>JARGCV010000018.1:20280000-20480000 GCA_034064705.1 Bothrops alternatus | reverse complement strand
CTTTAAAGCTACAGCTATATAATGCAATTTTTTTACAACCTAAACTTTTTACGTTACCTATAATTATTACCGTACAAGCCAGTTCTAAAACTACCCTATTATTAAATCTTCAAACTAAATTCCAAATTTTGTTCTTTTTTTATTTCAAGCACAAAAACCAGAAGCAACATCCCAATAGACACGAGACCAAATAAAATCTCTTTGTTTAAAACAGTTTACATTGCCATCTTAATCAAATCTATTTTTCCTCTGTTATGGGAAATTAAATATATATATTTCTATTTTCTCTTATTAATCTTTTTAAAATATCATCTATATTAACAAAAGTCACAATACTCTTTCAGATTCTTTAACCTTAAAGGGAAAACTCTTTTATATTCACTTTAAAACTATAAATATTTCTTAAGAAATTTCATCTTTATAACTAAAATCAATTAATTCTAATGCATCCTTTTACAGCTTCCTTTTAACATGCATACTATCAAATTCATAGGAAGCCTTAAAAAAATGAACGTATCCTACCATATGGGTGAGGAGGGTCTTATGGTCCTTATTCTGAATAATTCTTGTGGCCTGAAAGTACTGATGGTACTATGTGAATCTGATCCTATACTTAGGTCTGAACCCAATTGAAAGAGGTCAAGAAAATCTATTTTCTATAAAACTATTTAAAACTGATGCTTAATCTCATCTCCAGACCTTTCTTGGAAGGAAGATCAGACAGATAGACAAAATATTAGATAAAAGTATATTTTTCTTGAGATGTGATTCGCCACCATCTCCTTCAGGCCAAGTGACACCATTCCATTGGCATCCTTCAGTCTCGAGAGACTATGCTATCGTGCTCTGGAAAGAGGTCCTAAGGCAGCATCTGGTGTGGCTAAAAAGGCCAATTCTAGAATGGCAGTCCCTTCCACACTGAGGGCAGATACAATCTGTCCCCTGTTCAGCCCCCAGATTTCGCTGGTTCTGGGACTGCCTCTTTGCCTCAGCCTGCTGCACAAGTGTCTCTTCAAATTGGAGAAGGACATGCTGCATCTTTAGCATCCAGGCTGAACAATCAGAAGTCAAGGATTCCCAAGACCTTTAGGTCCCTCTTGCAGTTATCCTTATATCACAGCTCAGTTCTCCCTCTGGGGCGCTTTCCCTGCACTAGTTCTCCATACAGGAGATCTTTCGGAATTCAACCATCAGCCATTCTCATGACATGCCCAAGCCAGCATAGACGTCGCTGTTTCAATAGTGTATACATGCTAGAGGTTCCAGCACATTCCAGGACTGCGCTATTTGGGACTTTGTCATGCCAGGTGATGCCGAGAATATGTGGAAGACAGCGCATATGAAAAATGTTCAGCTTTCTCTCCTGCCATATGTGAAGAGTCCAAGACTCACTGCAGTACAAAAGCGACACCATATAATAATAATAATAATAATAATAATAATAATAATAATAATAATAATAATAATAATAATAATAATAATAATAGTAATAATAAAGTTGGAAGGGACCTTGAAGGTCATCAAGTCCAACCCCCTGCTCAGGCAGGTAAAAAACTTCCAGTGTTGGAGCATTCACCGCTTCTGTCAAAGAGTGACACCATCTTCTATTCAAAGAAGAATTATCATCTCTCAGATCCAAACACACACACAAACTCCTGGAGAAGCCAGGTAGGGCATGGGCCTGACCTGCAGTTATGTAGTATTGTGTTACAAAGAATTCTATTCTTGTTCTTATTGTCTACAAGCTAAAGGGAACCCCAAATTGTTGCCCTAGTCTGCTCATTGGATTCTTCTCAAGTGAGTCTATTCCATAACAAATGTGAGTGATTTTTATCAGCAGAATGTCTAGCAAACATGTCACAGTGATCCAAAGAGAGATATGAGAGTTAGTTCTCACACAGTCAGTGAAAAATAACATGACAGCAAATCTGAAAATTGCAAAAACAAAGGACAGATGGAGACAAACCAGCCCATTCAAAGGAGGAGGCCAAATAATCAGTTACAAAGGGCAGGGAGGAAAATGAAATGCAAGAAGGTTTGAACATGGTTTTCTATATATAAGGCTTATTACTGATTCACAGCAGTTCTTGCAATGCTTTAATTATGGCTTCTTACGTTCCTCCATAAATATTTTTTATCTGTGATTCCTGGATTTCTAGTGAGTTTGCCATCATGGTCTGTTTCTGCCAGGAGATAAAGCCTGACAACAGATCATCCCAGCCCTCTCTATCCAACAAGATACATATTAACATTTGGTGACACAGTAATAGTTGAAAACCTCTTGTCACAATGTAGGCCCAAAACTGATCTCATATATGCATTTGCTCCTACGAATTCCTCAGGCTCTAGACACTGTTTTCAATCCTTTATCACTTAGAGCATGGGTCTGCAACCCTGACAACTTTAAGACTTGTGGACTTCAGCTCCCAGAATTCTTCAGCCAGCTATGCTGATTGAGGAATTCTGGGAGCTGAAGTCCACAAGTCTTAAAGTTGTCAAGGTTGCAGACCCCTGTCTTAGAGTCCCTCAGTCAACCAAGGAGTTTCCAAGAATTGAACAACCAAACAGAAGCTCCTTAAGGACTATCACACCTAATGCCCTCATTGTCTCTACATTCCGGAATTCACTCAGACATATAGTCTGCCTGCCAAATCAATGGCAAGGTATTTGGTTGACCAGCCTAATCATTTAACCAAAGGTACCAAGGAGCTACATGTTAACCAAGAACTGATGTAGCCACGAGTCCTTCACCTTCAAATCACCATCCATCTGTTCCAAGGTAAAAGCTAGATCCATTGTGTTATCATCCGTGGCCCATGAATTGGGCCTGTTAATCAGGGACTGGCCCATGGTGAATACAGCAGTCATAAATTTTTGAGCCTTTCCATATTGCAATCCATAAAGACTGAAATGCCTCACTGTTGATATTTGAGAAAAATCACCAACATTGTGCTGAGCTCTGAGCTAAGGAAATAATTCTATAATTCTGTAATTCAGAACTCACAGTCCAATTCAGGCATTCACATTCAGTCAGTTGTGAAACAGAGCTCCTAGTCACAAGAAAGGTTTCACAAAGGATCATCACCATCCCCCGCTAGCCTCAGACTTGCAGGATGAACTTCAAATCTGATGGACATATCTCTGCTCAGACAACATTCCCATCCTCACTTAACCAGGACTTAGTTTTTGTATACAGAACAGATGTGCTTGTTTATTTGCTTTATGGCAAATTGATAGATCAGTGAGGCTTTATTACCAACAGACTTTGCCATTCACCAACAGCTATCTGAGTCCAACCTGTTTAAAAACACATGCTCTAGGACTAGGAGAAAGCTGTTGGATTAGAAGGAGGACCAACACCAAATTTCCAGTTTCTGTCCTGGAAAAGCTGATCAATGCTTCTTCTCATATCTTCTCCCTGGTCAATGGGGATATATGCAATGAAGAATCCTAGATCCTTTCACCATCATCCTTTCATACAGAATTTCTGCCAATCAGTCACTAATCATTCACTACCTGCTACCTGCTAACAAAATAATTCAGCTATTGGGCCACGAGCCACTTCTGCCAGCCCATTCCCCATCCACCCAATATTAACTGTACCTCCATATTAAAACCATTAGGGTCCCAAGGTTAGATGAATATCACCCATGACCCTCATCTGTCTCTCATCTGCAGAGAGACAAACTTTGCCAGCAAGATTTTGTAAAAGAGGAGGATGCAAATTCAAAACCAAGTACATTTGGACTGTGTTGATTGAAGATGGAAGACATTCTACCATGAGGGTCACCCCATCATCTCTTGGTTTATAATTAACTCAAGCTCTACTAATGAAAAATCTAACTAATGTTAGAAAAAAAACTACCTTGCCATAGCTAAATTTAATAGTTATATTTTATATCCCATCTCCCAAAAATGGGGAGGACATCAATGACTATATCTTTAGTTCCTTTTCTCAATATGATCAACTGTGCAACCAAATACTGCTTCTCTCCATAACAAGGACCAATGACCACATTCCACGCTCTGTGCTGGTATGGACATAGTGTAACAGTTACCATGTTTTCTTTATTCTCCTGCTTTTCTCTGAATTCCTTAACTATTTAGTTGATGAAGAGTTTTTGTAAATGTCAAAGCTTATATATTATTTTGTAAAACTCCAGCTATTAACTTTATATGGATTTGGATGCATGTCCCTCTTAATAATTCTCTTGGGGAGTGTTACTGGGTTATCTTGACATTCTAAACTGATCATAGCAAAATGCCCTATATGTGGTTTAAAAATAACATGGGTTCACTAATGCTCTGGAATGATGCTCTTAAACTTCCATTAGCTATCAACTCCACACTAGTAAGGAGTGTAAAGTTACAGCAGGATGTCAGACTGAACTAGCTGGGAATGTGGTATGCAATTTAGAGGAAAGTGATTCTAATGCTTGCACTCTTTGCTTAAACCATCTGAAAGGAGCAGAAAAATGCTACCATCACACTCAAATAAAGATGCAGAATACTTGGTTTGATCAAGACTGTGCCAGTAATAATCAGGATTGCAGTTGATTGGGAAGCAAGATAGACAGATGGGCAGACAGACAGACAAAGAGCGAGAGAGAAGTTGTAACTCCTCTTTTTAGGTCAGAAAGTTGGGAGTGAGGCTCAATTCTTCATTGCATGCAAACATGCTAAGACCATTGTGGGTAAAATAGATGAACTTTGGACTATGGGAGAAAGAAAACATATCTGAATATGCTCTTTTTAATATACATGGAGGTGCTGTAGATACAATCTTTATAAGAGTCCAGTTATCCATTATCCGTTAGAATGCAGTGTTCCTTCCTTCCCACCTTTCATCTTTCCTTCTTGTGGTAGTAAGTGGTTATACTTTTACTACCTCCTTCAAGTTCCAACTAATATGGACTCTTTTCCCTATTGATTTATCCTGCTGTGTATATTTAAATATTATGATATATTATGACTTGGGAGTAGGTTAACTGAGGGACCGCCTATTTTCATGAGTCTCTATCTATCCAATTGACCTAACTGACTGGCATGCAGCATATCCTGTTAGCCAAAGAGGACTGGACGATGGGGACTTGAAGACAAGCCTTTACTGCAGTAACCCTGCAGCTCTGTGGAATATCCTTTCCTCAGAGATTAAAATTCTCTACCTGAGCAGGGGGGATGTGTTGATGCAGGGGTCTTCAGACTTGGCCCTTTTATGACTTGTGGACTTCGATTCCCAGAATTCCTCAGCCAGCATGTCTGGCTGAGGAATTCTGGGAATCGAAGTTCACAAGTCATAAAAAGGCCAAGTTTGAAGACCCCTGATGTAATGGAAGAAAGATGGTTCCATAGGTAATATCCTTTGTATCTTTAATACCAGTTATATATTTTTATTGCTATGTTTCAGTCATGAAAATCATCCCACAAGGTCTTAGTTATCGTATGTGCCTCCTTCTAGTCAGTGTTCCACCAGTTTGTCTTGTGTAAATGCAGGTCATCCTCCACTTAACGGCAGTTCATTTAGTGACCATTTGAAGTTACAATGGCACTGAAAAAAGTGACTTTTCGCACTTACGACTATTGCAGCATCCCCAAGGTCATGTGATCAAAATTCAGACACTTGGCAGCTGACTTTGTAGTGTCCCCAGAGGTTCATGTGATCACCTTCTGTGATCTTCTGGCAAGAAAAGTCAACGAGGAATCCAGATTCACTTAACAACTGCTTTAGTAACTTAACAACCGCAGTGATTCACTTAACCACCTTGGCAAGAAAGCTTGTAAAATGGAGACAAAATTCACTTAACGACTGACTCACTGAGCAGCAGAAATTTTGGGCTCAGTTGTTGTCATAAGTTGAGGACTCCTGTAGTCATGGAGTTTACAGTAAGTAATTGTTGGTTGTCTTCTGGCTGAATTCCATGTTCCTCCATAGCTATGACCATGACTTTAGGTCTCCCCACGACTCTTGGTTAAGATGCGAACAAGACCTTTTCCCCAATTTGCGTTCAGATGACAGGGATTGTTCAAAGAAAAGAAAAGAAAAGAAAAGGAAAGAAAAGGAAAGGAAAGAAAAGAAAAGAAAAGAAAAGAAAAGAAAAGAAAAGAAAAGAAAAGAAAGGGGAACATGAAACTTTCTTCTGGTTTCCCTTGGCTTCAACAGCCAAAGGAGATTAAATGAGCAAACCCCTCAAAATCTTTCCTGGCTCTCAAAAGGGGAGAAAAAGAGCTCACACTCAACATGAAATCTATTTTGTTTTCACTGGGTCTATGCATCCAAATGCACTTTGCAAGACATTCTGCCCAGTCTGAATCGCACTAGTTCTGTTCTTCTTCAAAAGTGTTTATGATTGTTAAAACAAGAATGAAAAACGGGGATGTGAAACAGATGTTATTTTCTCCTGCCAAACTGACATTTGTTGCTGCAGTCCAAGATCTCTTTTCTACAGGCAGAACAATGAGTCCAAATGAAAAGACTATAGGCTGCTTCTGCAAACAAAGGATTTGACATGAGGGCAGCAGTGGTGGCAAAATGTCATACCTTGCATCTTTATACTGGCAAATACAGTATTTAATGACCATCTATAGCTTCCTTTTATTTCAAATAGCATCTAATAAATCATAGATATTTGCTGCCGGTTCAAGGAAACAAACAGAATGACAGCTGAATGGTGGGGCAATCCAGAATGTTTTGTCATTATGGTATTTTTGTTGAGATATGAGCCTTATTGCAACAGTTATCTTTGTATATGATGTGACTGTGAATTCAGAACTGAATTTTCCACAGTGTTCAACCAGAAATTGTGTAGTATCATACATGAAAAAATTTCATTGGGAATGATTGGCCACAGGCCTAGTTGGAAAAGGGCATGTGTGTCAGATGTGAAAGACCAGGTCCATGCATGATAGTCCAATTAAACTAATTTATAGCTAATCACGACTGTGCACAGGAATCTTCTCAGCTAATGGTAAGCATTTGCTTGGAGTTAGATACAGGTCCATGGAATTCAAAGAGGATTTGACTTAGTCCGTTTGTGACTACATAGGGATTCTAGGATCCAACCCCCTCCTCAAGCAGGAGACCTTATACATTTCAGACAAGTGGCTGTCCGGTCTCTTCTTGAAAACCTCCAGTGATGAAACACCCACAACTTCTGAAGACAAGCTGTTCTATTGGTAATCTCAGTGACATCTTATACCACAGGTCGGCAACCTGCGGCTCTGGAGCAGCATGCGGCTCGTTGAGCCTTCCCCTGTGGCTCCCAGGCTGTTTGCAGAGAGAAACAGAGACAGAGAGAGGCAAATAAAATTGTGCTTCCCTGCGTCTCTCTCTCTCTCTCTCTCTCTCTCTCTCTCTCTCTCTCTCTCTCTCTCTCTCTCTCTCTCTCTCTCCGTGTGTGTGTATGTGTGTGTGTGTGTGTGTGTGTGTGTGTGTAAAAGAGAGTGCACTCACAGTGTTCTCTGAGGAGCTGAAAAGCTTATTGGGCGGAGCTCCTCCCTTTGCTGAGTCTCTGCAGGAACAGGAAGCAGGAAGGGCAGGAGAGAGCTAGCTAGCCCAGATTGCTGACTCAGGAATTCTGGGAGTTGAAGTCCATGAGTCATAAAAGAGCCAGGGTTGCCTATCCCTGAGCTTGTTGGAGAACAGCTTGAAGCCAGCTTGCCAGGTGAGCAGCAGGTCGGAGGGGGAGAGAGAAAGAGAGAGAGGGAGGAAGAGAGAGAGAGAGAGGAAAGAGAGAGAGTGGGGGAAGAGGACTGGCAGACCAAGGGCAGAAAGAGAGAGAAGGAGAGAGAGAGAGACAGAGAGAGACTCTTTTGACATCTAAAATGAAGATAACACTGCATATATCATTTGTTACCTTTATACACACACACACACACACACACACACCTATAATAAAGGTAAAAAAGGATATATGCGATGTTATCTTCATTTTAGTTATCAAAAGGGTTTTGTGGGTCCCAGTGTTTTAGTTTCGGTGGGAAATGTGTCTAAGTGGCTCTTTGAGTGTTTTCGGTTGCCTAACCCTGTCTTATACAATTGGCCAAACTCGGGCTCAACATTTCTCCTCTGGCAGAGTTTCTCCAAGATGAAAGATTTTGTCTTTTGTTTACAAATCATTTTTAGCAGTAATGCCAGTTATGACTAGTGGGTTTGCATATTGCATGCTCTACCATTAAACAATGGATAATGCCATTCCATGTCTCTCAACCTAATATACCTCCTTGTTTTCTTATTCCCAAGTACTTATTCCCAAGTACAGCATCTCAAAAGAAATTATTATGATTATATTCTACCTAGTTAACCTAAATATTTATTCCTGCATGCTGAATTTCACCCTGTGGTTCTTGAGGTTCATGAGCTTATATTTTTAATTGCCTGCCTTTACTCAGATTTCCCGTATTCATTTAAATGATCAAATGTGGATTTTTCCTTTCCCTGCATGCTTTTTCGGTCTTTGTTTTCTATAGATTTAAATGTGACATGAAACTGTGCAGCACATTTGTTATTCTTGAATGCTTGCTGAGAGCATTTTATAACCCAAGAGAATACACATAATTTTCTGCTTTAAAGTCATAAGAAGTTATTTGTCACTCAATCAAAATAAAAATGTCACTTCAGTATGGATTTGCCAAATTGACAGAGTTTTATTTTCCTGAGCAAAACAGACAAATCCCTATTCCTAGCTCAATAATATTTGCAGCTTTGCTAATTCTTTTTTTTTTTCCTCCTATCTTGCCAGGAAATGTCACTTAATGAAAGTTTTAAGATAAACACAGTAGTAAGTTCACACCATGGAAGTGGCAAAACTAACATTATGATAGGCTTGAATCTTTTAATACTTGATTTTTTTTTAAAAAAAAAGTCAAATCATAATCTGATTAGTTTGTCCCACAATGGGAGAAAAAAAATACTCTTCCTTGGTCCCTTTCAACAAATCTTGCCCCTTTGAGAGATTATGAAGTCTGCTATGTCAGCCACTGGAAAATGATTTGCATGCTGAAGGGATTGTTTCATATAATCAAAATAGCCCACTGAATGTTGTTGTTTCCATTGATTTAATTAGACAGCAGATCTTTTTAGAAAGTGTTGGGGAAACGTCAATAATTAAAACAACAAAGGTTATCCAATGTAAGTATCCTATAAGCTTTTATGAATGAATTTGTCAAATGGATGAAATGGAGCCAGTGAAAGCTGTGTGCATATACAACACTTGTTTCTGAACACGATCTCCTCTGCAACTGATGAAATACTCTTTGATCCATGAAAGCATGTGATAATAAATTGATTAGGCTTTAAAGGGGTGCAAGCTTCTTGTTTTTGCTGCAAGAGCTAACATGGCATTCTTCTGTGAAGTCAAATTTCCCTCAGTTGACATCAGTCTGCTATCACACTATTCAGGTGCAAGAAATAAAATTAAGGGATGTTTGATGAGTTTGCATGTTTTAAGCCTGCATACCACCCAGCATCATTTGCATGAGACGGGTGGCAGTATAAATTGTATGCATTGATTTATTAATTAGATACAAATGTGAAGAAAATGTTAAGGGAAGAGAGATAAAGAGAATAGCTAAAGATTTTCTAGAAATAAAAATCACCTTCTTTTAAAACAAACAATGAAAACTTAGAATTGAGAAGTTAATTAGAATATCACTACATTGGTGAATATAACAAAAGGATGGATATCAATCCTTTGCTACTTATGGGCAGAAGAAGGAAACTTTGGACTTAACCATCCATTAGGTTTCTCTCTCTCTTGAACTTGGAAGAAATACTTTTGGTATCTTTGTGATTCCAGGAAAGGGCTGAAATATCCAGATCAATTCCTGGTCTTTACTGTGACTATGTTGGATTTCATAAAGTAAGAGGCAGCCTCGATGTATTATTTCCCCCCTGTTGGAAGATCTAGACTCTATTTAAATAAATTTGGAATACTGCATCAGTCCTGGTCACCATAATACAAAAAAGGTGGTGAAGCCATAGAAAGAGTGCAGAGAAAAACCACAAATGTGATAAGGAGTCTGTAGGCTAAACAATACAAAGAGCAGTTAAGGGAACTAGGTATGTCTAGTTCAGGGGAGTCAAACTCACAACGTCACATGACGTGTCGCGATGTATCGTGACTTTTTTTTCCATTGCTGGCAATGGGTTGGGCGTGGTTTCACCATGATGCATCCAGCCCATGGGCCAGCAGTTTGACATCCCTGGTCTAGTTTAACAAAGAGAAGGCTCAGGTGTGACATGATAGCTGTCTTCCAATTCTTGAAGGGCTGTCACAGAGATGAGGGCACTGATTTATTCTCCATCACATCTGAGGGTAGGACAAGAACCATCTGGTGGAAGTTCATTGGAGGGAAATCCAACCTGAAAATTAGGAGAACTTTCCAGACAATTAGAACTATTAATCAATGGAACAGCTTTCCTCCATTGTTAGAGGTTTTCAAGAAAAGACTGGACAACCATTTGTCTGGGATGGTATAAGGATTCCTGCCTTGGGCAGTGAGAGAAGATCCCTTTCAGTCCTGTGATTCTAAATAATATGTATTTATTTTTAAAATCTATTACTTTCCAATATGAAAAGTTGGCCTGATGGTAGATCTAGAGCATTCTCTGTTTCGGAGACCTTCAGCCCCATCAGTTGATGATGAGGTCTAGGTTCACCAAGTGGTCTATGTTAGTTCCAGTCCAAGATTAAATCAAGCAGGAACCAGAGTTTTGTAATCATCTTTGCCTTTCATTGAGTGGTAATAATAGGTTTACAAAGATCAAAGTAGAAATAAATTCACAGAGCTTGAAATAAAATAAACCAATCCATGATTAAGAAGATCTGTTTGCTGCTCTTTAGTTTTCCATCCAACTGCAGATTTGATTTTGAGGAGGCCTAGCACCACAAGTCACTGCACCACAAGGCATCGGTAGCCCGATCCTTCAGCATAGTACACAATATTTGTCATATTGTAGGCATGAATTGTCCAGAGTTTGAAGAATCTCCCTTTCCTCCAGTCAGGCATTTCAGCTCAGTTTAATTTGCCTTGAAGAGACCACTGAGGCTGTGTGTGTATTATATGAGCATAATCAGGTACACTTCTTCTTTCATAGTAGGGAGAAGTCCTTGAGAAATAAGGTACTGTAGCTTTTGACAAGTGTCCTTAGAGCAATGTTTCCCTATTTTGGTTACTGGAAAATCTGTGGACTTCAACTCCCAGAATTCCCCAGCCAGCATTCTGGGAGTTGAAGTCCACACATCTTCCAGTAACCAAGATTGGAAACCACAGCCTTAGAGTCTTCCCAAGATCAGCTGTTTCTCTCCTTTCCCATTTCTTTAAAGTCTGGGAATTTCACACAATATTTTCCCTTAGGTTTTAGAGTTTAAAGTGGGACTCTTTAGAAGTTGCCGCCTGAAAATTTCCTCTTTGTGTCAGATGGGAGAGCCTAACTTGTTTGTGTATTTTGCTAGGCAGTCTACATGTTTATTAGTGAGGCACTTCTATCAACACATGGCCAAATGTTACTTAGGGATCTAAAGATGCCACCAGACTCCAGGAACTCATGTCTTTCCATTTTTAAGTTGCCTTTGCCGCACCACCTGGTTTTCCGCCCTTGTTGAAATATTTATTTTATTCCCTTTGTGCATCTGCATTTGTTCTGAATATGTGTATGTGTGTGTGTGTGTCTCATTGTTTAAAATCCTTTTGGTGAAAAACAAAGAGCCCTTTCTTGTCAATGTACTTTCTTTTAGCCTTCGGCTGTCAGTGTTCTTTCTGAAGCTCTTTGCTCTCGCATGATCCTTTATTTCATTTGTGAAACCTGTCATTTTATAATGTCCACAGCTCTTCACGAGTTGTGGCATCTCCAAGCTTCAGATCCATTAGCTGTTCTATTTTATTCCAGATGATTCCAAAGTGTTTTGCAAGTTCTCCACTTCACTGCACTTAATCAATGGAGACACTAAGCAATAGATGTAGTTGGTGGATATTAACACAAATTGAATCGAAGCTGCTGGTTTCCCATTTCTCCAGGTAAGTTACTCATTATCCAGTGTGACTATATGGCAGCTGATTTGAATGCATGAGAATAAACGGAGATAACTATTCATCACAAACTTTCCTGCCCACCTTTTCTACTTATATTAAGGCATCTCATTAGGCAATTCTTCTCTGGAAGGAAGAGATTTATAGGAATGTATGGCCAAAATGTAGCCATACTATTTAGTGTTGAAAAATCACAAAGAAAAAACAGTTGGAATGAGCTTTCTCTTACCTGCATTCCCAAAATTTAACTCAACGTTGGCAAATCAGTGAAAAAAATATTTATTCACCGAGATGTGCAGTAACAAATGAAATATATACACCAAGTATATACTACTTATAATCTATAGGAAAGAATATTAATAGTTTAGATTTGAAATGAGGGGTCCTTGGTGCTCTCCGAGCTTGGTGGTTTGAGTAATGAAAGGTCTGCAAGAAAATGATCAAGGACAAATTGCACAAAGGACCCTCTCCTTTATTTATTATCGGTTGTTATTTTTATGATAATAGCCTTGTTATTTATTAGTATTGTGGAGATTAGATATAGATAATTAAAAATAAAATGTGGTTACCAGAAGATAGTGTCAAAATAATGGGTATGACCAGATAGTAATATCCCCATCTCTTTTTTAAGGGATGCACCACACAAACATAAAAAATGGCAGGGCGTTAACTATCCTGTTGCACCAATGCACCCACCATTTTGTTACTGCTGATTCCCGGGGGTGCTTTTCTTATCCCAAATATCTCATGTTCAAATGGAAGCAAACAGTAAACAAAAATAATAAATAATGATTTTTCATCTGTTCTTCTAAAACCAAATATATTTTCTTATGTGTTTTTTTTTTAAAAGAAGGCACAAAAAGGATTAGTTTTTGTTTACTAACAGAAGAAGGAGAAGGAGAAGGAGAAGGAGAAGGAGAAGGAGAAGGAGAAGGAGAAGGAGAAGGAGAAGGAGAAGGAGAAGGAGAAGGAGAAGGAGAAGGAGAAGAAACCCCTTATATTACCTGCTATGGGATGTGTACTTGGAGAAGGGGTGGGATGGAATCTCAGCAGCATCGCAGTTTCCCAAGGAAGAGGCAGCACATTCCACAGAGAGGTCCAGAACAAGAGCTGGATAGGAATGAGAGGAAGAGGGTCAAGGAAACCACATCCTAGAATCTTTCAGGTTATATCTATTAGGTTAGAAGATTATAACTTTAGTCTAGCAAGATTCTGTCTATTAGCTGTAAGCAAATAAAGAATTAGACTCAGTTGGATTTCCCAATGTTAGCTTGGGGATTGGGGATAAAATTACTCTATTTTGAAAACATGGCAAAATTGTTCAAGACAGTATAAATTTTACTAGCATTTTAAGAGATTGTGTGCTCTTTCCTCTTTTTTCACATTGTGCATTTCCTGACAAAGCCATAAAATTGATGGGTAGTAGAGTGGGTTGGAAAATGTATACTATCATATCACCAGAACTCATATGCTATGAGAAGTTCATGCAATGGGAATGCCATTTTTATCAGCAGCCCCATAACTGGTGTAACTTGTAAATATGAGATAATGCAAATGCTAGGTTAGTTATATGCTACTATATATTCTTGTGAAAATGGGTAGAAACATATCTGTTCAAAATGATGATGAACAAATAAATACACAAGCTCCTTGTAATGTTTTGTAACCCTGGATGAAAGATGCGCTAGTGTATTACTTTAGTAGCTATGATCTGAATTGTCAATAGTTAACATAGATAGTTTTCATTAGTGACTGCCTCATTTATCAAACATTTACAGTTATGATAGTGATGAAAACTTTGCAACCAATCCTTAATATTTATGACTTTTGCAGATCTGTAAATAAAGGAAAGTTGAAGTATCATTGTGGTTTCACTTAGTGACTGCTTCAATGAACAACAAAGTTGCCAGTCCCAATTATAGTAACTAAATGAGGAATTCCCATACTTTTTAATATATTGTAGCTACTTTATTTGTAAGACAATCATTTTGGACAAACTAGATACAGTAAAACCTCCATAGTTGATCACCTCCCTACACTGACCACCTCCCTAAATTGACCTAATTTTTGTAGACTGGACATACACTATATGTACACAAGTCAACCTCTCTATATTGACTACCTCTGTAAATTGTAATCTTGACCACTGGACCTTGACACACTGTATTAATTTAGTCTCTATAACTTGACCAGTTAAGTTAGTCTATACCAAGGGCAAGAAAACGAAGATGCAAAATTTGTAGCAATGAATTTCTTTCAAGAAGAATATCAAAGAATACAATATTTTTGACTTTGATTCAGCAGTAAAGATGATGACATCTTTAACGCCTGGACTCTTTTTCAAGGTGATGCCTGACAGGAGCCTTGTTATGAGGGGTGACAAATGTAAGAGTGTAAAACTTTCTAAAGAATATTTCACAGTTCTGCTGTGTGCTAGCTTAACCAGAGAGAAGCTAAAAACTCTGGTGAATGGTAAATCGGCAAAGCCATGCTCATTCAAGAACCTGCAGCCCAAAGACCTTCCTGTCACCTGGAAATCTAACAAATCTGCATGTATAACTGATGCCCTATTTGAGGAGTGGATAAGAGGAATTGACCAAGAAATGAAGAAGGAAAAATAGTCCATTCTCCTTGTAGTGTACAATTATCCTAGTCATCCCCAAGTGAATCATCTTATAAACATTAAACTGACATTTTTGCCTCCAGACACTACATCAAAACTTCAACCTCTTGTCCAAGGCGTAATCAAAACATTCAAAATGCACTTCCAACCCCAGCTTCTGCAGTGGGTCATTGCTAAAATGCAAGCCTATAGTCATTCTGCAGAAGCAAAATCCTAACCCTAACCCTGACCAAGAAACAATTTTTCAATCAGTATTGACTGAGGTACAATCCAGCAGAAAAGTGCTGGAAGCAACTGATGAAGCAGAAGAGTTAAGTGAGGAGAAAACAGGAATTACAGATATTCCGAAAGAAGAGGATGTCAGTCATTTGATAATGCAGTTAAAGTCATTCGCTGTGGAAAAATACCCAGGTATGCTGAGTGGCATACCCAGCATTGAGAGTATTTCTCTACTTACCTTCATAAAAAGAATACGAAACAGACTAAAATTGACTCTTTTTTTCAGAAAGAATGCTCAAACAAAGAGAAAATAATATATACTTAAGTGTATTGATTTTGTATGATATAGTATCGTATGAATGATTTTCCTGTGTTTTCACTATGTGTTTTTCTGTATTACATTCTCTAATAAAAGCTGTACAATAAAATCAGGCATGTGTACATATCAGTACAGTTGTTCCATATGTTGACTACCTCCATAAGTTGACTTTCATTCAGTCCCTTGGGTGGTCAACTTTTAGAGGTTTTATTGTACTTGCAGGAAAGCTCAGTAGAAAATCATTACTAATCCTCTTAAACATTGTTCACCTCAACTGCTGAAGTCAAGGATGATGTTCTTTGATCACAAATATTCACCAATATTATTAACATAAGCCTTTCATTTGAGAAAAACATGTTTATATGTAAGCACTTCCATGTAACTCCTTTTGTCAGAATTCCAATGGAGAAACAAGAAATAATTAGCCTTCTTAAAGAATCATTGGATATGGTGTATTCTCCTCCTTCTCCTTTTGTTTATATTCACCCAACAATCTTGCAACAATTCCAACAGAGAACTGCCAAAGAAGTCTTTGTAACTACAAAAAGTACCTTAACACTAAGAAAGTACGTTCATTCAGAAGGGCAATGGAAAAGAAGACTATCAACAGTTAGTTTGGAAATGTAGCACTGGAAATAGGAATGTGAAAACTTAAATCAAGCTGAAATTATCAAAGGATGCCAAGAGTAGAAAAAGAACCAGGCTTTTTTAGATGTGCTCAAGAGAAAGGCAATAATAAAGGCTGCCCAATAAAGAAGACAAATGTTAACAGATAAAAGAAAAAGATTCCCATTTGATTTTATTTTTTTCAATAAAAAGATTGCAAAGGGCAAGTTGAATGGGCAGGAATGAAGTCTGTGATCAACGGAAACATCATCAAAGAATGTCACCTCACTTGGAATGATTTTAAATCTCCAGGATTGGGTGAAATTCATCTTTGGGTACTGAAAATTGTAGAGCATATCATAAAGAGATCAATCTGCAAGCTTTTGAGAAGAATGCTCTAATTATGGTAGTCAGCAGAGATTTGTCAAAAACAAATCTTGATAGACAGGTCTGTTTTGTTTTGGTTTTAATCAGTTATCATCCTTAATGGATTATTGGACTGCTATAGGCATGCAAACATACCTTGACTTCAATAAAATATTTGACAGAGTATCCCAGTACATGCTCGTTAAAAACCTAGTTAAATATAATTTGATGTCTTGACAATTACATGGATACTGAGCTGGCTCAAAAATTGTACTCCAACAGTGCTCATCCAATTGGAGAGACATGTTAAGTGAAGGACCTTGAGGATCAGTCCAGTGTATTTTTTAATAGTTTCATTAATAATTTGGATGAAGTGATGGAAGGAATGCATTATCAAATCTGCAAATGGTACAAAATTGGGTGGGATAGAAAGCAGAAATAAAATGGGCTGGAAAAGTGGATGGAAAATGCCTGAACTAAATAGAGAAATTTAGCCAATAAAAGTTGAACAGATCCCACTCTCAGAGTACATTGTCAACCACATCATCAACAAAACATCCTGGATGGTATCCATGATGAAAATCACATTGGGGAAAAAACTAAGTGACCTCTGCTATGAGGTAGAAATAAGTTGAAGGGAACTGGGGACATGCCAGTTAAAAACAGGAATTGTTTTTAGGCCCACAATGAGAATGAACCCCTACTGATTTTGGAATAGGTTCAAAGAAGGGCAACACAGATGGTGAGGGAATTAGAAAGTAAATCCTACAGAGAAAGTTGGGTCTGTTAAGCCTTGAGAAAAGATGATTGAGGCGGAGTATGATAGTACATATCGACTACATAGAAACAATTCAGTGCCAATCTCTCTCATTCCAGAATGCAGAACACAGGTTAATGGGTTTGAGTGACATTCTAATTGAATGTTACAAAAACTATCTTAAAGCAAGAGCCCTTTTTATGGTGGAATCAATTACTCAAAAAAAGGTTGTGGGCTTCCTTTCATTGGGTGTATTTAAGAGAAAGTTGGATAGCCTTCTCCCTGAGATGTTGTATTTTGGATTCCTGCACTAAGTAGGACATTGGACCCTTTAGCCTAAATGGTGCCATCTAACTCTATGCATTGAAATGAAGCCCACAGTTTCATTAGAAACCTTCTCCCATATGGGTTCTCCTATGAGACTTTCACCATTTTAGGATTATGCATAGTCCTTGACTTAGGATCACAATTTGAGCCCAACACTTCTGTTGCTAAGCGAAACAGTTGTTAAGTGAGTTTTGTCCCACTTTATGAGGGTTTTTTGCCACAGTTGTTAAGTGAACCACAGCTTAAGTTAGTAACACGGTCGTTAAGTGAATCTGGCTTCCCCATTGACTTTGCTTGTCAGAAGGTCGCCAAAGGGGATAACATGACCCCAGGATACCACAACCATCATAAATATGAGCCAGTTGCCAAGTGCCTGATCGTGTGGCCACAGGGATGCTGCAACAGCCATTAGTGTTAGAAATGGTCAAAAGATACTTTCTGGAGTGCCGTTGTAACATTGAACAGTCATTAAATGAACTGTAAGTCGAGAACTACCTGTTTACAGATAGAAAAGCCTTCATAGCATGGCGGGTTTCGGTAGAGATATGGGATTAGAATAAGGAAACACTTATAATGAATTCTCCTTTCTTTATTATCTGCCCCATTTGAAATGATGAACATTTGCTCCAGGTTAACATACAGATGTCCAGAGGGAGAGGCAAAAGTGACAAAATATATACTATTACATCATGATGCAAAACCTGCCATTTACAACTCACGGCACATGTCAGGACATACAGTAAGGATGCAAAGGTGGGGTTTGCATCATGATGTCACTGCTTGTCTGTCATTTTGACTTGATATTTGGTTGATTCATAGTCTGGAGGAGTAGACTCAATAATGCTTTATAGGGATAAGGAGGCATGTAGGCCTCCTGATGAAAGGTTAACTGGATTACAAATTTCATTAATACTGACTACTCTAAACACAAGGGGAAAGCAATATTTGTGAGACACCAGGAACGACGAAGCCTTTTGAGAAATCGATCCTGAGTAAATGGATGACTCATTGAGCAAACACGGCAGAAAAACCGATGTTTTGGCCAGAGCAGGAGAAAAAAAATTATTTTGAGATAATCTCTCCATCAATTTCTAAAGTTACTTATGGGAAAATTGCAGAGCTGTGTAACAAACTCTGAGCTCTTTCTCTCTTTGCCAGCCTTTGATTATCCTGGAGAGAAACCATTTTTTAAAGAACTTTTCATTTCTAGCTAAAATCACTCAAAGGGAAAGCTGAGCAGTTGGGCAGCCAATTGTGAGCTTTTCCTGTCCTTGAAAGCTTTTGCTTATCCCAGGAAACCTCTCTCTCTGAGCCAACTGAGGCTGATTATCCTTAACAGACTGGATGGGAGCCCAGGCAGTGCAATCACAAAGCAGGCAGAAGCCTGTAGAGCAGGGGTGTTAATCTGCTGACCCGTGGGCCGGTTGCATCATGCAGAGGCCGCGCCCACCCCAACTTCAACAATGTAAAAAAAGTCATGATATGTGTCATGTGACACAGCGAGTTTGACACCCGTGTTGTAGAGCAGGGGTCTCCAACCCCCCATCCGTGGACCAGTACCAGGCATGCCAGCAACTGGTCCACACAATCAAGGAACGCCCCATCCACAGGATGCAGGCAGACACAAAACCACGCCCCCTCCAGTCCGCGGAAAAATGTTTCTCCTTGTAACTGGTCCCTGGTGCCCAACAGGTTGGGGACCTCTGCTGTAGAGGGTCTCACTGAAATGTAGTCACAGCCTCAAGGAAGCTGTTGAGCTTTCTAGGAGTTGAGCTTAATACCTCCATTATGATGCCTCCTTAGACCACATATGCCCAGCTTTTGCGTATCCCTGGAGCAGCCCTACTGAGTTGTGACATAGCCGGAAAGTTTTGTCAGGCTAAGCCCAAGAATGATGCAGGATAATTCTTCCAGAGTTCAGTTCTTTGTTTGCATACACATAACAGAATCTTACTACTTTCACACTAATAGATATACCTCAGGAGATTCTGGGGAGTTTCTGTCCTAACTCTCTTCTTCTTCTCCTAACCAGCCCTGGGGCTATGCTGCCTCTTGTGCCCATCTCCCACTTTCTGGAATGTGCTATTTCCTTTCTGGGAAACTTCTGCTTCGATATTGTCCATTGCAAAGTTGTCTGTCAAATAGTTGTGTACAAATCAGAAAAAAAGAGTGATATCAGTAGTTCCTTGAACTGTCCTCACCTATTCCAAAGTGACTAAGGAAATCAAGAAGCATTCTGAGGTGACCCAGCTAAAAGCACTAATGATAGCTATTGCAAGGGAACACCAACCTTAATTCTTTTCCTTCTAGGAATGTCTGGAAGCCCAATGTTTAATCAGTCCTTGAGAATCAGGCCAAAGACAGGAAGGTATATGGCCTTCCTTCCTTCCTTCCTTCCTTCCTTCCTTCCTTCCTTCCTTCCTTCCTTCCTTCCTTCCTTCCTTCCTTCCTATTCACAGCATTATCCATCTTTATTTGCAAGTTGACTTCTCAGTTTCCTTTCTCTTTGTTTACCTTGACCCTTTCTGCTTCCAGGTGAGATGGGGAGCATACAAGTCAATAAACAAACAAATAAATAAAGACAACTGTTGTAATATGTTGTGATGCATGAGGCTTGGGACAAAGAGACTACCATGTGACTTTACCATGTTGTTTTGGAGCAACAGGAAATGGAGGAGGAGCCAAGAGATGGAGTCCATTGCCCACAGCAGAGCCACAGGCCATGTGCTCTGGAACAAAAGACAAAGGCCATATGGCCTAGGAACAGGAAATAAGGGGGGCTAATAGGTGGATGGACGTTGTACCAAGATTTGAATCCATTGGCCACAGGGTGGCCCTGCAGTGTAGCCTTGTCATTGGCTGAAGAAATAACATTGTCATTGGCTGTTTGTAACCATGTGATGCATTGTGTAACCGCCCACTGTAACAGTTAATAAAAAGGGGAGGCAGCCTTTTGTCACTAGTTGCTTCGCCCCGAGAAAATGTGCCTGTCTGCATGTCTCTCATTAATTCGGCTATCGTGAAGGACCTCGCCATTGATCTGGGGCGCAATGAGGTGCCCCAGATCAAAATTGAGGCTTGCCTACGCAGGGCAAAGCCTCAGACAACAAACAAACAGATCTGCCCTTTCAGTCTCCCATGTCTGTTTTCCTTCCACTCTCTGCACTCTTGACCCTCAAATTTCTTCTCCCTGCTCATCCAACAGCTTCTATAAGAGTGCTTTGCACAGACCACATTGCTCTTCCTAAAAATTGCTGTGTATGTGTTGACCCATCAGTAGGCTCCCAAATTCTTCATTACTGTCTCTCAAGACTGTTTAAATGCCATTTCCTGATTGAATGCAATTTCCCCAGTGATGGCTACTTCATTGCTAATTCCCATCTGCACATTTAATGGAAAACCTTAAACCAACACTCGGAAGCAATTACATATTCTTATTTCCCTCTAGCTTAACTTTCTTTTTGTAAAAAAATCTTTTTTCAGTTGTAGGATTTCCCTTCTTTTTTATTATTTCAGTGTTTGGTTTCATTAGTAGCACTCTTTTATGGCTACAGGTGGAAACCTCTGTAAACAGGTTTCACTTGGGGGGAAAAAACCTTATTTAGCATGACTCCCGAGACTAGCTCTCTAATAAATTTCTTATACCCTGCAGTATTTTTAACAGTTAACACATTACCTTGCTTATACACGATCGATAAGAGAGTTAATTTACATCCTGCAAAGGTGGGAAAAATGCCCCCAGTATTAATCTTTCTAGTCTAATGCTAATTGCCAGAGCATGTATTGTAGCAATGTGTGTTAACACCAACGCAGTTAAGGGTTTGGCAGTGTTCCTGCAATATTTATTACTGTTCTTCATGATGTGAAAGTTTGTAATAAAAAATTATACAAATCTGAAGTTTGGCCCAATACTTTTGCAATATACATTCATGCTAATTTTAAGAAACAGTATCTTTGGTATTAGTATTGGGAAGCATTATTTCATCATTCTGAAAGCAAAAAAAATATAGACTTGTTCATGAATATTTTTGCTTTTAATCTAGTATATCAGAAGCTTAAAATGTTATGCCCTAAATGTTTTTAGTATTACCAATAAAAGGAGTAAAGAAGAAGAGGTTTTTAATAGTGTCCACCCACATGGTGTACCCAAAAGATATCCAAGTTTTATTGATTTTATCCACTTACATAGAAACCTATAGCTTGTTCTAGCCAAGTGGCAAAGTGTATGTTACAAAAATACAGATTCTTCATGGCCTGACCAGAAATGAAAAAAGGAAAAAAGGAACAAAATGTCAAAACTTTATATCTTTTAGTCATACACTGAGGACTTGATATCAGCCCTATTAAACATGGTTTTGGGGTAATTCTAGGTTTAATTGTATTGAGTCAGTGGGGTCCTTGGAATTCTCTGTGCTTGGTGGTTTTCTTGCAGACATTTCGTTATCGTACTAGGTATCTATTAATGTAATGTAGTTGATGTAATGAAATGGTCTGCAAAAAAACCACCAAACAAAGAGAGCACCAAAGATCTCACAGTTCAAACCTGAACAACAAATATTCTCTTCTATCAATGTTGGGCAACTCCTTAAGTTTGATCTTCACAGACCAAGTGCAAGGCCTATGTCTAGAGTGAGATAAAAATGAAAGGAGATTCCTTCAAACCATTGGATTGCACTTCTCTGACCTACTATTATGTTTCCCCAAAAATAAGACTGGGTCTTTTTTTTTTTTGCCTCCAAAAGAGGCACCAGGTCTTACTTTCAGGGGTGTCTTTTATAGTCAACTCCGGCACCAACAATCCCACCCATCTGGTCCACTTCTTCTGACCAAAGAAGCAGCTGCATTCTGCAGCTATATTCTGGCCTGTATTTTGCATTCAGGCCTTTCCGGAAAGCCACTGCAGCCAAGAACTAAGCTATGGATTCAGTCCATAGCTCGGTCCTCGGCTACAGAAGTCTTGCAGAACCGAGCTGTGGATTGAATCCATAGCTCAGTTCTCAGCTGCAGTGGCCTTCTGGAAAGGCCTGTGACTGAGAAATGTGGGCATGGCTGCAGAGGATGCTGCAGACAAAGTGGCCCAGCAAGGAGGGGCTGGCTGCAAGGTAAGTGGGTGTGGGGCACGTGGGGCAGCTCTACCCCCATCCCCACCCTAGTTTGATTTTTAGGTGTGTGCCTTGTCTCAAAAATATGGCTTATTTTGGGGGTAGGACTTATATTAGGCCCATCCCCAAAAATCAAGCTAGGGCTTATTTTTGGGACAGGCCTTACTTTCGGGAAAAGATAGTATTTGGTTTGTAAAGATATTCATGCAATCGCTATGACATCTCTTGTCATATATATTTGGAACAGCATTCCATGGCTTTGGAACTACAACAAGTGCCTTTTTATCATAGGTACATCACCTTTTTTCGGATCAAAAGCTTCATTTGAATCTTGTGGAATGTCTTGATCCAGACAAGAGGAAAATTGGACTAGACAAAGTAGAAAAAAGGCACATCCAGGATAAAAATCACATATGTCTTAAACTCATTACCAAATCAAATTCTCAAAGACTAACACAAGGATCTTAAACTTATCTTCTTTTTTCTCGTATTAATTTTGCCAACAGTTCCCACTGTTTCTCTTTGTTGGCCATGTTGAATTTAGGTTATAAGATGTAAAGTTTCACTACATCTGAAGAATGCTGTTATGCACCTCCTGAACTAGATCAGAACTGTTGAATCCACTGTGTTTGAGACCAGCTTTATGGAGTTTTCTCAATCGGTTCAAAATGTGTCAGGTTGAGTATTCTTTTATATCGTGTCAATGACAATTGTATATGAGAATCATGAATTCCTCCAATGCTTGTAATAAAGCATGCTCATGTTACAGTTTGGAGAAAAACATAGGTTTTCTCATTATGATAACATCCTCCATCTGCATGCAAATATATCTTTACATAGAGAGAGAGGATTATTATTAAATATGGTATTATTTAAATCTCGCTAGATGGATAATTACCAGCAGAAGTAAATTAAGCAGAGACATTCTGGATCTAATGAATTATTGTGCACCCATTCTCTAGTTCATACACTTTCTGAAAAAGGTGTAAGAAGATACTGCAATTATTTGACGTACTATAGCTTATTTAAAACCAGTGGCCGTTATAAAATAATTAGATACATTCTTCCATTGCCTAAAATGTTCTCAGCATCAAGTAAATTGCCTCTTGAGTAAAGCATAGCACTGGGCATTACATAAATCAAGATTTCATTTCTTTTGTGTCTGTATTTTTACCATATATAATGCTAGTTTGCAAAGTAGGAAATGTATTTTTTGTTTATTAAATCAAAATATTTTAATTTTAAGATTGGAAGTCCCCCCTTCCTCCTCTTCTTTCTTCTTCATACCAGAAAGTGTAATAGAAGCAGCAATTTTACAGAGAGTTTTTGGCTGAAAGGTGTTCCATCGTACTTCCAGTTCTCTGAAAATGTCTTAAAGATTTCTTTATTAGAGAGATTCATTTTTTCCCCATTTTAACTTCAGACATATGGCAGCAAAATTGTTCCTTGGAAAGCTCAAAGCTGGATGACAAATGATCCTTCTGCTGATTCATCCTCAGTGTTTTTTAAATAGCAAGACATTGATAATGTCTACCATATCTAAGCCAAGTCAAAGCTTCCTACTGTTTCTTCATTAATGAGGTCTTTGTAATGAATTGCTTTCTCCCACTGCATCAGTTGAAGAAAATCCAGATAAAGTAAACTATTAAAATTCAAAATGCAAGGTTGTTACCATCACTGTGGCAACTAGATGTCTGTGCTGAATTGGTCGCTGCGATTGAACTCTTTTTGAAATATATTCAAATGCTCATTTATTACAGGGATCAGCTAAAGTTCTTTATTCCAGATATACATCCTGGATTGAAAATGATTTAATTTATTGCATTAGCTATATAATTTATTCTTGGCAACCCAGATAGCAGTACAGAATGTGAAATATGTCAGATTTCTTCCTAGTTATTCTAATGTAATGAAAAGTTACGAGAACAATGCAGTTCTGCATAACAATATTTTTTGTATTATATAGACAAATGGCAAAGAGGATGTACATGAGGATCCAAAATCATTCCAATTTATATCAGCTGTAGTAATAATTAGGAACTTTTGTAGAAATGTACTTATGTCATATTTCAACTTCCTTCCATTTCAAATATGTGCATTTTTTATCCAGGTCCAGTTGTACAGGCATAACTCAGGTTGTCTTCTAAAGGAATTTTAGGGGTTCACGCATTATGCTAAAGCCAGGAGGTGGTGGGAGGGTTATTGCTTTTTATTGTTTTTTATGTTGGATTTTTATTTTTGTAAGCTGCCCTGAGTCGTTATCAATTTTCTTAAATAAATAAACAAATAAACTTAAGCTTTGTCTATTCTCAGTCTTATCTGGCTGAAGTTTTATAAAAGGCAGAGAGACAGAAATCTCCACAGCCAGTCATTATGAGTGATGTCAGTCACTTTTTCTCCACATCAGGTTGTGGTGGGGAAAGCACAAAGCAAGGCATTAGGTAGGTATTGCACCTTGAGTTGATCCAATCAATTTATTTTTGAAGGAAAAAACAAACAAACAAACAAACAAATAGATAAATATTTATTTATTTTATTTTATTTTATTCGGATTTGTATGCCGCTCCTCTCCGAAGACTCGGAGAGGCTTACAACATATATATATATAAACAATTGAACAAATCCGAACAACATTAAAAATACAAACCCCATACATACTCATCAATCCCCATACATACTCATCAATCACAATAGATAAATAAATAAATAAATAAATAAATAAATAAATGCCTTGGTAGATCACAAAGAAAATCCACCCCTTATGTACAGTACTTCCACTGTCTTCAGTCTCCTTTCTTAAACCAGGAATGATACAACTTTTTTTAGACCAAGGGCATTTGGTGTCTGTATGATGTGTCAAGGGCCATTCTCAATCATTCTAAAAAAAAGTAATAATGGGTATGACCAGGGCAACGTTGGAAAAGTCAGGACAAAAACAATTTAAAATGTAAAACTTGGTGCGTTTGTTAATCTGAGCAATATTTAATCTAAATTTAAATGGAATTCAATACTTCTATAGAGTTGTGTCATGAAAATCACCAGAATATTGCTGCCATTTTGTGGAAAAGATCTGAGGATAACATTTCGGGAGCTGCATATCTCAGTTGCCTAATTCTAACTAAAAAATGGTACAATCTTTATGACATTGAAAAAGGTCAACTTTAGGAAATAAGGGAGGATTGAAGGAACTAAGCATACAACATATATGATATACCACTCTTTTTTTTTAAATATAAAAATTCTTTTATTAAAACAATCAACATTGAACATAAAAAACATATTATGCAGCAATCATCATGGCACCTGATATATAATACTGATCAACATTAAACATAAGATCCTATTGCTAAGCAATCATCCTAGAACATAGCATACAACATTAGGTATTAATCTTTGTAAACATCTGTTTTAGTAAACGTTCTTCCCTCCTCCCTTCCATCTTCAAGTATACTCCGAATACATTTTGTTTGGTTGGTGTTTCTCTTATATATCTTGTTGTATACCTGGACAAATATGCTACATTTTGAACTTCTGATCAACCTACTTCTGTTGGTCAATGATAAAGGACTCAAATTGAATTTGGAATTGCAAGTCTCCTACTTGAAGGACCATAACAATTTCTTAAATCATCTATACCAGGGGTGTCCAACCTTGGCCACTTTAGGACTTGTGGACTTCAACTCCCAGAATACCCCAGGCAGCAACCGTGATATACACCCCCCAACAGTGTTATCCTGAGATCCTTTTCTATAAAAGGGCAGCAATATTCTGATGATTTTCATGCATGGCTGGCTTGGGTATTCTGGGAGTCCACAAGTCTTAAAGTGGCCCAAATTGGACACCTCTGACCTAAACCAAGAATAAAAAGTAGAATACCCTGAAAAAAATGGAACATAGGTGAGACACTTCCATTCTGCGGAAGAATGCTTCTTCTGTCTGATCTGCCTCAAAAACCTTTTCAAACATGACACTTCTCAAATGTAATATACTTTGATGATAAACTAGATTAACTTTCCCCAGTGCAAGAGAAAGGCCACCTGTTGCCAGAATGTCCATGTTCTTGTTGGCTGTCTTGTAACTGTCATCACTTCAATGCAATCTGCACCTAACATGATGGAATATAATGAATATGTCAGGAGTTGGCCGTCAGCCATCCGAGTACATGAAAACTTGGCTTGCGTACAGTGTCAGCGTGGAGGCCTTGCCTATCATCTTGTGCAAAGGATTTCTGCACCACTTGATTTGTTTGCTCAGGGTTTGTTTTTCTTGGAGGGGAACACATTTACTGAATGGCTTTTTGACAGCCCATCCAAACATTTGCAGTTTGGGAAACTAGTGCTTCCTCTTGCAAGCCCCCTAACTAATGGGCGGTATGAAATGCCACTGCTGCTGATTGCACGTGGTGTTTATTCTTGGTATATTACCATGGAAAGGTTTAAATGAGGCTTGAGTGTTTACCCAGGGTGGAATAATCCCTTGATGTAAAAAGACTCTTACCGTTTTGGTGCTACCCTTTTAAATCAGGCAACCGTGTGTCCGTTTTTTATACACAAATAGTCCTTGACTTACAACCATTCATTTAGTGACCGTTCAAAGTTACAACGTCACTGAAAAAAATGATTAATGACTGTGGTGGTGCAGTGGTTAGAATGCAGTATTGCAGGCTAATTCACAGCTCACTGCCAGGAGTTCGATCCTGACTGGCTCAAGCTTGAATCAGCCTTTCATCCTTCCCAGGTCAGTAAAATGAGGAGGCAGTTTGTTGGGGGCAATATGCTGAGTCTATAAAACTGCTTAGAGAGGGATATAAAACACTGTGAAGTGGTATATAATTCTAAGTGCTATTGCTATTGCTATTTTTCACACCTACAATCATTGAAGCATGTCCATGGATCCCTGTAATCAAAATTTGTATGCTTGGCAACTGGCATGTATTTATGACAGTTGCACTGTCCCGGGCTCATGTGATCACCATTTGTAATTTTCCCAGCTGGTTTCTGACAAGCAAAGTTAATGGAGGAAACCAGATTCACTTAAATGACCGCATAATTCACTTAAAAACTGCAGTGATTCACTTAAGAACTATATCAGAAAAGGTTATAAAAGGGGGGCAACACTCCATTAACAGCTGCTTTGCTTAGCAGTGAATATTTTGGGCTCAGTTGTGGTCATAAGTCAAAGACTAGCTGTACTAACTCTATTGTGGACTTTATTTTATTTAAACAAAAAAGGGCAGAAACCAATATTGCATGAATGAATGTCCACTCCTGTAATGGGACTGAGTTGTTTCTCCTAACATACTAACATACTCTCAAAAGCCACTCTGGAGTTTAAGTGGGACACCCTCAAGCAGCTTTTAAGGGGTGCAAGGAAAAGACGGGGAATTTTAATCTGTACTAACTGTTAGAGTTCATCTCTACTACTTAGTTTGCAATGTTGCAGGATCCAATCTGAGTCGGTCACCAGGATCACAGGTTTGTTCTTCCAAGCTTTGGGGCTTGTCCTGGAGCCCATCCTCAGGGAACTTCTCGTAGTTAAATTGTTTTATTAGTTTATACTACACGATACAAAGAAAATACAAAAGTAAATAGTGGCAAGGATAGGGAAGGGGAAAGGGAATAGAAAAGTGAGGGAAGGGAAGGGAAAAAAAAGTAATTGACTTCCAACTTCCTTTTGTGCAGTAAAATAGAATATCAACATCAAACCTCAACTTTTTACTTTTACAAAATAGAGTAAACTAGCCATTTTGAAAACAAAAAAAATCTATCTAAATCATAAAGCCCAAAAATCAGAATTTCATTTTTTCCCCTCAAGGACAAAATCGAGAAGTGGTTTCCACGTAACAACAAAAGCATTTGTATTCTTTTCTTTAACCAGTACAGTCAATTTAGTCATCTCTGCTAGCTTCATCAGTTTTTGCAACCATACCTCCATTGTGGGAATCGATGTGTTCTTCCATTTCTGAGCATAAAGTAATCTAGTTGCTGTCAACCTATATAACATCAAGGTTCCATATATTTTTTCCAGGTCTTTGTCCATTAGCCCCAAGAGAAAAATCTCTGGCTTTCTTTCTATATTCACTTTAAGAATTTTCTGTATTATCATATGAATCCTACTCCAATATTTCTTCTCAGTCTCTAGGATGTGTCTATGTATCTTCACATGTTGACCAGATTTCATCTTGAGAATTGTACCTAGTCCTGGGTATTATATTTTAAGGAAGAGTCAGAGAACATGACATATGTAACATATACAAAGGATAATGAAAATGTAAAATTACAGATAATGAACAAATATGCCCTGAAAAAACTACAGGTAGTCTTCACTTATCAATCAGTTGTTTAGCAAAGTTACAATGGACCTCCCCAGAAATACTTATGATCTGATTTTGAATTTCCAACAGTTGCATGATCATATGATCAGATTTGGGACACTTGGCAACCAGCTCACATTTACAGCTGTTTGCAATAACCTGCAGGCATGTCAACATGATTTTTAGTGGGTTTTTTTTTTTTGCTGGTTTCTAGCATGTACTTCAGTTTCTAGTAAAAAATGCCTATTAAGGAAAATGGGTTTGCCTAACAACTGTGGCGTTTGCTTAACCACCACTGCAAAAAAAGTCAGAAAATTGGGTGGTGACCCACTTAATGATCACTAAGATTGCAGGCTCAATTATGTTCATAAGTCGAGGACTACCTGTAAATCTTTTTTTTTAATATAAAATTCTTTTATTGAAACACTCAACATCAAACATAAGATCGTATTGAGAAGCAATCATCATATAACCTGCCGTACAACACTAAGGGTTATTCTTTGTAAACGTCTGATTTGGTAACATTCTTCACTCCTCACTTCAATCCTCTATTATACACCTGTTACATTTTTTTTATCCTCTGTGATCCCTAACAATAGGTCCTGAGGTAGAAGTTTAACATTAAACATAAGATCATATTAATAATCAATCATCATAGAACACAACCTGTAACACTAAGTATTAATCTTTGTAAACGTCTGGTTTGGTAAATATTCTTTACTCCTCGCTTCCAGCCTCAACTATATGTCTGTTATATTTTATCTTTTATGACCCCTAACAAAAGATCCTGAGGTAGAGATTCAATAACCTGGGGTAAAAATTCAGTCTGCTTTATCATTATTAAAGTAATCAACATTAAGCATAAGATCATATTAAGAAGCGATCATCATAGAACATAACATACAACAATAGGTAAACATTCTTCACTCCTCACTTCAAGCCTCTACTATACACCTGTTACATTTTTAAAAACCTGTATGGTCCCTAACAATAGGTCCTGAGGTAGTAATTCAATAACCTGAGGTAGAAATTCAGCCCGCTTTTTCAATATTAAAGTATTCAACATTAAACATAAGATCATATTAATAAGCAATCATCATAGAACACAACATATAACACTAGGTATTAATCTTTGTAAACGTCTGGTTCGGTAAATATTCTTTACTCCTCACTTCTAGCCTCAACTATATGTCTGTTACATTTTGTCTTTTATGATCCCTAGCCAAAGATCCTGAGGTAGAAATTCAATAACCTGGGGTAAAAATTCAGTCTGCTTTTTCATTATTAAAGTAATCAACATTAAGCATAAGATCGTGTTAAGAGGTATTAGTCATAGAACATAAACCTTCAACATTAGGTGTTAGTTTTTGTAAACATTTGACTTGTTATACATTCTTCCCTCCTCATGTCGAGCCTTAACTAAACGCCAGATGCATTTTGATTGATTGGTGTTTCTCTTGGATATAGTCTATCCATTGTTTCCAGTCTGTCAAATATTGTTCATTGGAGCGACCTTTCAAGTATGCTGATATTTTCGCCATTTCCGCCAAGTTTGTTACTTTCACAGTCCATTGTTCAATAGGCGGTATTTCTGGATTCTTCCAGTATTGTCCCACCAACAATCTTGCTGCTGTAATCAAGTTCAGAAATAAGTTCGTCTCTGAGGTAGTGAAATCCTTTGTAATCCCTAACAAAAAAAACCTGAGGTAGAAATTCTATACGCTTTGTGAAAATGGTTTGGAGTGTCCACCATATCTTCCTCCAGAAGGCTCTGATTTTTCTGCATGTCCACCATACATGAAAGTAGGTAGCTTCCCCGTCCCCACACCTCCAGCATTTGGGCTGGGAGTCTGGGTAGATGAGCGATAGTTTTTTCGGGTCGAGGTGCCACCTATAGAACATCTTGTAGAAGTTTTCCCTTAAGTGTTGCGATTTCGTAAATTCTACATTTCTCACCCAAATTTTCTCCCACGTGTCCATGGTGATAGAATGCCCAAAGTCTTGTTCCCACTTTACCATACAGCTCTTGACTAGTTCGGTTTCAGAGTCCATTTCTATCAGAATGCTGTACACTCGTTTGATGTGCATGATCCCCTGTTCTCTAATCTGTTCAATTAGTTTCTCGTCGGTCTGGGAGAAGCCCTTCTTCTTATCTTTACGCCACCTTGAATGCAGTTGTATATATGATAGCCAGGTACCTCCTATTCCTCTGTTTGCTAGCGTTGCTTGGGGTTTCAAGAGGAACCATTTTCTTCTCCCAGTACAAGTTTACTGTAGGGCGCCACTTCTTGCCCTTGGGATGTGTTTGTATCCCCTATTGCGTGTCCGGGGATCGTCCAGATGGGAATCTTGTCGTGTAGGAGGTGTTTATATTTCCTCCAGACCCATAACAATGGGATCCGTAGTGGGTTCTCCTTGAAGTTCCTGTCTGCCTTTTTGTCGTATATTAAGTATGCGTGCCAGCCAAATAGTAGACCATGCCCTTCAACATTCAGTATTCTATCATTCGTCATATTGATCCAGTCACTCACCGCCACCAACGTTGCTGCATAGTAGTATAGTTTTAGATTAGGCATTTTTAGTCCCCCTCTCTTCCTCGTGTCCTGTATGATTTTTAGTTTCACCCTCGGTCTCTTGCCATCCCAAATATATCTGTTGATGTCCTTCTGCCAGTCGTCCAAATCTGCATCCCTTTTGAGTATGGGTAGTATTTGAAAGAGAAATAGAAATCTTGGCAGTACGTTCATCTTAACTGCTGCTATCCTGCCCAGCAGGGATAGTCATAGTGTCTTCCACCTTTCCAGGTCTGCTTGTATCTTGTTCCACAGCATCTCATAGTTATTCTTGTATAATTTCGCATTTGTTGATTCTATCTCCACTCCTAAGTATTTAACTTTCTTGACTATTTCGCAACCCGTTATTCTTTCCAAGTCCTGTCTTGCTTTGTTGTCTAGGTTTTTGACTAGCATCTTTGTTTTTGATATGTTTACTTTGAAGCCTGACACCCTACCATAGTCTTCCATTATCTCCATCAATCTCTTTGCTGACTGTACTGGTTGCGACATTGTCACCAGCAAGTCGTCTGCAAAGGCACATAATCTGTAGTCTTGTTGTCTGATCTGTATACCCTGTATGTCTTCTGCCGCTCTTATTCTGTTTAGTAGAATCTTCAGCGTTAGGACAAATAGCAGGGGTGATAGCGGGCAGCCCTGTCTCGTGCCTCTCTCAATGTTGAATGAGTCCGTTAAGTCTCCATTGACAATGATCTGGCCTGTTTGTTTCTGGTAAATTGCTGTTATGGAGTTGAGAAACTGTACTCCCATTTTCATCTTCCGGACCAAGTTCGTCAGGAACGGGCAATTCAGTCTGTCAAAAGCTTTTTCTGCATCCACAAACATAAGAGCGGCGGGTACCTGGTTGTGCCTTTGCAGGTACTCTATTATGTTCAACAGCTGTCTCACGTTGTTTTTCATCTGGCGTCCTTGTATAAATCCCCTTTGGTCCGGGTGTATTGTTTTTTGTAGTACAGTCATTAGTCTAGTGGCCAAAATTTTTGTGAAGATTTTGTAGTCCGTGTTTAGTAGTGAGATGGGTCTGTAGTTTGCGGGCTGTGCGTTGTCTTTCCCCTCCTTTGGGATTAATGAGATGTAGGCTGTTTTCCAGGATGGTGGGACTTGGCCTCCTTCTTGAATGTTGACAAATAGCTTTCTGAGGGGTTCTAACATCTCTTCCTGGATATGCTTGTAGTGGGTCGCTGTTATCCCATCCGTCCCGGGCGATTTTCCTGTTTTCAGTTGTGTGATCGCTGAGTGTATTTCCTCCTTTGTGATTAAGGCATTCAGGGCCTCTCTTTGTGTGTTGGTAATCGCCTGTATCTTTTCGTTTTGTAGAAACTCATCTATCTCTTTGTCTTGTGTCTTCTCCTCGGCATATAGTCTCGAGTAGAACTCTGTGAAGGCTTTCTTGATGGTTTTTTGTCGGAATTCTTCCTTGCCTTTGTATTCTATCTTTTCAATTATGCGGGATTTCTGTTTCTTTCTTATGACATAGGCTAGCCAGCGGCCCGGTTTGTTGGCCTTGCAGAATGTCTTATGTTTTGCATATTGTATATTCCTTGCAACTTGGTCTGCCATCAACATGTCAAATTGCTTTCTTAAGATCTTGATTCCTTCTTTGGTGACTTTGTCCTCTGGCCTTTTTATTAATAGCCGCTCCCTTTTACTTATCTCATTTTCTAACTCTTTTCTTTTTTGTTCTTGTTTGCGACGGTGCCTATTATTCATGTCCATGAGGATCCCGCGCATGTACGCCTTGCTGGTGTCCCAGATCATTTCTATCGGTGTTTCGTTGTTCATATTTATGTTGAAGAATTCCTTCATAGCATTTTTGCATTCCGCCACCTTATTTTCGTGTCTAAACAGGTTTTCATTAATTCTCCAGGATCTCCTCTGTTTCAAGCCTTGTCTTAATTCCATCCTCACAGGGTTGTGGTCCGTCAGTACCTTGGGTAGGATTTTCACCGCATTTAGGCAAATTAGCAAGTCGCTAGAAGTTAATATAAAGTCAATTCTGGAAAAGGATTGATGTCTACCAGAGAAGAAGGTGAATTCTTGTTCTTTGCCGTGCCTTTCCCTCCATACGTCTGTCAGTTCGAGGTCCTCCTTCATATCAAAGAAGGATTTAGGCAACTTGGAGTGTTTTTGCGGGTTAGGTGCAGTTCTTTTTTTGTCTAGGGCAGTCTCTATGACCCCGTTCCAGTCTCCCATGATAATGTAAGATCTGTAGTTAAGTTGTATTACTTTCTTGTGTAGCTTTTTGTAGAATTTGCCTTGTTGCTGATTTGGTGCATATACGCCCATTACTAGAATCTTCTTGTCCTCTTGTGTTATTTCAATTGCCAGGTATCTACCTTGGGGGTCAGACTCTATTAGCTTAGCCATTACATGTTTCTTTACATATATAACAATCCCATTCTTTTTTCTTGGCACCGCTGCCACAAAGTGCGCGCCTAGTTTGTAGTTGATCAGATATTTCTGGTCTGCTGCTCTGATGTGTGTTTCTTGTAGGCAGATTATATCGCTTTTACCTTGGTTCAGGTAGTGGAGTATTTTTCTCCTTTTCTGGGGGGAGTTCAGTCCGTTCACATTCCAAGTCAAATAATTAGTTGCCATTATCTGTTGCAGGATACTCTTGCAAGACCACTTCTGTTATTTCTCTTGTTGTCTTCTTTGGTCTCGTTCCCATGATATCCGGATTGAAGCTCATATTGAGTTGTGGGGTCTTGCTCTGCTGGTCTGTGTGTTTGGTAGTGGAGCCTGGTAGCCTGTCCTCTGTAGACTGTTCTGCCTCCTTGTTTTTGTTGCCCTCTGCTCTCTGCGCCCTCGCATCTCGAGGTGGTCCATTCCTTTCCTCTGCCATTGCCCCGGTCTGTGCCTCTGCGCGGCTTGCTCGTTGCCCTCGATCCCTCCCACTTTCCAGTGGTCCATCTGCATCTTCTCTCGCGGTGGGTTGAGGGCCTCCCGACTTCAGTTCCTTCTCGAGGAAGTCTTTGGCTTTCTGGACCGAGGTCAAGTAATATCTCTTGTTTCTATAGAAAAGTGACACTCCTGTTGGGGTTTCCCATCGGTATTGCAGTGCACGTGATCTCAGTTCGTTGATCAGGAATTTGTAGTCCTTTCTGTCTCTCAGCATCGCCTGGGGGATCTCTTTCAGTACCTTCACCTCCTGCTCCTCTATGTAGAATGCCTTGTTATAGGAAGTGACAGAGATGAGGTTCCGGAGCCCCTGTGTTGCGAAGTGGATAACCACGTCCCTTGGTTGATGCCTGTTCACTGACCTCCATGCGCCAACTCTGTAGATTCTTTCGAATTGCCACCCAATCTCATTGGTGCTCTTACCCAGGAATATCGCCAGGGCCCCTACAAAGGTCCTGAGCAGGCCTCCTTGGGTTTCGTTTGTTGTCTCTTTCCACCCTCTGAACCTGATTGCAAATGCCATTTGCCAGAATTGCATCATGGTGGACTGGTCTTGAGCCTCTCTTTTCACCTCTGCAATCTGTCCCTCTATGCGGTTCTCCACTTCTTCCATCCCCTTCTTATAGTGTGCTTGCATTGCCTCCTTCATTTGTTCCAGGTCAGTGGCCATCGCTCTGCGTTGTTCTTCCCACTTTCTCTCTAGGTCTCTACCTTGGTCCGCCAGCATCCGTTTTATGTCTTTGTATCTTTCCTCCATCTTCTGTTCTGCTTCTATGCATCTTTTCTCCGTCCTCACGACCATTTTTTCCAATTTTCTATCCATGCCATCCATCCTTTTAACCAGCGTCTCTATCGTCTCATTTAGTGTCTCTATCGTCTCTTTTAGTTCTTGGATCATGTGTGCTGTTGTGAAGGCATGGGATGGCGTTTGGGTCTGAGGGCCTGCATTTGGATGGGGGGGGTGTGGGTGGATAGGGTGTTCCCTGGCAGATTGGAGGGCTGTGTCGGAGAGGGTGCAGCTCCCTTCGGGTGTGGCAGTTTGGTCTGTTTTGTCCGTTTGGTGGCCATTTTGAGCTTCTCCTCCTGTTGGCCTGTCCACCCTTAAAGCCACCCCCTTGATGCAAAGAATTGTGGGAGGATTGTTCCTGTGCAAGATTATCCAGCTGCTAGGATAGGTTGGATCAAATTCTCCCCCCCCAGTTTATATTTTGACAGCAAAAAAAATTTTGTCCACTAGGGGGTGCTATTTGATTTCAAGTAAGCTTCGCTGTGCTGGCAGGGATGATGCAAAGTGAAAGGATATGTGGCTTGAGGCCTGCGCAGATGGCCCTTTTCTCCAGGTGCAGTACAACTAGACTTTTTGGGGTCTGGGGGGGGTCTTCTGGGGGTCTTGTGAGGGTCCTCCCCCTACTGCTGGGCTCCCCCTGCGTCTACTGTCCCTCGTGCTCTAATCGGCCCCCGCTGGTCTTACCGGTGCCTTCCGCCGTCTTCTTCCCGCTCCAGCCGGCTCTCCTCGGCTGTCCTCGGCTGCAGCTGCGTGGGTTCTCGGCTTCTTCGAGCCTGTTGCTCCCTCTGCTCTCCTCCTCTCTTGCCTGCATCCTGTCGGCTTTGTTTGGTTCTGCCTCTCGCTTCTCTGCTCTTGTCGGCTTCTTACTTTCTGGCTCTGGCCGCCTCAGCCTCCGTTCGCTGCTCCAGTCCTCCTCCGCTTTTCTCTTGCCTTTCCTTCCGCCTTCCGACTCTTCCGGAGGTCCTCCACAGGCCGGCAGGCCCCCTCGGCGGCGATCCGGTGTCCTCCTTCTGCTCCGCCGCTCGTCTCTCGCCCGTTCTCTGGCTCTGCTTGACTTACGGCTTGGCGTGGCGTTTTCGGGCCTGCCGGTCGCTTGGCTGCCGCCGGATTCCGCTGCTCCGTCCGCGGCTTCCAGGGACCTCCCAGCGGTAAGTCTTACTTCTTTTGAGAGGTCTGAGGTTCCTCTTTAATCTCGACCTCTTTCTTCATCTCTCTCTTTTTCTTTTTTTTATTTAATTTGAATTTCGCGCGAGCCCCGTCCCGGAGCTCGCAAGGAAAGGCTCCTGTCCTCGTGACCGGAACCGGAAACCTCGTGACCGGAACCGGAAACCTACCTGTAAATCTTATAAGGAGCAAGTAAGGGAGCTGTCTGTGTTTAATTCTGATTAAAATGGCTTTGAGCAAGGAGCTGACATGATAGCATATATTATTTTCCAGTAATTGACTAGGTTTCACACGCACATAAAAATGCTAAAATTATTCTCCATTATCTTTGAGTACAGGACCAGAATAGCATAATCTATCCTTTTCTTCTTCATTTCCCTTCACGTTTGCTCTTATTTTGTAAAAAAGACAAAGAATCCATTGTACCAATATACATGCCAGGATGGATTTCAAAATCAACTCTAGCCCATTTGGTTATGATTAGGTTATAAAATCAGAGGAAATAGTTCAAAGTGGTTGTTAATGAATTGGCCAGGATTAAGATTATCTTTGTGACAATCAGAAATAAAATTAAAACATAAGTAGTTTGCAAAATATTCCTTCGGGAAATATTTGCCATAGATGGGATCACAGAGATTTAGACATGAGTCTTATCTAAATCTAGCAGCAAAAGAGAAAGTATGAAGGCCAAGAAATTAATAATGGAATGAGCTGAGGTTAATTGGCTTGAGAAAGTTGTTCTTGCTCGGATGGTAGATTATGGTAATAATTCCTTCCCTTGGGTGGAAGAGGCAGAGTTTGCTTTATGAACATTGAGGAAACCAACTGTGACTGACTTGCAGCTCCCTTAACATGCTGTAAAGATAATCTGTAGAAGAAATGCAGCAATGTTTGTTGAGTATATATATTTACCTGGGAACTGGTTCCTCAATGTCATTCAAGCTTTGGTTATTTATGAATGTAGGTGGGTTTGATTGACTTAATAGAGTTAAAATTATGAATCATGAGCACATGATTCATTCCAGTGACACGAGATTCCTGACACTGTTCTGATTTCTTGGGATCGTCTCCATCTGATTAACGTTAGGTCTGGTAAAAGTTTCCCCAGCCACACTGGAGCTGCTAATGACATAATGGTTCCCGTGAGACAAAGGCATTACTGAAAAGGTCCCAATGTTGGTTACTTTAGCCTTCCCTAGATATTACTTCTCAAGTGGTCATGCTTTTAGACACGCTTGTCATATTTAGTAAGACTCTAGCAATGACAGATGACTCTATCAATGTCAATTTCTCTTGGTTCCAAATCTGAGAATCATTTCACCCTCTTCTGCATCCATTACTTCTCACAAAAAATGAATGCATTTTTGTTCATTTTTTTAAATGTACAAATGTTTTAATGCAATATTGCATAATGTATGTATTTTTGCAGTGCAATTTCATTGATACGATCTCTTTTGGTATGTTATTCTAAGTTGTATGCATACATTTGCCAAGGCATTTGAAGAGAATGATTGGTGCTCCTTTCTTCTTTTCTGTTTCCCTCTCGATTTCTTTCTTTCTTTCTTTCTTTCTTTCTTTCTTTCTTTCTTTCTTTCTTTCTTTCTTTCTTTCTTTCTTTCTTTCCCATTGTTGTTGTTTTTTCTCTTCTGGTGTTTTTGTGCTGTTTGTATTGTTCTTTGTTTTTCAATTGTAATTTGCAAATTGATGCTAGAAGTAGGGGGTATATACAATTAATATAATACAGTTGGTTGCACAGTCAGCCAAAAATTTAGACTAGAATTGACATTTTTGTCCACCTATGAAATGCTCGCTAAGAATCTGAGAAGAGCATAATATTAAAGTTATTGTCACAGGATGTAAGCTGTTCCAAGAAAAAGCTGCCTCTTGAAATTGACTGATGGTGGTTCTGTCAATGCTGAGAGTATTCAAGTGGGGCTCTAGATGTTTTGGGATTGCACCCAAGATGTCTATTGCTATTGATACAATATTTGCTTTGTTTGGCCACCATTGTTCTATTTCTATTTGCAGATCTTTGTATTTTGAGATTTTCTCCAGTTCTTCTTCTGTCTCCAAGAATTTCAAGGTTCACTATATAGATGTTTTTGTCTTTCTTATTCACAACTGTGAAGTCTGGAGTGTTATCTGGCAGGTTCTTTTCTTTGAATTCTAAAGTCCCAGAACACTATAGCTTCTTCATTTTTCTTTACTTTGTCTATTTTGTGGTCCCACCAGAGCTTGCTTGGAGGCAAATGTTATTTCTTTCGGCTCTTCCAATGCACCATTATTGCTATGTTGTCATGCCAATGTTTGTAGTCAGTCTGTGAAACTTCTTGCAGCAGTTAACTAGGTGATCCACTGTTTCTTTAGGTTCTTGCAGAGGTGACATTTTCTGTCTGTTGCTGTCTTCTCCATTCTGGTTTTGCATGCATTTGTTCTTAACACTAGGTCTTATTACTGTTATTATTATTTCCTCTTTTATGCATTTTACGCACAATCTCCTCTCTTATGCACGTTATATTTCAGGATCCAGTATTAGCCCTAAGAATAGCTGGAATGTGTTATAAGTACGGGATGTACAAAGTAAGGGAGAGTCTCATTAAAGTATGAATCAACAAACTGAGGGGCAAATTCTGTGATCACTTGGGTAATGAATTCATTGCTGTCTGTATACTTACATAGAATCCTGTGTTCAGATGAGTGCATGGATAAGTTTGTTAACTTCAAGTTCTAACAAGATGCAAATTGTAAATAGGCAGAAAGAATAATCTTGAAGAACAGGACATGATCCTCTCTAGGATAGATAGTCCCCAACTTATGACACAACTGAGTCCAAAATTTATGTTGCTAAGTGAGACAGTTGTTAAGTGAATTTTGCCCCATTTTATGATCTTTCTTGCCACAGTTGTTAAGTGAATCACCGCAGTTGTTAAGTTAGTAAAATGGTTGTTAAGTGAATCCAGCTTCCCCATTGATGTTGCTTGTCAGAAGGTTGCAAAAGGCAATCGCATGATCCCAGGACACGGCAATTGTTATCAATATGAACCAGTTGCCAAGCATCCAAATTTTGATTATGTGACCCTGGAGATGCTGCAACAGTCATAAGTGTGAAAAACGGTCTTTTCAGTGCTGTTGTAACTTTGAACTGTCACTAAACGAACTATTGTAAGTTGAAGATTACCTGTACTCATAAATATAAAGGGGAGATATGTGGGAGGGGAAAAGCACACCCAGACAGCAAGTCTATTTACAGAAGAGGTGGGGAACTATGGCCCTTTTATGACTTGTGGACTTCAACTCCAGAATACTGGGAGTTGAAGTCCACAAGTCATAAAGGGGCCATAGTTCCCTACCTCTGGTTTACAGTAACCTCATAATATAAGTACTAAGTATTAACATTTTTGACTTTGGTTTGCTAGTCTAATCTACCTTGGAGGACTGATGTAAACACAGATAACTTGACAAGTCATGTGACTGTTGTTGGGGACAGGATCTTCTTAAAGTATGCAGCAGCCACTACCTCAGGCTATTCTTGGTTCTGCACTTTTTGACCTGCTGTTAACATATAACCCCTTAGCTTCAAAGGAGACACTGCCAATGCAGACTTGACCATAACCATCTTGTTAACTGAGTTTTAATTAATAGTTTACATTATTTCAACCCCTAATTTGTCTTCTTTTCCCATGGGTTCATTTTAATAAAAGAGGACTTTTCTTATGTCAGATATTACCATCTGGGGAGACCTATTGCACATAATGACAATGTTTTAATATATTCTATTAGGTTTTAACAGTCTCCATATCGGCATCATTAAATGAAGATATAATGGCAGTCTATATATAATGTAGATTTCTTTCTCTCTATTGTCTTCTAGATTTAATATATGCTATGAGAGAGAGAGAGAGAGAGAGAGAGAGAGAGAGAGAGAGAGAGAGAGAGAGAGAGAGAGAGAGAGAGAGAGAGAGAGAGAATAAACCTTAGTTTTCATCTATCTCAGTTTCTCTGATTCCACACCTAAAAGGGCATATTTTATTTTTTTGTTTTTTATTTAAATAGCCATTGAGAGTGGTAAATTAACAAGAAGCCAAAAGGAACCAGTGCCTAGATTACTGTTAGACTCAAGGTGTTTTGTGTCTTGAGTGCCACAATCACTCTATCAAGGAACCTCGATCCCATCATAATTGTCTGTTTCACGTTTATATGCTTTTTTTAAAAAAAAAAACCTATTAGGTTGAGTTTTGAAGATTTAATTGAAGTTTCATCGACATCCCTTTGTCCCATTTTGAAACTTTGGTACACATATTACTGGTTGGGAACTATTGGCCTAGGGCCATTTTGAGACAAATATTGATTTTCTGTGACTTGCTGATGCTAGAAGAAGTAATAGGGAAGAAAATTTAGAACCAGGCGGGAACACAAGCAAAATTTACAAAATTATTTTGATTGCCCTAGTTAGATTTGGCAATATTTCATTTAAATGAAATTTCATGCTTCACCTTATTAATGTTAAACTGTCAGCAGCACTGAGGAAAGTTCTCTGGATCTGCCATCTGTGGAAAAGCAACACAACACATAAGTTCTGGTTTATCCCTTGGTTTAGACAGAACTGAATCTTAGACAATCTTGAGTAGGGATGGGCAGCTATGGCCCCTCGACACCTGTGGACTTCAACTCCAAGTATTCCAACAGCCAACATGGCTGGCTCAAGAATTCTGGGAGTTGAAGTCCACAGATCGTCAAGGGGCCATAGCTGCCCACCCCTGGTCTTGAGGTTATCTCTATTTCAATTATGCTCTTTTTCGGGGTAGGGAGCAACTGAATAACATTTTTTCAGAAAGTTGATGTCAGTTCAGAGCTGTGCATTTAGTGTCATCCCATCTAGAAGAGGATGAGTAAACTTTCTCAAATGAACCATTATGTGACTATAAAGTAGGAATCACCTTCAATGAAGAATAAAGATTAGTAGTTACTGAGTCACTGCCCCTCTATGCAATTTGTTTTCTTTCTGTGTGATAAAGGCCTGAGACAAGTGAATAAAATCTACCCAAGGATCTCCTTTTTCTTTTCATATTTGTACTAGTGCAGGAGGAGGAGGAGGAGGAGGAGGGGGGGGCATTTAAATATTAAATGCAACACGAGATATCAGATATCAGTGAAAATGTCAGTTCCACAAAAGCATTTGTATTCATTTATGATACAAATGGAAAGTAATAATTCTCTGCACTTCCCTAGCATTTTTTATTAAAGGCTCCTGCTGTGCTTTGTAAGCATCCATTAATTAAGCCATGAAGTCTCCTGGAAGAAGGCAGTTTGCTACAGTCCTTTTAACAATCCAACCCAGCAATATGTAGCATAGGATTTGCAATATGTCTAATTTGACATAGTGCCTTTCAAAGGCGCATTAGAGCTGAACACTTAAATTGTTCCGTAGCTTTTCAAAATCTTATTCTTCAGGGTGCATATTTTCATTTCAGCTTTACACTGCTTTATTGAAGGAATAATGTGCAATTTGCCATTCACTAGAGGATTCATATTTTTACCAGGAGCACTTTAAGGTTAAGTTGTGTTTTGGTTTGTCTGCTAGTTGCTGAAAAAAAACCAAAACTGGAGTTAATATACATAAGTGTAGGACTGAGTGGCATGTTGGCTGCCACCCTCCTGAAAGTGGGAAGTATATAACAAGACCAAGACAAAAATTCTATTCTGATTCATTTCATTTCAGGTACACTGAATTTAATTTTATAAAGTTAATAGGATCATGGCCCACGTATTCAAAACCTGTAGAAAATTCACTGCCAAGTTTTGGAAGTGTTCTGAAGGACACAGCGAAGACTTTTGATAGGTGATTGCTACCCAGGATCTTAGATGCTGGCTGGGAATTCTGAGAGTTCAAATCCACAGGTCTTAAAATTGCCAAGGTTAAACTTCCCTGATCTATATTATGGATGCATAATCTCCATTCCAACCAGTGTATGTAGCATCTCTGAAGCTTTTTGTAGAACCTCAGCCCTGCTTTATCTGATTTATTTTTTTAGTCTTATACATTACAACTAACTGCAAGACTGGGTAAGGCAGGAAGGGATGAATGAAATAAAGCTTCCACATCTTTAGTAATCAATTTTGCAGAGAACAAGATAAAGAGAAAAAGTAGATGGAATTGAAGAAGAATGTAGTTGGCTCACATCCAATTTTCCTTGCCCCCAACATATTTGAAGTGACTAATAGGTAACCCTTTAGCCACTAAAAGTAGTACACCCATGGTTAAAGTGAGTGTAGAGAGGATTTCAGAAGGACCGAAACAGTTAAAGTATCTATATTAAATATAGTATTTTCTATTTCTCTCTTGCTTCATGGAGTATGAAATCGAAGGGACAGCAGCTGCTAGTGACATCTGATGACATCAGTAGTTTTTACAGCATTTGCATGGAATATGTTTTTATCATAAACTTTTAGTACAACTTTTCAGGGTGTAGGTGGAAGAAAGTGCCTTGGAGAAGGAACATAAAAGATTCCAGGAATGCATATTCATCAGTTCCCAAGAGCAACCCCATTGGACCAGAAGAGCCAAATATTAAACTTATTGAGTTAAATGTAAACTTGTATACATCAATTGTTATTCAGGCCTAATGAACATCATGTGTTTTCTGGCAAGGTTGCCATAGTTCATAGAATTAGGGCAAAACAACATTTTGGTGAGCCTTAGGTCTGCAAAGAATATAAATCCTTCCATTCCCCACCATCCAGTCAGAGCTGAAGAAACTTTTTGGATGTGAAGTGAAATGTCTTCAAAAAACAACAACAACAAGGAAGTCCAGTTACCTCTTGAAAAAAAAGTACCTTTGGAACAACCGTGACCTGGAGGATTGAGAATCTTCATAGGCATTTAACTATGCACTTTGGGATGAACATCCTTTGAATGGTGCAGGAGTATGAAAAAGTGCAGACTACAGGAACCATTTGTGCTTCAGTTGGAGATGCAGACAACACAGACTCATCCCCAATAGTCTGTGCCTGTCTTCAACAGTGAAGCGACACAGGGCAAAAAACATCCTGCAGAAAGCACAGCTCTGAATTCTCAGTGACTCAGGTGGCCCTGAGGACATAGATAAACCTTCAAGTGGCCTCAACAACTCTCTTAAATGTCATTTGCAAATGACCAGCTGTCTGCAAAGAATATAAATCCTTCCATTCCCCATCATTCACTCAGAACTGAAGAAACTTCTTGGATGAGAAGCGAAAAGTCTTCAAAGAAAAACAAAATACAGTTGCTTCGAGAGAGAGAAAAAAAACACCTTTGGGAAAAGTAGGTAACATTTGTAGACCATGAGGCAAATTTAAATGGCACCCAATATTTGAGGAAATGCTTAATGTGGTGGGCGAAGACTGTGCCATTTTAATATAATTTCTATTTTTCATTTACTGTATGAGGGTTTGGAAACCCTTCCTCCCACCTACACATAATATACAGAGGCTCAATGAATAACTCAACTGAAAGGAAGCCAATACAAATAGTCAAGAGTTGTTATGTAGGATTAATTTATCTGGTTCCCAGGAATCTCTTGCAATTTATCTGCTTGGTTTCAGTGCTTCAACAAAGAAGGTTGAGAAATCCCATTATGGACATTCTGGAAATAGCTACTTGACTAGGACAGTCAGTTCCATGACCCATGTCCAAATTGTTTCATTCGACACAAATTGCTCCACATCTTTAGTAATCAATTTTGCAGAGGACAAAAGTTAAATGTACCCTAGATATCGGCAACTTAATTCTTGTGTTGTCTAAAATGCATAACCACTTGCCTGCCTGCTTCAGCTGCTCAAGACTGCTTCATCAATCCACTTCCCATATTTTAAAATTATTCATCTCTTGTGGCTGCCAAATCAGCTACATCATACTGGTTCTATAAATATGTCATCATTAGTAAATGTTCTGCAAAATTACTGTTATTTGAATTCTTAGGACAGCGAAACAATAATGGTTTCATACACTAAATGACAACTCTGATCTTTATCTCTTTTGTTTTTTATTTGCTTTTCTGAACCATTATGACTTACTCTCAATTTTGTTTAGTTGCCCTTTGGAAAGAAAGGATCCTACTCTCTATAATAGATCTGAGGGTTCCCATTAATATCTATGGATCACGGGTGTCAAATTGATCATCGTGACTTTTTTGCCTTTGTGAAGCTGGGGTGGGCATGGCCTATACATGATGCATCCAGCCCATGGACTGCCAGTTTGACATCTCTGCTATAGAGTCAATATTGAGTTTTGTTCATTAAAGAAAGCATCAGCATCAATTAGTATGGTTATTTCTATAAAATCTAAAGAAAAAGAAATACCCACATTTTAAAGTTGTGACCACTTTAGCAATATACAGCACCATCACCATCATATATCATTTAGATCAGTGGTCCCCAACATTTCTGGCTCCTGGGACTGGCTTTGGAAAAAAATTTATCTTCCATGGATTGGAGTAGGGATGGTTTTGTGCACACAACTTGGATCCCGCACACACTCAGATTAAGCTTCACTCACTCGCCTGCTGCTTGCACTGCCCAGTTCCCAACAGGCCATGGACCGGTACTGGTCCATGGCCCAGGGGTTATGAACCTCTAGTTTAGATTGTCCAAAAATTGGGACTGTATTAGAACTCCCTGTTAAGAGTTGGGCTCTTCTGATGCTCTAATCCTGTTCAATAATACCTCTAAAGTTAAAACAAACAATAAAGGGGATAAGGGACAACCCTGCCTAGTACCCTTCTCTATATTAAATGAATCTGTTAATTGTCCATTCACTATCATCTGTCCTGTTTGTTTCTGATATATAGCTGATATAGAGTTAATAAACTGGTCCCCCATTCCCATCCTTACCACAAGCCTTTGCAGAAATGTCCAATTCAATCTATCAAAAGCTTTTTCTGCATCTAAAAACATTAAAACAGCCGATACTTGGATATGTTTATCCAAATATTCCAATATATTAACAAGTTGTCTAACATTGGTTTTCATCTGTCTCCCTTGTAAAAAGCCAGTTTGATCCGGGTGAATCCTCTGAGTCAAAACTGTCATTAGTCTATTAGCCAAGATTTTTGCAAAAATCTTGTAATCCGTATTTAACAAGGAGATAGGTCTAAAATTTTCTACTTGAACATTATCTTTGCCCTCTTTAGGAATCAAGCATACATTAGCCGTTTTCCAAGAGGGTGGAACCCGACCACCCTCTTGTATATTCACAAATAACTCCCTCAAATGTTCCACCATTTCCTCCTGTAAACACTTATAATAAATCGTGGTAAAACCATCAGTTCCTGGAGATTTTCCCAATTTCAATTGTTTAATTGCATCAATAATTTCTTCTGACTTAATCAAGGCATTTAATCTATCTCTTTGTTCCAAAGTAATTTCCAAAACATTTTGATTTTGTAAAAAGGCATCTATCTCTTTCTCTTGAACTTTTTCTTCAGCATACAATTTGGTGTAGAACTCTAGAAAAGCCTTCTTAATAGTTTCTTGATGAAATACTTCTTGCCCCTTATATTCTACCTTCTCAATTAAACGGGATTTTTGTTTTTTCCTTAATGTATAAGCCAACCATCTGCCAGGTTTATTAGCATTAAAAAAAGTATTATGTTTAGCATATTGTATATTCCTGGCAACCTGGTCGGTCATCAAAATATCAAATTGTTTCCGTAAAACCTTTATCCCTTCTTTAATATTACTATCATCTGGCTTATCTATTAATAATAACTCTTTCTTTCTTATTTCCGCTTCTAGAACTCGCCTCTTTTCCTCTTGTTTACGTCTATGCCTAACATTCAATTCAATTAATATTCCACGCATGTGGGCCTTACTAGAGTCCCACACCATTTCTATTGGTAAGCCTACATTCTTATTTAACCTAAAAAATTCCTTGATAGCCTTTTTACATTCTTGCACATACATTTCATATTTAAACAAATTTTCATTAAGTCTCCAGGATCTGCTTAAAAATTGGCCAGTCCTTAATTCCATCATAACTGGATTGTGGTCAGACAATACATTAGGTAAGATTTTAACTTTCTTTAAACTTAACATAAAATCACTAGTAGTTAAAATAAAATCAATTCTAGAAAATGATTGATGTCTGTCAGAGAAAAAAGTAAACTCTTGATCCCTACCATGTCTTTCTCTCCATATATCTAACAAATTAAAATCATCTTTAATATCAAAAAAAGATTTAGGTAAAATTGAACGCGATTGAGAAACTAGTGAAATCTTTTTCTTGTCCAAACCAGCATCAAGGATTCCATTCCAATATCCCATTAAAATACAAGATCTATAATCCAACTCTAATAACTTTTTGTGTAATGATTTATAAAATATACCTTGTTTTTGGTTTGGAGCGTATATACCCATCAAAAGAACCTTCTTCCCGTCCAGTAAAATTTCTATAGCTAAAAATCTACCTTGATTATCTGCTTCTATTAATTTAGCTTTTATATTATTTTTAACATAAATAACAATTCCATTTTTTTTATCTAAAGATGATGCCACGAAATGTGTACCCAGCTTATTATTAATCAAATATTTCTGGTCCAAAGATCTAATATTAATTAATAATTAATTAAAGGGGGTACAAATTAGACAACATGATTATAGATTATGTGCCTTTGCAGATGATTTACTTGTGACACTAACTCAGCCAATACAATCGGCTCAGAGTTTGATGGAAATTATTCGAAATTATGGAAAAGTTTCAGGTTTCAAATTAAATTTATCCAAGACAAAGATGTTGGTTAAAAATTTTGATAATAAATTAAAACAAGATTTGGAAAGAATAACGGGATGTGAGATAGTTAAAAAAGTTAAATATTTAGGAATCTATATAGAAGCTTCAAATGGTAAATTATATAAGAATAATTATGAACTCTTATGGTGTAAAGTACAAAAAGAATTGGAGAATTGGAAAAAATTACAATTATCTATGTTGGGCAGAATAGCCGCTATCAAAATGAATGTATTGCCGAAATTTTTATTTTTATTTCAAATGTTACCAATACTTAAAAAGGATGGAAATCTTGATGAATGGCAGAAAGGTATAAACAAATTTATTTGGGATGGCAAGAAACCAAGGGTCAAACTTAAAATTATTCAAGACACAAGAGAGAGAGGTGGTTTGAAAGTGCCTAATTTTAAATTATATTATTATGCAGCAGTTCTAGTGGCAATAAGTGATTGGATTAATTTAACAAATGAAAGAATATTAAATATAGAAGGATATGGGTTAGTGTACGGGTTCCACGCGTATTTAGTTTATGATAAAAAACTGGATAGGGGTTTTAAAGAGCATATAATAAGAAACTCTGTGTTGCGTGTCTGGAAAAAGTATTATTATAAGCTAAACGGTAAAATTCCTTTATGGACAGTTCCCAGGCACGCAATACAGAGTGTAGGTATACAACAAATTCAAGACGTGGTGCCCTATGATAAACTCTTAAATAAAGAAGGGAATAGCCTAGAACTGAAATCATTAGACAGGTTAAGGGAGGAAGGTATAGCTCATAATTGGTATTATCACGCACAACTTCAAGCCAGATGGCAAAAAGATGTCAAGATGGGTTTTTCTTTAAAGGATGAAAAATTAATTATACAAATTAGAGATCAAAGAGTGATGCATATTAAAAGAATATATGATGCTTTAATTGAAATTGATTCTGGAACTGAATTAGTTAAAGATTGTATGATTAAGTGGGAAGGTAATTTTGGACACCCAATTATGATGGAAACTTGGAAAAGAATATGGGTGAAAAATGTTAAATTTACACAAGCTCAGCACTTAAGAGAAAATTTTTATAAAATGTTTTACAGATGGCACTTAGATCCAAAAAAATTATCGTTTATGTATCCAAATTTGCAACCCAAATGTTGGAGATGTGATTCTATGGACGCTACTTATTTTCACATTTGGTGGTCTTGTAAAAAAATTAAGGCTTTTTGGATAAAAATATGGTGGATTCTTCAAAATATTTTGAAAAAGCGTATTGAGTTTGTACCACAGTTGTTTTTGTTGGGTATTACAAAGGACTGTTCCACCATAGAGACTAAGTTGATTTTGAACTTGACTACAGCTGCAAGACTGTTGGTGGGACAATATTGGAAGTCATCTGAAATACCATCTATTGAAGAATGGACGTTAAAAGTTACCCATCTTGTTGAGATGGCTAAGATTTCGGCATACCTGAAGAACCACTCAAATGAAACATTTTTGATGGACTGGAAGAAATGGATTGATTATATGCAAAAGAAATATCAGTTGAGAGAATTAGATTTGATATATGGTTAAATAGTTTAACATAGTAGCTTAGCGCGGTTTCTTGCGTTTTTACCCTGTATTCATTCTGGGAAGCCTGGGGGGGAGGGGGGAGGGAGATAATATATATTAGTTTATGTTTCTCAACTGTAGTTGGGGGTTTAAGGGATTAGATACTTTTTGTAGGATGCTCGAGAGAATTTTAGTTAGCGCTTCGGAGGATGAGGAGGAGGAGCGAAAGTAGAAGAGGAGTGGATTGCTGGAGGGTGTTGTGGAGGGGGGTTCCGAGCAGCTATTTGTATTGTTTTTTAATATGTAATTTGTTTGTTTTCAGTTGAGTTAATATGTTATGTTATAATTGTTAAAAGTTTTTAAAAAATTTAATAAAAAAATTAATAATAAAAAAAAAAGAGTTGGGCTCTTCTAAATGTAGGGTGTGATAATAAATGAGAATTGAGACTCCCCCTGACTTCAGATTGGACTAAATACAAAGAAAACTTCATGAACCTCATATGTAGTAATCTCTAAGATGGGAAACTTCTACTTTTAAGGCAAGTTGCCAGAATGTTGTTGTTATTGCTTTAAATAGTAAGAGAGTATTGATGGGTTACAGTATCAGGTCTCTATTTTTATTTTAAATCATTTAGCCATAAAAGAAAACTGTTTTGTGACTTTAAAAAAAACCCAGAAGGATGTAAAATGATAATCATTGTCAAGTTTGTAAAGATATGTGTTGCGTGTCAAGTCTTCCTGTGTATTATAGCTACTGTCATAGTTGCGGGCATGGGCCAAAATAATGGGATATATTATATTTGAATATAATATGCATTGCAAATGTAAAAATGCAAAATGAATTGTATTTTCATTTGTAGTTGGCAGTAGAAATGGCATTCATTGGGTCCACTAAATACATCAAGGATTGCTATATATAGTGTAATAACTGTAGATGGATCATTCCCTTTTAAACAAAAACAAAAGAAAAATACTTCTACAAAATCAGTGGAAAATAAAAAATACCAGGTCAAATGTAAAAACGTTTCTTCTGTCTTTAGGAACTTCATCCCAAAGCAAACTGGGTATAGTACAGTTCAATTAATTTGAAATACTGTAGTTAATTTTTCAGTTTAATTTTGTTTAAGTACCATCACTTTTGGTACCCTTTAAATATATAAAATAAGTGGTAGATTTGGGAGAAGGGAACATCATGAAGAAATGTCTGTGTAAATTCTATTCTCAGTTATGCTAAGTAGAAATACAGTCTTAATTCCTCTTCCAAGATTTACTGATCTCTCACTCCGTTTTGGGAAACACATGAATGGAAATGCATAAAGTTGGGGACTGACTCTTCTTTTGGAGAGGATGACTTAAGGCTAGTATAGGAATGTCTACATGAGGAATTCAGGAAACTGCTTGGCATCGTTTCCCTTAGATTCTTACTTTAATGTCCAGGGACAATCTCTCAAACCTGATGTCAACAAATCTATCACTGTCAGATCTCAGCTGCTCATGGTGTCCAACTTCTGCTATGAGGAAATATTCAGGGCAGCAATGAAATAAGGTGAAGCAGAAATGTTTGGAATAACTCTATTTTTTATAGCCAGCCATGCCAGTATTAGCAAGTATTAAAAATGACCAGATGGAAGATAATCCCAAAGTGTCTGCATGGAAAACAAGATCCAAAATTAAATGTTCTTGTATGATCTTGGGAGGTCTGCTGAAAACTGCCTGTCTTTTGGCATTGAGTCCAGATGGTTAGAAAGTTCTTTAGAAACGATACTAATTCATATTCATTTAATAGACAAATAAATAATTAAACAAATGGAAACTGCTCTATGTGAAATCATAATGGTTGGGATAGTGACAACTGCTACATGTTATATTCAATATCTCTAATTAGGCAGAGAGAATTAAAAACTGCCAAGCAGATGTTCCATGCATCACACTTAATCTTTTATACTATAGAAGTATTTAATGCTCATTTTGTATTTATTAAGTCAACAAATCCCTTTCAAAAACTCAAATTAATTATTTAATTGTTCTCAGAACATGACACCAAAGCCAGTTATTGATTTTCTATTGAACACATATTGTATCTTTCAGACCTAATAACTCATAAGGTTATTTGAGATTGGATATATATAAACATTGAATCCTTAATTAACCATTATGTGTTGCTCCATTGTATTGAGATTTGAGACAGTAAAGCATCACTCCAAATAGTTTATGGCTTTTTAAAAAATGGATCTTTCCTCCAATTCCTAAGAATTCCCTATTTAAATTTATAGGTGAGCCTGTCAAATATTCTGGGCAATTTTCTGCTCATGGATCAATTCCAGAGAATTGCTGAGAGTAAAATCAAGATTCAATATATCCCATTTTGTCTTTTCTATCATTTTATCCCCCAGATAGCAAGATAACTTTATGAAGGCAATTTATATGCAGCATTATGTGTTGTATGTATTATCTGGGGAGCCCATGGCATGTAAACCTCTACTTGAATAATTTCCACAAGCATTGAATCCTTGATAATGTTCTAAGAATATTTTCCCCCACTTCAGATTTAAGGCACCCTTTCCCCTATTTTTTTCTTAAGTACATATACAAATCAGTCTATAAAATTCAAATATTGACTTAATTAACAGCTTTCCTTCAGATGTTGTGGCTACTCACCTGAGGTTTCTAAGATGTTGGACAACCATTTGTTTGAAATGGTATAGGATCTCCTGTTTGAGCATGGGGATGGACTAGATTAGAAGACCTCCAAATTTGTTATTCTGCTGTTAATTGTTTAGCTACCATTGAAATAAACTTAATAGTTTTAAATATTAGAGAGAGAGGGGGGGCAGAGAGAGAGAGAGAGAGAGAGAGAGAGAGAGAGAGAGAGAGAGAGAGAGAGAGAGAGAGAGAGAGAGAGAGAGAGAGAGAGAGAAATAGTTTACAAATTGGACTATGGCATTGTTTTATGTTGTCATAATTTTCTGGCCTAAGTTTCCAGAAAAATATATATATGTGAATTCACAGAACTAATTAAACTGATATAAATAGAACTTAGGACCACAAGCAGTGGTGGGATTCAGCCAGTTCGCATCACTTCAGCAGAACTGGTAACTAATTTTTTATTGCCCAAGCCCAGAATGGACTTCCAGAAGCGGCATCCACACAGAGAACCGGTTGTTCACATATTTGAATCCCACCACTGACTACAAGTGAGTGGAAAAATTCCATTGCTAAGCAAGGCAATTAAGTGAGTTTTTCCCCTTTTCACGACCTTTCTTTCACAGTTATTAAGTGAATCACTGCAGCTGTTAAGTGAATCTAGCTCCCCACTGAATGTTCTTATCAGAAGACATGATCACATGACTTCAGGACAGTGCAACTATCATAAATAAATACCAGCTGTCAAGAATCTGAATTTTGGATGGTGGCGGGAGCCTGGAAGGTGAAGCAGGACATGCCGCCAGCGGGCGGTTATGGACCAATCGACTATAAGAGGCGATTGCCCTATCGGGGGGCTCCCGGGTTATGGCCTTCTTGCCATTGGACTTGGGGCTTTTGGTTTTGGCTCTTACGTTATTTTCAGATGGAACTGGGAGAGAAGAAAACGGGCCTTTGAGGACATGGAAGCCCGGATAGCAATGATGCCTCTCTTAATGGCTGAAGAGGACCGAAGGACACTGCGCCTCTTGCATCATAATCTTGATAAGGAAGCCAAGATCATGAAAGACGTCCCTGGCTGGCAGGTTGGGGAGTCTGTCTATCATACCACACGCTGGGTGACCCCCAGAGCTGATGAGCTGTACTTCCTTCAGCCATCTAAAGTTCAGCAAGATATCTTCTTAGGCTACACCTGGAGCACATAAGCAGATGGGTTGTGGAAGGACCCACCTCTCTCACTTTTCCAAGATGGAACACATTTCTTAATAAACTATTGCTCTCTGGAGCATCGATCCGTTAAAAAAAAAGAATCTGAATTTTGATCATGTTACATGTATACATTATTGAAGCAAGAGGATGGCTTCTTACAATGACATTCTGTTTGTTAGTTGGTTGGGTATTGGGAGAAGGAAATGCAGAAATAGCCGTCCATTTTGTGTGATCACTGCTGGTTTCCCATCTGTACTGATTTTATGGGTTACCATTTGTATCCAGTGATACTTTAAGTACAGTTTCTCTCTTTCATCCTGATTCACCTTGTTTCTCTACAGTCCTTGTAAGCTGCCTCTGTCTCTGCCTCTTCATTGGTATGCTCAGCTTTGCCCTCCCAGCTAGTTCTGGGAGTGTGGTAAGAGTTTCCTACAGGCAGTTCCCAAGGAAGATATATAATGGGTAGTGAAATAGTTTCCCCCAAGGCCCTATTTATCTGCACACTATATCACTCCAAATGTATTATTAGGTGGGAAAAAAAATGGTGCTGCTCTATGAAGAGCTCTCTCTCTGATACTATGGAATCTGCTCAGATTGAGAGAATTTACCAGCATCTCTTCTCACAATCTCTTCATTCAAGGGGAGTTTCCTGTACTTTCAACTCAGTAATTTAGAAATTAAGGAAACAGCCCTCTAAGGAACTGATATCTTTTGTGTGAAGAATCTGACTATAGACTCCTCAAGTGTAATTTAAAACAAATTAAGTTTTTAATGTCTTCTGGGTGTGTTCATGATAGACAGATTTCTTCAGTTTTAATCCATTTAAATTGGGAACATATACGGGCAAGAAACAATATAGTTCCCTTTAAGGAGAACATTAATGGTTGCCTAAGCTGGGAGGAGTGAATCAGTCATCATTTATTGTCTCATGCTGTTTTCTTCTGCATTGTTTTGTTGATCATAATGTACTTGATTAGGTTGAAAACTATGTATCTCCCTTTCAGTTTAGGATGTTTAGATACAGACCCTTAGCCATGTTTTGTGCACCCCCTGCTACCCACCTCAACCAATTTACAGCCAGCTTTCTTCCTCTCCTGTCCCGCCCAGCCATTCTCCATGGCCAATGGGACCTTGGCCCTCTGTCCCACACCCTTCAGCCCTGCCCATTCGCTCAGACACCCTTTGTCCCAGGCTTTGGCTGCATGGGACAAATAGCACCCAGGCAATCGGGTGGCAGGCAGAAGCCATGGTACTGCAGGGGCAACGTGTGATAGGAAATCGCAGGGGCTGGGAGGGGGGCAGCATACAATGCAAGATTTTTTTAAAAAGTACTGCGGCTGCTCTGCAACTTTTGGGGCCTTGCAGATCTATCATCAGAACTGGAAGGAGGGGGAGGGGGAGCAGGAGTAGCAGTTGCTGAGGCCACTGGGGGAGCAGACAGGTGAGAGTGTGTTGGGGGACCATGGGGGGAGGAAAGGGCACCTCAAGGGAGCTTGACAAAGACAGCTTGGCTTGCAACTCAAACAAAAGAGGGGAAGAGGAGCAAAGCCGACCCATTTCATATCCATTTTAATTATTACAACATCCAGTTTAGCATCTTTTTCAAATCATTCTTCTGGTATGTCATTTTTAAATCAACTTTCATGTCAGTTTCAGTATAATCAGGTAAAACTTGTTCCTCTTTCAATACCAATTTTGAAACATCATCTTTTCATAGAGGCAGATAATCTTAAAATTAACTTCTTGGTCCATGGTTCAAAAGTAACTTTCAGTATTTCCAACATTAAAATATTTTGCTTCATTCTGTCTCAGTAAGTAAAATCTAAGTGTTCTTCTCCTTTAATTGTAATCATTTGTTCCTTTGGTTATCTCGAGTGTTCAGCCTTTAAAGCCTCATCCTATCATTAGAAAAAAAAGATGTTTCAAAACAAAAGCATTTTCCCACTGGAAGGAGTCTTATAATTAATTCCAAAATCCTTTCAATTCATTTGGACCCTTAGGCCATTTACAATTTTCCAGAATCAAAGTTCTAATCAAACTTTTGCTGTTTATTCCATAAGCTTTAAACTTGTATTTAAAACTTCTTTGGCTAAGGATTGAAGGGAACTCACCTGGAATTTTAAAAATTGCTGAGGCACTGATCTCAGTATGAGCAAAAAGATGATTATTCCCTTGTCTTCTGGAGCTGTAAACTGCTAGAGACCATTATCTTTAGGTCTCCTCATGAGAAGCACCTATATGGAATATGTGTGGGCAATCTAAAGTTTTCTCCTTGTCCATAGTGGAATTACAAAAAGCCAGTCTACTCACCTGTTCTTTATAACACAGTGGTTGTTAACTCCACTTTTAACACATCCCTCTTCAGTTCTCCATTTCTTCCCTGGAAGTCCCAAATAGCTGCAAATAGTTGTTGATGAGTTTGCCATGCTTATTGAATTGAAAAACTATAACAAGAGTTTTATTTGCATTACTAGGTTTGGCCCCAACACAACATGCTAACCTCTGATATATTAGACAGAATCAGGGATTTACTGTAGAAGAAAGCTGCCTGCAAAGTAGGTAGGATGACACTCTTGATTACCCTCTCTAGATCCAGGTTTCAGACAGCCATAATGGGTGTTTTGACAATCTCTCACTTATAGCCAGGTAATAGTACAGTTGCCCACACAAGTCAACAACCTCTTTCCCACCTCACCTCCACCCTGTCCCCTCTCCAGTCTCGTGGAACTTCTTGAAATATGAAGCCTGCAGAGGCTCTGAAACCTGAGATTGAAATGGTTATGAAGAGACTTTTACTGGATGATTTTTTTCCCTTGCCAGGCACAAATAAACACTCTCAATAGGGTGCTTACCACACAGTGTGTCAGCAGATATTATGCAGTCTGGTGCTGAGTGGATGTGTCAGCTGCCCATTAGACCACACTAAAATAGAATTGCCAGGAGCCTGAAGCATGAAGCATGATATTAGATAAAGTGATGAAATTTCACTCGATTAAAGAGCCAGGTCAAGGACAGTTACCTCAGGAAATTCTTTTTTCTCCCTTCAAATAGTTCTTGCACTTTGATGAATTTATCCCTTTTCTGCTTATTTCTTTATTATCATATTTCAAACTATCCGGGTGATGAATTTTATGCTCTCCAGCCTCTGACAGATTGAGAAAGCTGGAATCATCTGCCTTATTTATTTATTTATTTGGGATAAAAAGGAGGCTAGGGAGTTACCCAAAGGCCTCCAGATGAAACTGACTCCAACACTGAGATCCCAACCTTTGCTAGAAGATGTTAGTTTGGTTTGTAAATGATGTGTGATAATAGCTGCTTTCCTTTTTTTTTTCATAGAAGAAAAGAGATTAGAGCAAGTTTGGTTTCTCAGCATTTTATTTATAACTGAGAGTTAAGTTTAGTGCAGCTCCTAAAGGCACAGTGCATACTCCTTTTATCTTATGGAACAATATAACTATAAACTGTGAATTGGACAGGGAATGTGGAGCCCTAGTGGCACAGTGGTTAGAATGCATAATTGTGGGCAAACTCTGCCCATAGTCTGAAGTTTGATCCTGACAGGGCTCGAGGTTGACCCAGCCTTCCACCTTCTGAGGTTGGTAAAATGAGATCCAGATTGTTGAGAGCAATATGCTGACATTGCAATATTCTACTACTTGATTAGCTCTTACACGGATTGCTATTTCCCCCTCTTTTGCAAGGATAGTCTAAGCCAGTGGTTTCCAACTTTGGCAATTTTAAGACTTGTGGACTTTATCTCCCAAAAATCATCAGCCAGCTATGCTATGCTGGCTGGGGAATTCTGAGAGCTGAAGTCTAAAAGTCTTAAAGTTGCCAAGTTTGGAGACCCCATATCTAAGCACTAATGATAATTTCTGATGGCTCTGCTTTTTTTTTTTTTTGGGTGTATATTCTATAGTAGTAGAAGATACAACTCTAACAATAATATAGCATTATCTCTCCAATATGAGGCTGAGTTGCCCAAATCTAAATTAAGATTGTTTTTAATCCAGGGCAGCTCTTTCTTCTGACTAATTCTTCCCCCATAAATACTATCATTTGCTTCTAATAACAGCCTTCGGATCTGTTCTCAGTGTATATATCTTAAAGTGCATACCGGTAGTAGCGATTGATTTCAGTCCAAAATCTAAAGAAATAAAAACATAGATTGTTTCTAAATTGCCTGCACTGATTTAAGCTTTGGGCTTCAAATCACTTTCCTCACCAATACATGGCATTTCCCCCCTGTCCCCGGCCAAGCTTATCATTTGAGGCTTGTTTCCTACTAAATTAGTTATGGTGAGTGGTTATAAAGGGAATTTTTAGTGGTTGGTATCACATGTGTAGGATATCTTCCTTCCCAAGGCCACATTGGTTGCTTGCTACCAGTATACTTCCTTCATAGAATCAGCCAAAGACTATTTTTAAAAAAGTTCCTGGGCCTTTAGTACTTTGAAGTATGTTACACAGTATTAGTTACTGCATCTCTTTTTTCACCTTGTTCTCTTTTCTGTGGCAGTGGTGCAGCAGTAGTTTATTTTCTTCTTTGTATCTAAAGTGATTTCTCTTGATAGGACAATTGTAGGCTTGAGACATTTTAATTGTAGTTTTTAATTTATGTTCTATAAGTACAGAAAGAGTATTTTTTTTTCTTTGTACGTGTGTTTCAACTCAATGTTAACTTCGTTTGCTATTGCCTCCTTCCTAGGGCTGAGATAAAGCGACTGGCACAAGGTCACCCAGTTGGCTTTGCAGGTAAAATGGGACTGAATTCAGTTTTGCACTGAACTACTACACCAAACTGGTTCTCATACAAAATATATTTACATATACAATATAACAAGCCAAGCATAGGAAGATTGTTAGTGCACTGATTATAATCTGAGTGAATGAGCAAGTGAAAAGGTGAGCTTTAAAACCCAACAATCTCTAGATAGGTTGATGTCCAAACCCTATTATCCCAGGTTTGGCTGGAAATTGTGGAATTATCAACTCATACTACTACAGAAATAAAACTGAATTTCCTCCTACAAAGTACCGATCAGTTTTTGACACAGGGAGTTGTTATCTTTGCAGAAAGGCTAAGGGACAAGGGGATAGTAGATTCTTCCTTACACAACAGATTATATAATGCCTATATTTCATATGAACCTGACAAGGTGTATTAAAGTCCCTATTGCATTTTATTAACCGTTTAAGGTACTATATTGTGTTGTAAAGGTTAAATTATTTTAGGTATTATTATTTAGATTTAGATTTAAATTTTCATTTATATAACTCATTATTTAACACTGAGAGTTTATGCATTGGAGACAAATTCCTCGTGTGTCCAATTACACCTGGCCAATAAAGAATATTCTATTTTAGTTTTTAATGATATTGCCTTGTTTTATGTACTTATTGTGGTTATCCATAGTATACTTGAAATAATTTGGAGACTTCTTCAGTAAACTATTTACTTATTTAATATAGGGCATTAGGTTGGGCAAGCTAAAACAGAACCTAAAACATTACAGGTAATTTAATTCCCAAGCAATTATAATTCCATAAGCGGTTATAACCACAACTATTTCCTAGCCTAAACACTTTGATTCAGCATCTATAAAAACTAAATGGATATTCTCCTTGGCTTCCAGAAATGGTCTAGACCACTGGCTTACAATATACAACTCTAATTCTAAATGGTGCAATATTTATTCTTTCTTAAGAAGAGATAAGATTATGTTTTAAACTACATACATTATAGGATTACATTACAAATGTTGCTTCTTATACTCTAATAAATCATTAAAATTAATCAGTGTATGAAATTAAGGAAAAGCTCCTGATCAGGATAATTTTGCAGCTAGCTTCTATAAATGTTATATATTTTTTCTTCTATTTTCATTAATAAAGCTTTCCCCAATAAATCTGTCTGTTACTTTTAATGAGGCAAATGTCATGATATGTCAGGCAAGGAATCCGCTGTGTCTAATTATGGACCAATTTCCTTGATAAATAAGGAGGTGAAGATGTGGGTATTTAACCAGATCATAGCCAGTTGAGACTGGTTTTATATATGTTGGTCAGGTTCCTGACAGTGTTGGATTTGTAACTGCTACACTTGCTTTAACTCAAAATAGACAAGACCCAGCAGCTATAATTTTTTAGATGCCTGGATTGAACATCCTAGTATTTTTTGAAAGCAGATTTTGATTTCTGATGGGTTGAATTCAGTTTCCTAAGTCAACAGTGAATATAGCAGTCCTCCACATATAACAAGGGTAGGCAACCTTGGCTCTTTTATGACTCGTGGAGCCAAGGTTGCCTACCCCTGACCTATAACCACAATTGAGCTAAGCGAGACATTTGTTAAGTGAGTTTTGCTCCATTTTACGACCTTTCTTGCTACCACTGTTAAGTGAATCACTGTAGGTGTTAAGTTAGTAACATGGTTGTTAAGTGAAGTTGCCTTCCCCACTAACTTTGCTTGTCCGAAGTTTGCAAAAGGGGAATCACATGAACCTGGGACAATGCAGCAGTCATAAATATGAGCCAGCTGCCAAGTGTCCAGATTTTGATCATGTGACCACAGGGATGCTGCAATGGTTGTAAGTGTGAAAAATGGTCATAAGTCACTTTTTTCAGTGCTGTTGTAATTTTGAACGGTCATTAAATGAACTGTTGTAAGTCGAGATCTGCCAGTATAAGTGACATATCTTCTGCTTGGTTTAGTTAATTCTAAGATACACAACAAGAATGTTTTCTTTCTCTTAATTTTAATTTGGCAGCCTGAATATTTAGAAATTTTGAAAACATCCCTGGAATTATGAAGAAAGTGGAGGATGGGGAAAGAGTATGTTATAGGTTCTCCTGCCTGAGTAGGGGGTTGGACTAGAAGACCTCCAAGGTCCCTTCCAACTCTGCTATTCTATTCTATTCTATTCTATTCTATTCTATTCTATTCTATTCTATTCTATTCTATTCTATTCTATTCTATTCTATTCTATACTTTATAGATGGATAACAAAAATCTCTTTACTTTACTTTACTTTTATTAAATTTCTATACCGCCCCTCTCCCGTAGGACTCGGGGCGGTTTACAACCCAATAAAAAGATAATAACAATAAATATTTAAAAATAAATTAAATTAATATTTATACAAGGCTGTTACTAAAACCTATTAAAAACCCAATTCTACCACAAATTTACTGAAATATTTAATTTAACAAAATAGTTGGGGTTCTTCTCTTCTTATTTGGTAAACAGGAATGCATCAGGACCTCTTACCACTGGATCACAGCAATAATCTGAAAAAAAAAACCCAACCCTCCTCATATCGTTGGCAGTTACGACAGTGATGAAAAAGTAATGTTGTGTCCAATCCTCACATTTATGACCATGGCAGATTCTGAAAACAAAGGAAAGCTTAAAAAAAGATCATAAGCAGAGTCGCAATTTCACTAGCAACTGTTTCTTTTAGCTACTGTGTTGCTTGTCCCGACTATGGTTGCTAACCCGGGATTACCCGTATTTTTATGTTGTACATTAAATATATATATTTTTAAAAAACCAACAACCATAAGCCCTTAAATCCAAACCTTACTTAGTACAGCAAATCATAGATAGAACATCCCTAACAGGCAGCAATTAAGCCTTGCTGAAAGAGGAAGAGATCGCCACATTCCAAGGTATTCTGTCCCATGGTCAAAGTCTTCTCAATATGTTTTCCATAAAGTTCAACTGAGATCCACACTCCGATACATTAAGGCCTTGAGACATTATTCTTCCCATTGGAGACTAGAGACTAAAGGTTTGTCCTTTGTAGACCTCCTCTAGGTATCAAAGATTATTATTATAGCTCGCTTTTATGAAGGCCTCTAGTTTCTTCAACTTTTTGTGACAGGCTTTTTTCCAAACTTTGAATGATTTTTGTTAATCTCTGTGGATAGTAAGACATGTGTATGCATACTACTTCAGTACAGCATGTGAAACAGAAGCGTACATGTAGTCCTCAACTTACCGCCAGACTTGGGAATTTCTGTCACAATTCAGTATAGTCGTCAGTTGAGTCATTATATAACTGGACCCAATTTTACGACCACTTTATGGTTGAAAAGTGAATCTCTATGATTGTTAAGTGAATCAGTGTGGTCGTTAAGCAACTCCAGCTTCCCCAATTGACATTTTTGTTGGAAACCAACTGGGAAGGTCACAAATTGTGATATTGGGACAGCAGGATCCTGCAACTGATTGTAAATACAAGCTCATTCCAAGCGCCCAGATTGTGATCACGAGTCCTTCGGGAGGGGGGCGGTATAAAAATTGTAAATAATAATAATAATAATGAGATCATAGAGGTGGTGGTAAGTGGAAGAATAGGGTTATTGGTCACTTCTTTTGAAGCTGTTGTAACTTTGAATTGTCATTAAATGAATGGCTGTAAATTGAGGACAAACCTATACTGTATTCTGAGGAATTCTGCTTAATGCTCAATGAAATGGAAGTAATACTCCATGTAATCTGGAAAATTGTGGTTCGATCATATAACATTTCATGCTTCTGGGCTGCAAAAGCCCTTTCAGTGAGATTAGGTAGGCTTGAAAACTGTGTTCAGCTTTAGGATTTAAGAAAGGGAATAGAAACACATTCTGTGACAGAAACCTTGAGAAAGAAAAAGAGAGAACTCTAGACAGAGAAAGTTTGGACATAAGCTCTTCTTATTTTTATTTTTCCACACTTTCTTGTAGATTTCGAGCATAGCACATTTGGATGATATCTGAGAATGAGCTGATGAAGAAATGAGCCAGGATAGATGGGACAGTGATAGTCACCAGGATGTTTTATTTCTTTTTAATAGAAAACAGATCAACCTACTCACAGACAACAGAATCAGGGTCTTCTTAATTCAGATTGTCATTGCTGTCTGTATGTGACAGGTGCCTTTCAAGTCTGAGACAGCTGAAGCCCATCTCTGACTGCAGCATACATCCAGCTGCAAACCCTGCGTGAAAATGATGAATTTGTTACTTTTCATCTGCGGTGAGGTTAAGATAAAAGTAACATAATCCTTCAGCAAATGGTTGATAGCCCCATTTGAGAATGGTGGGCCTTGCAAAGCCTCTCTTCCCATCTCTTCCTTGACCTGCATTCCTCAAAGCCTATCTGTCATCACACACAGAGCTAAGAACTGGGAGAGAGTCTTTGTTTATATTCTGTGATTTACACTTGGTAGAGAAAAGATGCCTGCAGCTAAGTGCTCATCCTTCTTCTCTTTGTTTTCATTGAGTTACTTCATTCAACAATGTGGATCCTTTGCTTAATTTATTTAAACTTTCTAAAGCCTTTTCTAAGGCTGTCAGAATCCTACAGTTCAATATGGAGTGGAAATTGACAACACAGGAAACATGGCTGCTTCTTAATGCAATTAATGGCTTCGCCTGTCTTTCTTCTGCCCTCACCTTGTCCATAACAAAGTAAACTGAGGGATGATGGATGAGGGTGGTGGCATTTGTGGTATAAGCCTCAAACAACTAAGGCTCCTGCAGCTTCTTTCTATATGTTTGGGTACATGGTGTGATGACTTTGTGGTGTAGCCTACCCAAAAAACAAAAAAAAAAAAAAAAAAAACCGGTAACTTACAAAAGCTTGCATTTGCTTATTATTCTTAAACATGTTCATGATCATGGCATTTCTGCATTAGATCTCATAAGGCTTTGCAATCTTGCAGTGTTTCAATGATTTAAGATGTTGTTTTACTGGCAAAGGGACCTGTTGGAGATGTGTCAAGCATTGCAGAATGTTTTGCCAGCTCCTGACCTTCACTGTTAACTTCCTGAAAGCCGGCTATATTGAAGAATTAGCAGAGTCAAGCAAACTATAACTTGCTAGATTATTAAGCACAATTGATCTGGTTTAATCCGTAGACCTTCCATTATACAAGGGTATATTCAGGTTGAATCCCTAGTTATGTTGGAAAACAGGATGAGGCTACTGCAAGAGAAACAATGTCATATTGCAAAGACACCAACTTTATTTGTAAGTCTTAAAAGATTTTGAATGACTGTGAACACTTTAAAAGCTCATTTTTGAAATGTTCCAAAAAGCTTCAGGCTTGTGAATAAGAACTTTTAATTTTTAAAATGTGTCTATCATCTATCTATCATCTATGTATCTTCTATCATCTATTGCCTCTCCTATCTATCTATCTATCTATCTATCTATCTATCTATCTATCTATCTATCTATCTATCTATCTATCTATCTATCTATCTATCTATCATCTTTTGTTGTGTAAATGGTGTGTAATCACCATTTACCCCTTTGCTCCTGCCCTGTCCATGGTAATTCTGAAGTGAAGGGAATTCAAACAGTTGACATATTCAGAATGTCAGAGGTAGAAATACATGTTTGAACCAAACATATAGAAAGCTCCTGCTCTCCACTGCTGTATTTTTAAGCAAAACGGGCAGAAGTTTACAAGATATCACAGAAGAATGCTGAAGTCCTTCATAAGATCTGCATTTAAAGAGATTCAGATCTTGAAAGAACTTAGCTGACATTTTCTCAGATTTGAAGGGAAAGGAGGTAGGCAACCAGAGTCTGAAAGAATGCAGGATTTATATCTAAGTAAAAATACTTAAATAAGGGTTGTTGACTCTTACATAAAAACATTTTCCCTTAGATGTAAATCCCCATGCATTCAATGATATTTCACTCAATAGAACAATCTGCGTGAGGATTGCCTTTTTTTTTAAATGATGAAAGGCACATTAAAACAGATTATTCCTATTTCAAATGCAAAGTTCTCGCAGGCTTATCTTTCTGCTTCTCAAGTGAAAATTGAATATTCAGAAAATTGTTCCTCTTGATGACAGTGGAAACTTTTTCCATAAAGCTCAAAATTGTGTTGAAAAGTATTTATCAGTTGGGGGGAAAAAAATCAGTCATGATTGTCTGCATGGTGAAGTCACAGTATCATTCCATTTCTATTTGTTGTACATATGTACATACATAAGATCAAACTTGCATTGTGACATCATAACACATTTCATCATGTTGATTAAATCTTTCCTTGTTAGAGATACTACATCTGGCAATTAAAGGGAGCAACCTTCCTCCAGTGAACACTTTCTATCTATCCAGATTATTGCTTTTCCATAACTCTGTGGCTCATAGATAAAAAAAAGAAAATAAAGACAAACCATACAAATCAAGGTTCATAGTAATGCTCCTTTCGGTGACCCTTATTCTTTAGATTCTTAGTTTTTTTTAAAAAAAAAACTAAAAACAAAAACCTTTGTTTCCGTTCCTTCTATATAAGATAAGATAAGATAAACTTTATTGTCATTTTTTTATTGTGGGCACAATGGTACACATCAAAAATGAAATTTAGTTGCCTGCTCTCAAAGTGAAACACATACATGACACACACCTAAACATACTATGTACAACATATGTATAGACCCACACCCTTACATATACATAACAGATAAATATTAAATACTGTCCATCTTGAATATAGCGGAAGGAGGAAGCTTGAGAGTTCACAAGGTTAATGCTGTATGGAATGAAACTATGGCTGAATCTGGATGTTCTGCTACGAATACCATGAAGACTCCTCCCAGAAGGTAACAAGAAAAACAGGTTATGAAGAGGATGTGTAGTGTCCCAGATAATGCTATGTCCTGGATGGGAGGGAGGGAGGGAGCTGCCAATGATCTTTTCGGCCATCCTCACCACTCTTTGCACCGCCTTCCTATCTGAAGCAGTGATGCTTCCAAACCAGATTGTGATGTTCTCGATGACAGGATGCTCTTGATCGTCCCCCTGTAGAAAGTGGTCAGGACAGAGGAAGGAAGATGTGCTTTTCTCATGCGACGCAGAAAATGCAGGCGCTGCTAAGCCCACTTCACCAGTTTCCTCCACTATCATAACCTTTATTTAAATTGAGCTATTTTAACAATGAAACAGGAAAATAAACCTTGAAATGAACATTTATTACCTACATTTACTTCTCCACATCATCATCACCATATTCATTTCTGCCAAATATATAGAAGCTTCTTAAGGCATCACAAAAGACCTCCATACTTTCTCAATTCATGTAGGTCCCAGAGTCTTTTCCATCTCTTCATTTGAATCAAACAGATGCCCATGAAAATATTCTTTCAATTTTGGGAAAAGATGGAAATTATTCGGTACCAGATCTGGACTGTATAGAGATGGGATAAGATAATGTAATCTATCTTAGCAAATAACAATAACGAAAATAATTTATTAAATATATATGCTACCTGACTGGGTGGTTTGTCTCTTTTATTGTGAGTGAGGCTTAGCATTGTCATCTTGCAATACAATTTTCTTCTTGTGCTTCTGAATTCTGCTTAATAGCTGTTTCAGAGTTTTGATTGTTGCAGTGGAATTCACAGTGGTGCCAAGTTCAAGGAAATCCATATGAATAATAACCTCTGCATCCTCAAAAACAATTTTTCCTGATTTTCTTTTTCCCTAGGGTAAAGCTTTGTGATGCTATTTTATGAACCTGTGCTTTGTTTCTGGGTCATAAAGGATCCGATGTTTCATCAGTTCTTAGGTAAAAGGTAAAAGAAGGTAAAAAAAATTACCTTCATTCTTGTACTGTGACAAGGATTGCTGGCAAATTCCAATACTTAAAAAAGTTTTGATCTCTGCCATTAGTATAACAAGAAACCCATCTTGCACAATCTTTTCATATTGAAGAACATCAATAATGTGACCCATACATTCCTGTGAAATGCCAAGCATGAGAGCAATTTCTCTTTGAGAGATCCACCAATTGTCCTTACAGTTCATCAAATCTTCTCATGTGAAACTCATTGGCTGCTATCACAGATTATCCATTTCATTCTTGGTCACACAAATCAATTCTTTACAGTTCACTGTGTGGCTATATATAACAATATGCAATACTCACAGCAATACAGTTATCACCATAAACAACTTATACTTGGTAATGAATTTCAATTGGAGGGACTCCTTCTGCAGTAAAAAAAAAAGATCACAGTGCATTGCTTAAAATGCACTGTGAGAATTCTTTTCAGGTTGCATTTCACAAACAATTCCAACACAATCTTTTTTCATCACATCTTCCTGCTGATTAAAGTAAAAGAACAGCTGCTAAGAACATGTAAGAGTTTCTAGGACACCGGTGTTGCCATCTGCTGGCAATTTATAACACTGGAGGCATTACTCTTAATTCAATTCTCATTTAAAAAAATTATTTTTAGCTTTCAGTAGTCATATGCATTAATACTCAGTAGCAGTAGAGATAAAAATATAGAGCTGTTCAAATCCCAGTTAATGACACAAGATAATTTTCTATTAAAAAAATTCTAGGAAAATTTTCTATCATCTCTCTCTCTCTCTCTCTCTCTCTCTCTCTCTCTCTCTCTCTCTCTCTCTCTCTCTCTCTCTCTCTCTCTCTCTCTCTCTCTCTCCATCCATCATCTATCTGTCTGTCTGTCTGTCTGTCTGTCTGTCTGTCAGAATATAAGACTCTGGACAGACTGGACGATGACACTAGCCTGCTCATAATTCAGAGGCAATTGTGTTGCAAAGAGAATCCAGGCAGCATAAAATGTAGAGTTATTTAGTTTGTTATTATTTTATTTAGAGTATGATGCTAAGCTGACAGAAGAGAAGTAAGCATATATACACAATCCACGTAATTATACATAAGACCTCTACAGAGGTAGGGCAATGGCCTCATAACTGGATGTCCAATTCAGCTATCCAGGTGATTGTCTCTGGTGTTGCTTCATGTAAATATTCTAGGGGTCAGAGATGACACATAATTAAGCTTGTGTAAAGCAAAAAAGAAAGAGAGAGAGGAGCAGTAGGCTTAAAAACATATACATTAAACTCAAATAAATAATCTAAAAAGTAAAACTAAAACAAAAAAAATAGCTACATGTGTAGTATTTCTTGCTGAACATTATTTTATTTATCTTTTCAGGGATTACTATTTCTCTCTTAATTATTCCTAGATTCCTTTCCCCTCCCATCACTTGAGCTGAGTCAGTTAATTCTCAGCCTGGTAGAGAGGATTGAGATTCTCTTCTCAGTCTTCTCTCCTCTCTCTCTCTTTTTTTTTTTTTAAAAAAGACAAAATATTTATTCTATCCAACAAAAAGAGAAGCTCTTGAGCAGGAGTCTTCAAACTTGGCCCTTTTATGATCTGTGGACGTCAACTCCCAGAATTCTGGGAGTTGGTTGAGGAATCCTGGGAGCTGAAGTCCACAAGTCATAAAAGGGCCAAGTTTGAAGACCCCTGCTCTTGAGTATAACTTTGCCACCTTCATGAACCCAAGAGAGGCCTCAGTTAGCCAGTTCTGGCTGGCTATCAGTGAAAATAGGCTGTGGGTTAGTCTTCCTGTTTACTATATAAACTTTTTGATAGTCTAAGCAAATAGTGTCAATTGGGTTACCTCCATTCTCCCTGTATGTTGATTCTCAAAAAAACCAAAATCCTCTTAAAGGTTGGTTACACAGGATTTACCTTAATAGAATTCAGCTTTAGCAAAGCCTCCATGTGCTTAGTATGTTTATTTATTGTCATCTCTACTAATTTGCCTGCAAAAGATAGCAAAGACCATCTAACATAGCTCCTCAAGAACCTAGAGTCTACATCTTCTCTTGATACTTCAATTTATCCCAATTGTTCCATTTTTATCCCTGAGAAATCCGATTAAGTCATAAAATGATAGGTTTGGTCTGACTTTGCTTTTGTTTGTTCCATGAATACAGCCAAATGTAGTATATTCAATAAGCCATAATGAAACAATCCATAGTGAAATATGCTTCATCAATTTAATCTGTTTAAGAGTTAAATAATGCTACTGTTGATTATACCTTGTTTTGTCAAACCCTAGAAATAATGAGGCCCTGATAGAGTTTCTCCTAGGTACTTCAAGTTCAACTCCACTGACTTGAATTCTGCTTCTGGCAATTTCAGAACATCTATTTTTAAAAGAAATATAAAAACATAGGGAAGTATTTATCCCATATTAAAAGAGCCAGCTGCCTGCAAAATGTTTGCATTAGAAACATTCTTGGCTGATTCTCCAGGGTTTGGGAAAGGAAGGTAGCTGAATTCATTGGAATATTATGTTTTATTCTGCATCGTTTTCAGTCTGCAAATGAGAAATGTCTGAGGAGATTTATATATTTGTTTAAAACATGAATTACAAGACTCAGTGTAATGATTTCCTCCCACAGAGCTGTCTTTCGATTTCAGCTTGTTTTTGAGTGGTAAAAATGGGGGTGGGAAGTAAGAGAACTGAGGAAAGGATCTACTTCTAACCAGAGTTGTGGGTGAATCTTGCTAATGTTATATAACTACATTATGGGAACCAACGATTCAGCCAGAGTTAGTCACAATTTGAGATATACATGGGTTCTAGGCTTGCCATCCCATTGCCTTGATTTTGTCACCAAAATCTTAACATATTTCACTCAATCACTGATGGGAAGTCTCAATAGCTTTCTCTTGTCCTCCTAGGGTTTTTTTCCCCAAATCCCTCTGCTGTTGGTGGGATGGACAGATGTGAAATCATCATGTGAGAATGGTATGCAAACTTGAAATAAAATTATCTATTTCTTCCTGCATGCAGATGGCAGGAGACAGAATTGATAGCAAAGGCAGCACTCTTTTCAAAACCACTGGATAAGTAGTGAATTTAACATTAAAGACAGAGATATTATTATTCCCCAACTACATATTACTTTCTCTTTGTAATGCTGCATATTGATAGGAGGAACCTCTGACATTTCCAGGCCCTGCTGCAGTCATTTGCAACTCTTTCTCCCTTTTTGGCTGTAAAAAATATCAATTTCATAACTCAAGTCTAAATTTCCCCCTGAAATGGGACATTGTGGAAGGTTCGGGGGTATTTGAATCCAACTTTTTTTTCTTCTCCAGCCATACCACAACTCTGATTCATCATCTTTTGCCTTCTTCTAATACCAGAGCTCCCATATTAGAGAGATAAAAGAGAACGGATGATTACACCATGTCTGAAGTGAGAGATTTCATGTTAGATTTAACTTTCCAGAGTCAGAGTTAGAAAAAAAGCACTGCTTCAAAGTGTTTGAGACTTCTGAAACTTTGTAGTACCTTGGAGAGAAAACTATGCAATTTCTTGAATGCTGTCTAAAACAATAGAATAGAATAGAATAGAATAGAATAGAATAGAATAGAATAGAATAGAATAGAATAGAATAGAATAGAATAGAATAGAATAGAATAGAATAGGAGACCTTGGAAGTCTTTTAGTCCAGCCCCCTGCTTAAACAGGAGAATCTATACCATCTCAGACAAGTGACTGTCTAGCCTCTTCTTAAAAATCTCCAGTGATGGAGTGCCCACAATTTCTGGAGGATCAATTGGATTTCCCCCTGGGTTTTAGACATATGTTGACCAATTTAGGCTGCTCCAGTTCTGCTCCTGCTTTCTTGTATGATGACTTGTTTGTAACACAATTCCAAAAACTTAATTGTTAATTGTTTCTTTCTACCCTTTCAGCTGCTTTCTGCAGTAGTCAGATCAGGTATTTGGAATCTCTTTTGTTTTAATTTATCTTCTTTTTGTTCCCCAGTGGTTTCCCACCTATTTCTGCCTCATCCGAACTCTTGGAATAAAATGAATGCGGGTGGAGGAGGCATGGTAAAGCAGGGAGCTTTTTACTGCCAATATATGTCATTTTTATTGACTTCGATATATTTCTCCTTTCTAACTGAGAGAAGGAAGAATGATAATGGTAATCAGCCTCCTGCAATCTTGAGCCTTGGACTTCAAATCCCCAGCCAGGATCATCAATAGATCTGAAGGGCTTAAGATTTAGGAAGACCATTGACGTGTTGCAATGCACTGTAGTGGGTTACAAGAAAATAATCCTATGAAAAGAAGATTCTGTTGAAAGAGAAACTAGTGTGGGCAACATGTCGATAAAGCTTCTCAATCATCCAGGTTAGAGTTGTCTGAAAGTTGTCTGAAGTTGTACGAAGGTTGATTCATTGCAAGTGGACTAATTCTTTTGTTGTTAGTTTGAGAGATGTTTCTCTGCCCATCCAGGTGGTTTCCTCAGTCAAAACAAGGCAGTTAGGCAGAGAGTCATTGGAATGTACCAACTCCTGCCACTCCAACCTCAGGGGTTTTCTCCCCCAAATGCATTGAGATGTGTTGATGAAGGTTCTCAGCCATCCAGGTAGAGGTCTCAGAAGGTTGTCTGAAGTTGTGTGACAAATTTGTGTCAAAATTGTAAGGGCAACAGAATTCATATCAATGGCTTCCATCTGTCAGGAGACATCCTCACCAAATAGTATAAATTAATGTATCATTCCTGCAAAAACAGATTTGTTGCCAACCATGTAGAGTTCTGAGGCATAATTTTCCAGTTTATAATATGACTTTTAAAGACTTTTAAAACTTTGAATAAGAATGGCAATTGAGAAAACGTTTACTGAATTTATGCATTGCCTTTTTAAAAAAATTTTTTTTTTATTATTAGATATACATTTGTACATGCAAACAAAGAAAAATTCAAGTTAAATGCCATTCAACTCAATACAATCATTTTAAATTTGTAAACCTTGTTCACTCCGCATATCAAGACTCAACTATAAGCCAAATACATTTTAAAATTTTAAATTTCACTTCTTTTCAGTTCAATCCATTGGACATCAAACAAACAAATCATCTTATTAAAAATAATAATTTTCAATACACCCATCACTTCAAAATACACCCATCACTTCAAAAAGTACATTCTTAGTCAATTTAATATATATCTTCCATCAATCACCCTCTCATGTCTCTTGCTCATAAACTTAGTCCTTAAATCAGTCCATAATTCTTTGCCTTTAATTCATTGCATAAAATATTAAATTTCACTTCTTTTCAGTCGAATTCTGGGCTTCTTCTTCTGCCAGGTTGATTTCCATAACAAAGCTTCCCTTCCAAGTAATAAGTCTCTCTTTATTGCTTGCCATATCACTTGATTCCATATAAGCCATACTCTGTGGATTCTGTCAGTTTGCCAAGAGAAATTTTTAGCCTCCTCTCCTAGATATTTTTCCAAGGCTTTTACAAAAATTCTTTTCAAATCTTTTTGCTTCTCATTTGGGGATTCTTCCAGTCCCCTGACCCTAATTGCTGTCATCATCTGGCGATAGTGCATCATAGTTGAGTGGTCTTGCACCTCACTTTTCATCTCTGCAAGTTGTCTCTCTTCTTGTCTCTCCACCTCTTCCATCTTTTCTTCAACCCCCTCCCAGACCATCTTAAAAGTTCTCCCAATATCTTCTCTCATTTTCTTATTGTGCATTTGTATTGTTTCTTTGGTTTGGTCTAAGTCTTCAATAACTGCTTTGCTTTGATCTTCCACCTTCTCTCCTTCTCTGCTTTGTTCCTTCTGCTTCTTTTCTAGTTCTTTGTCTTGTCTCTCCATCTCCTTATCCATTCCCTCCATCTTCCTATCCATTCCCTCTATCGTCTTATCCATTTCCTCCATCTTCATTTCCACTGCCTCCATCGTCCTTTCCATTTTTTCCATCCTTTTCTCAGAATTGTCTGTTATTATTTCCAGCTTTCTCACTATTTTTCCAAACATTGTTAACATTGCATCTTTTAATTCTTTCATCATATGCATTTCTGGAGAGGCCTGATTAGGCAGGGGGGCCTGGGATTCTGTAGATATGAAGGAAGATGGGGGGGCAGGTAAGTTGTTCCCTGGTATTTTAAGGAGCTGGGCTGGGGAGGATGCTGCCACCTTTGAGGGCACCAGTTTGGACTGCATAGTGGCCATCCTACCTTCAGTCCGCTGTTAGCCAAGCTTCTTTATGCAGAGGACTAATTCTTACGCTTATATTGCCAAGATGTACTCTCTTATATTCTTCCTTAGGTTTATTTTGTAATGTTTTTAAGTTTTACGTCTAGTCTGCCCTCTAGCGATCCCTCTCGCATTGCAGTCTCTCTTTCCCCTTTCTCTTCCGGTCACTTTCTCTTTAAAGTAGAAGTAGTCGCCATCTTGGGTACATTTTGTTTATTGTGAACATAGTTGATCCGAGGTAAAATATAAGAAATACTTGCTTTTTAAGCTCCTGCATTCAGTCCGTCAATCTCTGTGCCTCTTTGAAAAGTTTTCCTCGGGCGGTGGCTGGTCTCAGCGTCTTGGTCTGTCAGCTGACAGAAGCAGCTCCGGGCTGGAGTCCTCTTTCCTCCCCCCCGAACGTTTTTTCGGGGAGTTTTCAGAGGATCTCAACCCCCACTCACAGCTCTTTGCCCCTTCTCCAACCGAGGAGGGGTTTTTTCCACTGCGAAAAACAGCTGTTTTGCGCTGTTTTTGCGGCTTTACAAGTCCCGGAGCTCAGAGCCTCCGAATGAGGCTATATCGACCCCCAGCACTGTTGATCTTTTTTTTTTCCGCATTGCCTTTAATAATAATGACAACAACAACAACAACAACAACAATAATAATAATAATAATAAAGTTGGAAGGGACCTTGGAGGTCATCTAGTCCAACCCCCTTATCAGGCAGGAAACCCTATATCATTTCAGACAAATGGCTGTCCAATCTCTTCTTAAAAACTTCCAGTGTTGGAGCATTCACCACTTCTGGAGGCAGGTTATTCCACTGGTTAATTGTTCTAACTGGCAGGAAGTTTCTCCTTAGTTCTAGGCTGCTTCTCTCCTTGATTAGTTTCCATCCATTGCTTCTTGTCCTGCCTTCAGGCACCTTGGAAAATAGCTTGACTCCCTCTTCTTTGTGGCAGCCCCTGAGATATTGGAACACTGCTATTATGTCCCCCCTCGTCCTTCTCTTCATTAAACTAGACATACCCAATTCCAGCAGCTGTTCCTTATATGCTTTAGCCTCCAGTCCCCTAATCATCTTTGTTGCTCTCCTCTGTACTCTATCTAGAGTCTCAACTTCTTTTTTACATCATGGTAACCAAAACTGGATGCAGTATTCTAAGTGTGGCCTTACCAAGGCATTGTAAAGTGGTATTAATACTCCACGTGATCTTGATTCTATCCCTCTGTTAATGCAGCCTAGCATGTGTTGGCTTTTTTGGCAGCTGCAGCACACTGTTGGTTCATATTTAAGTGATTGTTGACTAGGACTCCGGGGTCCCTCTCAAAGTTACTTCTATTAAGCAAGGTACTCCCTATACTATACCTGTACGTTTGGTTTTTCTTGCCTAAATGTAGAACCTTACTTTTTTCACCATTGAATTTCATTTTGTTAGATAGCGCCCAGTGTTCAAGTCTGTCCAGATCCTCCTGTATCCTAAGCATGTCTTCTGGATGTTGACTATTCCTGCCAACTTGGTGTCATCTGCAAATTTGATGATTTCCCATCTATCCCCTCATCCAAATTGTTGATGACGATGTTGAAGATCACTGGGCCCATAACAGAGCCCTGGGGCACCCCTCTACACACTTCCCTCCATGTAGATGTGGTTCCATTGAGGACCACACACTGAATACGGCCGGTTAGACAGCTATGGATCCATCTGGTGGTGATGCTGTCTAACCCACATTTTTCTATCTTATCAAGTAGATAAAAAAAAGCCTTTGAAGGAGGGCACACCTTAAAGCACATTGGGCATTTAAATTATCCATATCTACATATGTATTTGTAAAAGTCTCCTACACTATTCTAACTTTTGAATAGTTTTGGAGTCTTGTATGTTCGTTTGTGTGTATAGAATAGTGGAAAAGCACAAACTTTTTTTAACAAAGAGGTCAGAGAGGAATAAAACCAGAAGAAGGAATACAGAGGGTACAGATAAGAAGGCAGCAGAACTGTAGGACAGTAGAACCTCATTCTGGACTTGCGAATCCTACTTGACATGCAAGTGGTAATCTTAGAAGGCCATACGCACAGGTGCATTTTGTGCACCAATTGCACCGGTTTCTGAATCAAGAGAACTTATTCATGGTGAATTATGCTTTTTTCAGATTGGATTACTCTAAATTGGGCTGCCTTGAACATTTGAAAACTACAGATTTTTTTGGGGTGTTCCATGTGATACCTCTGCTTCATGACCTCCATTGGCTCCCAGTGGGCTTCTGGGCACAATTAAAGATACTAGTTATTACCTACATGGCATAGATTATTGTTATGTGCTCTGTAGAACAGCATTTCTTTGGAGATCTAGAGCAGGGCTTTTCAACCTTTTCACCCATTGTATCACTTTTAGGATATGGCAGTATCCGAGCACCACCAGTCGCCTAGCAAGGTGTCAAAAACTTGATGACCAAAAAAAAAAAGGAAAAAACTGATGAAGTACAGATAGTCCTCGACTTACAACAGTTTGCTTAGTGACTGTTCAAAGTTACAGTGGCACTGAAAAAAGTGCCCCCCAAGCCACAGCCAAGCAAGACACCTGCTTGCCCACCTGGTGGTGCTCTTTCTCCTGCCCAAGATTTTCATTGTTGTGAGCATTCTGTTGAGGATTGGCAGCGGGGGTGGGATGGGGGATGTTTGGTTTTTATTCCCCCCCCCCATCTGCTGGGTGGCTGCAGCAGGTTTTGGTTACTTCACATGACCCTCGGACACTGTGACCGTCATAAATATGAATCAGTTGCCAAGCATCTGAATGTAAATCATAAGATCCTGGAGATGTTGCAACATTCCAGCTGATCAGTGCTTCTTCTGGGCTCAGCAGAAGTGCCAGAATCAGTGCTGAGCTCCAGCTGGAGCCTGGCACTGATCCTCGTGCTTCCACTGAGCCCTGACAGTCCCAAAGAAGCGCTGATCCTGGTGCTTCCGCTGAGCCTGACAGCCCTGAAACTCCAGCCATCTCTCACTCAGGCTTGTGCGGTCCTGCCACCAGTTCAGCTCATTCCCCTCCCCTGCTACTACTTTTCTAAGATGGTCATGAACCACCTGCCAGATGCCAATGTACCACAGGTGATATCCATACCACTGGTTGAAAAGCCTTGATCTAGATGGCCATGATTTGTTGGCCTTTCCCACACTAATTTGTCCTGGGAAGTTAAGTGAATCCTATGGAGTGATTGTTTAGTTACTATTTCAGTGATTGCAGTGGAATGGGGTTATTCAGAAGAATCCTAATCACAGGTTATACATTGCATATAATTTCACTCCTTTTTATTCCCACATGCTTTCATTATTGAAGCTTGCAATTTTCCTTCACATTTTGCATCAATGAAAAACCACTGTTATTTTGTAAGGGTTAATATACAGGCTGGAATTATGACACCTGTCATTTTTCCAGGTTCCAATCTCCTCCCAAAAAATAAACAAGTTTTTAAAATCTCTAGAATCTCACAGTTAACTCAGAAGATTACTAAAGTCTCATCTCTCAGAATCTTGTGAGATTTTGACAGCCAGGTGTGAGATTTCAGTGATGAGGGCACCTTAATCATTTTAAGAATTTGTGATGGTACTCAGGTTCTGGGGAAGATAGCTTTAGGATGTGAAGCTCAAGCTCTTACTGTGAGATGAAACCATCATAAAAGCATACAGCTGAGAGGGATCTCAGAAGTCATCAAATCCAACCTCCTGCAAACTACAAAATTCACTACATCCCTGATAGATGACTATCCAGTCTGTGTTTGAAAATCTCCAGTGAAGTGGAAGAAAGCACTCCATGAAGCAAACTACTCCACTGATTGAGGGTCCTTACTGCCCAAATGTTCTTCCTTGTATGTAATCTGTATCTACATCATTGAAGTTTCATTCCATTAGTTGTGGTCTTTTTTCTCCAGAGCAAGTCAGAATAAGTCTTAACTCCCTATGATGTGACTTCAGGTACTTGAAGACAGCTATTATGTTTCCTCTCAATGTTATCTTCTGCAAGTTGAACCTAGCTAGGTTTTTAAATCAGTCTTCATATGCCTTGATTTTCAGTCTGTTTACCATATTGGTAGCCCTTCTCTGGACTTGCTCTCGGCCCTGCAAAGTTTATGTGTGGATAAATGAAAGAGTAAGATAACAATGGAAGAAATTAATACATGCAGCATTTATTATGCTTTAAAAAGAAAGCATCAGTAATTTCTGTATTGTGATTAGGATTGAATCCATATTACAAATGCATCTGTTGAAAATTTTACTTTTAGAGCTGTCTAAAGCTGATATATTAAGCAACAGAGAAAGAAAGAAAACACACATTATTTTGAGATAGTCAGGATTCTGAATTATTAGCAACTGCATCACTGGATCTTTGCATCCATTAGAATTCTTTGTGTGATAAAAGGTAACACATTAACATTTAACCAGAAAAAGAAAAAAAAAGTTCTTCAGAATTTACATTAAATTATGGAGTAAACTCCAAACAGGTCGTCTTCGAAATATATTATTATGCTCAGCAGTCCTGTCAGCTTACATGGAAACAATTTTACTTCTAATCATCTTCTGCTTTTATTAACTCTAGAATATATCATTAAAATTTCCCCAGAACAATGAAGCTTAATAGGTGCTAATGCAATTGTGAATTGTGGTAATTGTTACCTAAACTAATCTCTGTTCTTTCCATTCCTGGGTGTTTATGCAAAATGATTGTGAAAAAGCCAATGTACAAATTGAAAATTGTATAAATTGCTGGAATCTTTTACTATACTCCTGCCGTTCGGTAGAATTTTCTAGTATGTTAGACAAAATTTATTGATATATTGAGCTTTTTAAAAATAGATATTATGTGAGCTCAGTCATTAAAGGGTTTTAAATGTTTCTGTAATGTGTATATTTAAGAAATTCATGTACCTATTGTTATAAATATAAGCAAAATCTGAATCAAAATTTGATTTTATAATGAACAAATAAGTCTTGCAAACTACAAGATTAATTACACCATCCCTGATAGTATTGTCTATTAGGACTATCATATAAGCACTGAAAAAATCTAGAAGACCATGCATTGGAAGTTCCATCAGAGGATTGGCAAGGAGGACTTGTGTGTACATTTTTCCCTCAGTTGCATGGTGGATAGAGCTCTGTATGAGTTTATATTTTCATTTACCTATTCATTATTGTGCAGAATTAAGGATTTATTTTAGTCACTAAAGGGTCATACTTGAGTTCTACTTTGTTTTACCTTGTCCTTGGTAAGACACCTGTGTTGGCTAGGATGTTTTTTTTCTTATCTTCACTCCAATTAACCTTGAGAAACAAACACTCCTTAACTCTGATATGGTTTCATCACCATCTGGTAATATGCAAAGGCTCCTTAACCTTGATGTTCTCATTCTTGGCAGAAATCCTCAAACTTAAACCTTCATGGTCTCACTCATGGAAGGAAAGCAAAGCGGGTTTCAAGATATGATAAACCTATTATCCCTGCCCTTCATAAAAATCCAGTGAGATGAGACCACTGAAAAATGGATGTCCTTAATTATTATTCTGAACCTACATTGCTTACTCAAAGTTCACATGAAATGGAACTTCAACTGAAAAAAAATGCTGCATATTTACAGGCTGTGGAGGAATTTATCTGCCACATTTCTTTGGCTCCCTGGCAGAAAGGTATAAGGTCCTTCTTTCTTCGTCTTATTGCAGAGGTCTTCAAACTTGGCCCTTTTATGGCTTGTGGACTTCAACTCCCAGACAAACCAGAAGCCAGACCACAGCTGCATCACTAGCCACTTTAAACCCCTCCAGTCCATACATGAAGCAAACTGACACCCACCATGAAGCTGAGGCACGACCACGAACGCGAAGCCAAAAAATAGCAAGGCAACTCACCATCTTAAATCCCCCTGCAACTCAGACTAAGCTGAGCACAACACAGCCCCCACCCAAACAGAACACTCCCCCATCCAATCAGAGCACAACCAACGCCCCCATCCAATCAGAGCACAGCCAAGCCCCTAACCAACCAGAACACACCTCCACCCAATCAGAACACAGCAAAGCTCCCACCCAATCAGTTCATACCCCCACTGGCAGTTAAAAGGAAGAAACAGCTACGATCACACATTGCTCCTCGAAGCACAAAGCTGAAAACACCAGCCTGAAGATGATGAATGGGACTTCGTCGAAACGTCGCCAACAGATTCTGGTATCCCTAGAAGATGAAGATGAGGCCAAATGACAACATATGAATGTATCATCATGCAGATATAATGACTTACATACTTATATCATATATCATATTTTTGTATTATAAGTAATTAATAATGCTCCACATTATAGCAACAGGATTTGCATGATGCCATAATCTACTGTAACTTGTATCATTGTGATTTATTGCAGACTCTTAAGCTAGAATAAATATTAATTGAATAGTTTTTCCTTGGCTTCATATTCAGCCAAACAACCAGTATTCTTAGATTAATACAATTATAATTATTCAATAGCTACCTTTATGGACTACTTGGTTGAATAATAGCTTAGAAATCAGCTTGATGTTTTCTTGGCTCATGCACAATATTTATCTTGTAAGGTTTGTTTGTTTTTGGCTTAGAGTGCTGTCTGATCTAGTGACTGTGATTTGTCAACTATTCAGGGGTAGGTAAAGTCCATATGTAACATTGTCAGAAACTAAAGAAGTACAAAATAGGTGAGGCAGGGATTTGGACGAAGTTATGGGGAGGATATTTTTTATTTGTAAAATTTGGTTCCTCATCTCAAAATGGAAAGAAACTGTGCTACATTTGCAGCTGCCTGGTCATAAGATACTCTAAGAGTGATCAAAATGGGTTGAGGCTCTGTAGGACAGGGGTGTCAAACTCGCAACGTCATGTGACGTGTCGCAACATATCGTGACTTTTTTTACCATTGCTGGCAATGGGTTGGGCGCAGTTTTGGCATGATGCATCTGGCCTGCAGGCTGGCAGTTTGACACCCCTGATGTAGGAGGTCTAACTATCTGTTGTATGCCCCTATATGTTGTGCAAATCCAGTCAACAGTGATTTATTTGAAAAAGTCATAGCTACAAAAATGATGATCATAGATGGTGTCTATGAATCAGATCCTTGCATTAGTAGAATCCTGGAGGAAATTAATTTTAATCTAAATAGTAAAGGAGGTACATATATCTTCTTAAATTAATTAATGGAGTGGAATCTTTAATAGATTAGCTGTTACTCCCCTGCACTCATTGGAATCATTCTCTTGTATAACAGCTTCCCAAGATTGTGGCTTAACTGCTATTATTCCCTCCTAAAAGGATTATTGAGTTGAAGGTATCAGTAGAATATCCAATGAAGCATACAAGGGACAACAAAATGTGAGTTGAGAAAGAAACTGTTGATTAAAAAATGGCTAGATTCCTCAATTGCAGTATTTCACAATGTATTTTGGTGCAGATCTGACTTGCATATTCTAATCTCTGATTCATACCATTGCATTCAGGAGTATCCCAGGGTCTGGCTGAAAAAATCAAGATGGCAGCTACAACACTGTGATTGATCAGGTGGAGTTTCGATTGCACTGTCACAAACGACTTGATTTTTTTTTTTTACCAGACCCTGGGACTCAATTGATTGAACTGTTCCCCTCATAATTAAATGACACTTCTAAAATGAAGGGAACAGCAAATATCATAAGCACTGTTCATATCTTGGTAATTCTTCAAAAATATGTTGGTGAATCTTAATTTCCATGTTTAGGTTAAATTTGAGATGATTCTTGATCTTTCAAGCAGCCACACACTAAATACAGTCCTTCTTTCTCCTCTTTTCTCTTACCGATTTATTTGCTTTCAGATTGCAGTACATTGCCTGAAGAACTAGTGTGAGATATTTAAATTCCGTCATTATGTTTGGATGACAGTGACTGTAATGAGAATCGGGCACAACATGAATATATTGTGATGACAAGCACTGCGAATGGAAGACTGTGAAACTGACACCCATCCTAAGCTTATTCTTTGCCATTTAAAAAAAAGTGTTAAATCTTAGAAGCCGATTGAGATTTTCCTGCTACCACCCCTGGCGCCAGATTTACAAAAAGTATTTATATATTCCATCTCAGATTTAAAAAAAAAAAAACAGTGAAAGCTCTCTGGCAGCTTTAAAAAAAAAAACTTTAAAGGTTAGCCTTTATGCTAGTTAGCATATCTATTCATGTCTCTATCATTTCATTGAATTACTCAGCTGAGCTTGCACACCAAAGCCAAGGAACAACGCAAGAAAGGAAGGAAGGATGGCTGGATGGCTGGCAGCATTAATATTTCATTAGTCCAACAAACAGCATTTTTTTTATTAAAAAAACTGCATTAGAACTCTCTTGAAAAGTGAATTCTGATCTCAGCTGTAGTGCTCTTCATTGGCCTCATCCAAAAACAAGAATGCTCCCACAAATGGTTAGCCAGAAAAAGAAATTGTGATATTCATCATCTTTTACACTTGCTCCATGTTTCGGGGGATTATTCTAAGGTAGGACTTGCTATGGAACTGTTCCCTTAACAATTTTTATATTTGAATTTCACAAGCTCCTTCAGGCCATAAAGAGCCTTCAATGTAAGTTTAATCCTCTGCTACAAAATAAATCGGATTTAGGGAGGAAAGGGGGGGGAGGGTTGGAACAGATTCTAGATGCCAATTATGGAATTAACAGGGATATACAATCTTCTTGCCTTCTTCAGCTGGATCAAAAGTGATGCTTTTGTCAGGCTAGCCTATCTTAAGTGGAGATGTACTTATGTGTGGGAGACACACACCACACACATACACACAGAGACATTAAACCTCCCTACTGAAAAACTGGGGCTATTAACATATTTTAGAATTAACTTTTTTTTCCCCAGGAAACAAGTTGTGATGAATGCTGCAGCTGTTGCCTGACAACAAATTGATTTGAGGCAGTATTTATAAAGGATCAAAATGCAAGCTTGAGTAATTAAGAAGGTTTAGAGAAGTACTCCAACAGAGCACGCATTACTTGAGGAAATGATACTCTGGGTCTAACCCATTCATCCTCTAACTCCTTCACCAACCTTTTCCATTGGCATCATTGAAAGAGGGAAGTCCAATCCCGTCTCTCTCCTTTATGTTCCATTCCAGTCTAGGAATTGCAGTAAATAAGGAGCAATTAAGATTGTGTCAAGAATTTATGAAAGTGCTGGTGAAAGGATTTTGGGATTGTACCAAAAGATACAGTATAGTATTGGATAATGCTTTTCTTGGATGCATATGTACATTTTGTGATACTAATACTTGGCATCTCCATGGATGGCTGCCTCTGATAGATTCTATCTACCCAACCTAAATGAAGAGAGCATGTCTCTAGATCCAATCTGGGTCAGTCACTGGGACCAGAGGTTTACTCTTCCGAGCTTTCAGTCTTATGCTGGAGCCCATCCTCAGGGAACTTCTCTCTCCTGGAATATGTGCTTTGGGCTATTCTATGCATTGTATTTATGTGGTGCCTTCCTATTGGTTGATTGGTATATTGATGGCCAGTGATTGGCTGTTGTTTCCTTGTGCTGCCAAGCCCTTGGCTCCTAAGTACCTGATAAGCACAAGGAAACAACAGCCAATTACTGGCCATCAACACACCAATGAACCAATAGGAAGGCACCACATAAATGCAATTCATAGACTAGCCCAAAGCAAATATTCCAGGAGAAAGAAGTTCCCTGAGGATGGGCTCCAGCACAAGACTGAAGGCTTGGAAGGGTAAACCTGTGGTCCTGGTGACCGACCCAGATTGGATCTTGCAACATTATCCTGGGACACGTATATTTGCCTTCATTTGTGAGAAAATCTCTCACTTATTGAGAAGTATGGCAGGAGGGGGCTCGAAAACAGCTATTTTCTTTGGAACTCATCACCTGAAACACACACACACACATACACACATACCCCACAAGAGAGGGTGACTCCCATAATTATGGTCTCACAGAACCTGTTAGTCCAAATTTGATTCATTCAGAAGGCTTTTAGGATCTTCTCACTAAAGACTTATCAATGCCAGAGATGAAAAATGTGAACAATATATTGCATTTGTGTTCATTTACAGCTCTCGGATTATTGCACTTTTAAAGCTGTAAGCTACAGTTTTAAGTCTGAGGCCTTCCTAACATTGTATAAATAAAAATAAATAATTTAGCTACATCAGTGTCAGACTATTCTTTAATTTTTTTGCAGGTAATGCTTTCCTCATTTACTTTCCCCCACATTATGCTAATCCCAATCCAAACATTCCATTCTAGGGCCTCGTGTGACTAGAGCTACCTGTGTGGTGGGTGTCAAAAAGAGGCAATGCAATAGAAGCTCCACCCATTTGTGTATATGAGTGTGTGTGAATTGCATGTAAAAGCTGCAGTTGCAGCTGCCCTCTTGACTTTTTGACCTATCCCTGCAAACACCTCTGAAAGTGACAACTGAGGAAGTACATAACATGTGGAAAATATATAGTTTCATGAATTCGTAATTCTGACTCCGCAGAAAGCAACTTCCTACATTTTAAAAACAAATACATATTTATATTTGCTAAAGATAGGACACCTTGACAATTCTCTATAGTTATCGCCAATTTTTTTTTAACCTGAGGTAGAAGTTCAATACACTTTTTCAATATTAAAGCAATCAACATTAAACATAAGATCATATTAAGAAGCAATCATCATAAAACATAAAATACAACATTAGGTATTAGTCTTTGTAAGCGTCTGATTTGGTAAACATTCTTCACTCCTCACGTCAAGCCTCAACTATACGCCAATCTTTTTAAAAGTGATATATTGTAAGAGTTTGGGGGCTCTAAGTAAAGCATCATTTGGCCAAATAGAAATTTATTTTAGTTTTTCTCACCATTTCACTTTCTTCAAAAACCTGGCTGTATCTGTATGGGAGCGAAAGCATCACCCAAGCCAATCATATCTTAACTGCCACCACCCACTGATCTTTAATTATATCTGGAAGGCAGGCAATCTTGGATACAGCATCTTCAGAACAGGCCATTCTAATAGCCTGGAACACCCAGTGATCAGGGCAATCTGGTTTTCCTGCTCTAATTTTAGGTCCCATATTCTTTTTAAGAAACTAAGCCATCTAGGGAGTCACTTCAAAGACTGTGGAACCAATGCTTCTCAGGCAGAACTCTTAGCCAATCAAATAATTTGCTTCAGAAAAGATAAATACATTTTTTCAGTGCTTTTTTTCTAAAAAAATAAAATAAAAAAGGTGCCGGAACTCACACACGTCATACAACCCGCCTTGCCTACCCTACAAGGTTCCATCCAAAAAAGGTGCCGGAACTCCGTTCTGGGTGTTCTATGAGGAAAAAAAAGCCCTGCATTTTTTTTAAAAATTAAAGGAAGCACCACAAAGGAGAAACAATGATTATATACAGATGGTCAAATGTATAGATAGGGAAGAGTTGTACCCTTCTTGATGAAGAGGAATAAATATGAAATCGTGGTTGGAATGTTGGACTAGGACTAATAAGATAAATGTCAGGTCTTTTTAAAGTCAAGTTTGATTTCTGTGACTCTAAAGACAAATTCACATAAATTTCTTGGCAACAATTAAAATAGAAATAGTTTGCTATTGTTGCCTCTTGGCATATATTTTTGACTTCCCAATTCAGTCCATAACATTACCTGGTAATATTTCATCCAAGTAATAACCAAATTTAACCCTTCTAGTTTTTTTAAAATTAGTCAAGTTGACCAGGTGTTCCCATTTACTTAGGTTGGGCTAAGAAGACCTAAATTTAGATCCCACCTCAGTGCAAAAAGCTCACTAAATGAAATTCTGTCAGGATCATCTCATGACTTCATTGGAACATGACCACAAACAATGCTTTTCTGAACTCCTTAGAGGAAAAATAGGACATACATTTCCATAAAATAATTGTCAACTTCCTATAGGTAAGAATAAGAAAGAACATTACTATGGTCATTATGTAAAAACTTAATAGAGCTGTGGTGGCACAGTGGTTAGAATGCAGTATTGCAGGCTAATTCTGCCAACTGCCAGCAGTTCAGATCTGATTGGCTCAAGGTCGACTTAGCCTTCCATCCTTCCGAGTCGGTAAAATGAGGACCCAGATTGTTGGGGACAACATGCTGACTTATAAACTGCTTAGAGAGAGCTGTAAAGCACTATGAAGTGGTATATAAATCTAAGTGCTATTGCTATTGCTAACAGTGCATAAGCAGACCCCTTTCGATTTATGACTGGACAGACTCTGCCAACTTCTCAAAATATGAATAGGAACTAGACTCCATATTTGTTTCCTTTCTACATTGAAAAAACTCTACACCCAACTTAATTGCCACTAGCTTATGTCCTTCCAGTTGATACTTGCATTAAATTGTTTCTTGTGCATGTCACAAACTTATCTTGTGAATTTTGGAGGCACAGCTTTGATACTCTGTCTGATATTAGTAGGCTAATAGTTCCTTTAACCAGATGAGTCAGAAGAAATTACAAGAATTGGGATGTCTGATCTTATGAATATATTTTAAAAAAGCTTTTGTTCTGGCATCAGTGGAGAGACCTTTGCAACAAAGAAGAATGGTGTTGCATTTGTTGAAAAAAGGTCAGTATTGTTTTTGCAGAAAGAGACAAAGCAGCTTTCCTTGAAGTCTTTTCCTTTAAAATGGCTTTGTGTGTGATTAAAATAGATAAGCATTTGATTAAAAAGGTATACCTATTAGGTACTCAATTATATGTGGTCAGGACTAGCAGGAGGTGATTTACCCGGATTGACCTAACATAATGATCTAAGAAAATGTCCCTAAATATCTATCACAGATCTGTATATTACCACTGAGAAATCTGTGGAGGTTGTATGGGTATAAAATTGGCATTTAGGCTGCTAACTCATGGGAGTTACAGAGATCACACAATGCCTTTACAAAATCTATGCAGATAATGCACCTTTCATTAAATACAGAAGTACACAACTGAGTATTTTTTAGAGGATTTCATGACTTTAAAAATGCAGGTTAATACATCAATAAATCAAATTGAATACTCTAAAAGCATGTAAAAATTGCATGAATTGTATATATACCAATTACACTTTTCTGTGAAAGCTTGTTCTAGACTCTCTGATAACTGAATTATGAAATATTCAAGTTTCCCTATTTTTCCCTCTTCCCCCCCTTTCTTATTCTTAATAATGATGATGTGACAAGCTTTCTTGTTCTGTCTTAACTGAATGATTTGGCTCAGTGACTGATCTGTGAAATTCGTACAGTAGATCCAGCCTTTAAACAGGGATGACAACTGTGACAACTTTATGACCTATGGACTTCAACTCCCAGAATTCCTGAGCCACCTGTGCCCATTCCTGCTACACGTATTGAGTGTATGCACAATCCTCCAGAAGTTGCTGAACCCTATTTACATATATAGTTACATAGCATAGGTATAGGCTAGCATGAATAAAAGGAAGTGATGCTAGATTTATTATTCTTTATCACCTGCCAATGTAAAATATATTAAAAAATATTTTTTTAAAAGCATGAACATATGAAACAATAAAAAGATTAAAATGTATAATTTTAATATATATATAGTACTATGTCACTGGAAGCATGGATCTCTGATGGATGGGAAGAGGCATATGTAGAAGAAATCAAGATGGCATCTGCAATCACATGATTGAAGTTCCAACCTGTTTTACTTGGGCAACACACTTAAAACTACAACAAGGCCTCAAGCACACACTTGTATCCCTCTTCTTGACTTTTTTGACCCCTCTTCTAGATAGACTTGAATATTACAGCTTGATTCTACCCTTAACGTACCCTTAATACATACTCTTGGAAATATAGCATTGTGTTGCATAAGGCTAGGTCCCAGGTAAGCAAGCACAGACTCTATCTTCATTAAATTATTGGAATTTATTTATTTCTGTATAAACACGGATAGGATTGTGCTGTTAACTTTAGAAACAGTAATAAATCAAGCAGTACCAAGATATGGAAAAGCAGAAGCAACAATATGAAATTGAATTTGCACGTTGTGACAACAACTAATCCTATGTTTCTTGCTTTGTTTTAGAGTCACACCCTTTTTTCCTTCTGTGGCATCCAGATCAGCATTTATGTAAGACCTGAATAGATTTATGTGTATAAAACCTTGGCCTGTACTGGGAAATAAGCCCCATTTCCTCTGTCTTCCTGACAATCCTCTCTACCCACAATTTTGAGATTTTGCCTGATTTACAACACATAATACAGCCAATCAATTGATTATACATTTGAGCCCACTTTCTTGCTTCTCTTGTCTAAATTAGCAGAATGGTTTGAAGGGAAACCATTTATTTTACAGCCCTGCTGTGAATAAGAGAGCTTTTTTGAGGGGGTGTTGTGTTTCAGAAGTATAGCTTTAGCCATCGTAGATTTGCTCTAAGCTTATACGCTTTATGTAACACAAACAGCTCAATTGCTGGATACTTGATTAATCCAAAGAGCAAGCTATTAGCAGAGTGGAGAGAAATAAACATGAACTAAGAAAAAAGCTCAAAATGTGCCTTTCCCTGTGACAATAGGACTGCCATATGCAAAAATGCCATTCACCAGTAGAGGATAGGACCTTTCTGTGCTGTATCTCTCTACTGCCACCTGGTGGTTGCCTAGACATTTACAGCTCAGATAACAATCGTCAATCATCACTGGTAAACCAAAGAATTCCTTACTATAGATCAGGCATGTCAAACTTGCAACGTCATGTGACGTCGGGTGATGTATCATGACTTTTCCCCCATTGCCGGCAACGGGGTAGGTGCGGTTTCAGAGTGACGCATCCAGCCTGCAGGCCGGCAGTTTGACATGCCTGCTATAGATGAACAACTGAAGATATTATTGTAAAATATCACAGAATCTCTGCATAATAACAAATATTGTTGCATTCTTTGATTAGGTGTAAGACCTAATTGACTCATAGACCTGTAGCCACAGATATAAATGCCCCTAATGTCAAGCTAAGGAAATCAGGAGCTGCGATAGAGTTCTAGAGCATTGGGTTTTTTTAAAGTTAAATATTTTATTATTTTTTTATAATTACAAATCTTTAGTGCTTAGTAAACATGTGTTGTCTGGGTCCACATATTTAACTTAATAATAGTACATCTTAAATTCCTACTCTCTACTCCATTTTTCTAGCCATTAGTAAAATGTATCCCATGTTTGGAAGTATTCTGTATCTTCTTTCCCTTTCATTTTCAATTACCTCCATTTCCGCACAGTCCAAAATTTTCTTAATTACCTCTTTTTCAGCTAGTATTTCTTCATTTTTCCAATGCTGTGCAAATGTAATTCTTGCTGCTGTTAGTACATGTAAATATACACATTCTTTATCATAGTTTTCTGAGGTTATACCTAATAGAAATAGTTCCGGTTTAAAATCTACATGTTTTGTTAACATTTTGAGTTCTAGAGCATTGCTTATTCCATGCAAACTATATACAAGAATCTGATCTACTAACAGATAAGTCAACAGACTTCAAGGGTATATGTGTATTTAGGTCTCTTATGGGAGTGTTGTGACTCCAGACTGATGATGTGTTTGACTACACCCTCAGGTTCAGCCTCCTACATCTTCTACGTCTAAAAGTGAAACCCATAATTGGGAGATGTTCACCGAGTTTCCTCTCAATGATCACATATGATAGCAAAAATCAAGGAATTATTGTGATGCAAAAAAAAATGACTGGAATCATCTAAGAAACTGCTTTACTAAAAAAAACATGTAACATAGATGTGACAATATTGGTGAAAACTGAGCAAAACTTTCTGACCGTGACTTCCATTTGTTCTGTTGTGAATCTGAAACAATCCTCAGATCACAATCCATTCAGCAGAACCCTATCTAGATCCAAAGATGACGTTTATAAGAAGCCAGACAACATCTGAAGGAAGAGATTCATGGTTCAATCTGTGAAGTATGTACAGAACAATTCTATATAGACAATCTTTGTCAGTTAATAAAAATTGAACCCATGCATCAGTTTTGGCAAGAAACTAGTCTTGTTGATTAGTCAATTTTTTATTGCTATTCAGTTGTACACATAAGGGACTGTGCTTCATGTGGCAAATTAAAATAAAAAAGCATAAGAAATTGAGTGTACTTAGCTGACCAGTATAATTAATCTGCTATTTGTTCTCAACCCATAGGGAGAAACAGCAAACTTTAAACAATGTTTTGGAAAAAGTGACACTTCACTGTGTCAATTACTTGTGAAAGAAACTACTGAGCGAACAAGAGCTATATAGATTGAATTCAGTTCAGATTCATCTGTTGATGTTCCTCAATTTAAGATGGCGTGGAACAGGGGTCTGCAACCTTGACAACTTTAAGACTTGTGGACTTCAGCTCCCAGAATTCCTCAGCCAGCTACAAGTCTTAAAAGTTGTCAAGGTTGCAGATCCCTGGGCTAGCATTATATCAAAAATGAAATTAGATTGTGATAATGCTGGTTGTGTTTTTTTCTAAAAAAAAAAAAAAAAAAAAATGTGCCGGAACTCACACATGTCATACAACCCACCTTGCCTACCCTACAAGGTTCCATCCAAAAAAGGTGCCGGAACTCCGTTCTGAGTGTTCTATGAGAAAAAAAACCCTGGTGGTCCCACACTAAAACAATTGTTTAATTTAAAGCACAAAGGTGTGTCACACACAAGTTACTGGACAAGGTGGACTGTTGCAATAAATCCAGAAGGGTTATATATGTAAATTAAATTAATACAACTTTAACTTCTAACTGTTTGGGGGGGGATATAGCAAAGTTGCAAAGCTCCTCAACTTCTATTATGTTAATTTAAAGCATCAAACTGTATTTTAATAGACTCATGTAAGTTTCAGCCTATTTATGAATTCTAAGCTATAAGAGGATCTTCTTCAGAATCCTTTCCACCAAAAAAGATGAAAATATACAGTATAAGCATGCATGTATATATGTACTTAATATCCTACTTTTCCATTCAGAGGATTATAGAGGCACTTCACAATACAAAAATTAAAGAATATAAAATGCATTGAAAATATATATAAAGTTTTAATGTTTTATTAACTAACCTAACATTTACAAGTTTGGCTGAAGAGATGCATCTCAACTATAAGGCCTAAGCTAACATTAGCTGTAACAAGCAGAACTCTTGAGTAAGAGATTTGTGTCCCTAACGGATTAGGTCCCTTCTCATATTCCAGAAAATGTATCTTTAAATTCAGTAGCTGAACTTTTTAAAAGACAAACTCCTGAAGATTTTATTATTGGGGCATATGGAAAATGCAGGAAGATTATTTGGGGTTGGACAGGTGATATAAATGATCTACAGAAAAGTTGTACAGATCTCCAAAGGGAATTGTCGTTTGAAAGAAGTTGACTTAGGCACTCTGCTGAAACTGTTTCATCAAGAAAAGTGCTGTCTTCATGTTGGGGAATAAAATAGCTATGTCACTTCTCTTTATCACTCTTCTGGGGCCTTTTCCAACATTTCCAATAGTTGGAATAACTTTGCATGCACCAAGATGGCTTGCAGATAGTTGATAGAATAGAATAGAATAGAATAGAATAGAATAGAATAGAATAGAATAGAATAGAATAGAATAGAATAGAATAGAATAGAATAGAATAGAATAGAATAGAATAGAATAGAGCTGGAAGGGATCTTGGAAGTCTTCTAGTCCAGCCCCCTGCTCAAGCAGAAGGACCTATACCATCTCAGACAAGTGACTGTCTAGTTTCTTCTTAGAAATCTCCAGTGATGGAGCGCCCACGATTTCTGAAGGCAAGCTGTTCCACTGGTTAATTGTCCTCACTATTAGGAAGTTTCTCCTTAATTCCAGGTAGCTTCTCTCTTTGGTCAGTTTCCAACCATTGTTTCTTGTCCTGCCCTCTGGTGCTTTGGAGAATAGTTTGATGCCCTCTGCTTTGTAACAGCCCCTCAAATAATGAAATAGTGCTATCATGTCGCCCCTGTTTCTTCTTTTCTTTAGACTAGCCAAACCCAAGCCCTGCAGCAGTTCTTCATATGAAATTCGAAATGAAATTCAATGGTGAAAAAAAGCAACGTTCTACATTTAGGAAAGAAAAACCAAATGTATAGGTACAGTATAGGGGGTACCTTGCTCAGTAGTAGTAACTGTGAGAGGGACCTCGGAGTCCTAGTAAACAATCATTTAAATATGAGCCAGCAGTGTGCTGCAGCTGCCAAAAAGGCCAACACAGTGCTAGGCTGCATTAACAGAGGGATAAAATCAAGATCACGTGAAGTATTAATAGCACTCTACAATGCCTTGGTAAGGCCACACTTGGAATACTGCATCCAGTTTTGATCACCACAATGTAAAAAAGATGTTGAGACTCTAAAGAGTACAGAGAAGAGCAACAAAGATGATTAGGGGACTGGAGGCTAAAGCATATAAGGAACGGTTGCTGGAATTGGGTATGTCTAGTCTAATGAAGAGAAGGACGAGGGGGGACATGATAGCAGTGTTCCAATATCTCAGGGGCTGCCACATAGAAGAGGGAATCAAGCTATTTTCCAAAGCACCTGAAGGCAGGGCAAGAAGCAACAGATGGGAACTAATCAAGGATAGAAGTAAGTTAGAACTAAGGAAAAATTTCCTGACAATTAGAACAATTAACAGTGGAACAACCTGCCTCCAGAAGTGGTGGATGCTCCAACACTGGAAGTTTTTAAGAAGAGACTGGACAGCCATTTGTCCGAAATGGTATAGGATTTCCTGCCTGAGCAGGGGGTTGGACTAGATGACCTCTAAGGTCCCTTCCAACTTTATTATTATTATTATTATTGTTATTGTTATTGGTTTATTATTATTATTATTGTTATTGTTATTATTATTACTATGTTTTAGTCTCCAGGCCTTTGATCATTTTAGTTGCCCTTTTCTGAACTATAGATAGATAGATAGATAGATAGATAGATAGATAGATAGATAGATAGATAGATAGATAGATAGATAGATAGATAGATAGATAGATAGATAGGGAGATAGGGAGATAGGGAGATAGAGTGATATGGATGGATGGATGGATGGATGGATGGATGGATGGATGGATGGATGGAAGACAGATTTGAGGGGGTTTTGGTGCTCTCAGAGCTTGGTTGCTTTCTTGCAGATGTTCCATTATACAAATTAGGTAATATCCTCAGTGGTAGCAAGGAGTGAGTTTTGCTCTCAGTTTATATTCTAGTGGCTTGTCCTGACAGTGTTGATGGAGTTGGTCCTAGAAGTTCTTTGATAGGGCTATCTACTGTTAGCTTGTTTGGCAGTTCCTTGATTGGATTATTGTTTACTTCTTGATTGTTGGTATGATGTTAATCTATGCTCATCTGGGTGTTACTGCTGGTAGGGAGGTATTTTGAATTTTTGTTCACTTTTCAGCTTGTGGATTGTTTAACAGTACAATATAAAGTGAGAGCAAACCCCACTCCCTAGCACTGATGAAGTTACGTAGTTTGGGTAATGAAATGTCTGCAAGAAAACAGAGAGCACCAAGAACACCTCATTTCAACCCTGAGCTAAAAATATTCTCCTTTATTGATAGATTTGATAGATTAGACAGATAGACATTTCTTAGCTATTGGAACTGGTGATCTATGCTTTTATGTGACTTAGTTTTCCTCACTGTCTTGGCAAAGAGAATTATAGCATCTCCATGTTATGATGTGCCTTGTTAATGCCAAACTGTGCCGCCTCCTATAGAATGAACCAACAAGGCATTTAGACTTTCCCAGATATACAGGACTCAGATTTAATTCTGTCTGAAATTGGCACATCACATTTTCAAATACAGCTTCTGTGTCTTAATAAATAGCAACACAATTATTACATAATGAAACAAACCAGTTTTTTTAATTGACTGAATTAAGTGTCAGTCTGAATAATTCTAAATAAAATGTGTAAACAAGGTCATGTTCAGAAAAGTCAATCTTAGGAAATTTCAGGGTTTTTTGCCTTGTTTATCCTTCAAATGTCTCAGACGTAGTGAAAGATGCTAGAACGTGAGTTGGCCATGCACCTTTCGACTTGCTGTAGGATTATGCATGTGACAATGCTTCCCATTTGGCAGGAAACCCTGTATACAGTGGTGAGATTCAGCCAGTTTGCACCAGTTCAGCAGAACCAGTAGTTAATGTTTTGTTGCCCTGGCCCAGAATGGACTTCTGGAAACGGCATCCATACAGAGAACTGGTTGTTCACATATCTGAACCCCACCACTGCCTATATACCCCATCTATGCCAATTTCTATTGGCGGTTCCACATCACATGATAATTAGCAAAAGGGGAGGAGTGGAATTAACCATAGTATAGGAGAAAAAGAGTGTTTTAAGAAGTGTCAGAATGTACAACGGTGCAGTGGTTTAAGTGATCTTCATAAGCAGCTTTGGGTGGGTTCCTTCAAAATCTCTCATTCTTTTATTTTATTAAACAATGAAGAATTTTTCCTTACAAAATGCTTAGAGGAGTGAAATAAACAGCCTCATTTATCCAAAGTAGATTTATTTCAGCACGGAAATGAAGTTTTCTTTCTTATGCAAAGCAACTTGTATTGTCTAAAACAGCTTTCATGCTGAAGTTCTTGCTCATCCAAACCAGTGCAGTCTTTCCAAACATTTCTGAAGAATCCAAATTTCACTATAGCTGAACAGAAAGTCAGGCAAAGACTTTGTGCAACTACTTTTACTTCCTCTGAATCTGCAGAAAGCATGAAATTTAGAAAGCCACACCAGAAAGGAAATACTGAATAATATTAGTGAAACGTTAATATTATGACTTCTGAATGTATCATGATAAGATTCATGATGTCAAGGGGTACATACTGGAGGTGTTGTCCAGCATAGTGTAGATTCACACAATCCAATGACATTGGAAACTATAAATGCAGAATCTTTTTTTTTAATGATTCTTTTTCTTCAGTACAATTGGTGATTCGCTGCAAATGATAGTTTCAATAAACTGGAAAGAAAATGTCTCCAAAGAGTGAAACAACAAAGAACTATCTGTGTGAATGTACCAAAGCCAGCCACTTGATCCAGTGTGTTGGAAAAGAGAATATTAGATGTCATTTAAAAGCAATTATCACAAGGTTCTAGTGATTAAACACATACCTACCCATACACACACATGCACACATTTCAATGAATATAAATGACAGTTCTGAGAAAGTGCACAACTTCTCCCCAGTATTTGTTGGATTTCTCTTTCTGGGTATGCTCTCTGTAAACAACATTAAAAATATACCTCTCATGAAAGGCTTAATCTAGGAAATTATGTCGCAACGTTGCTGTCACAACTGGAGTTCGGTTCCATTTACAGAGAACTTTGAATAGTTGTTTAATTAGTGTGTTTGAGTGTGCATTGGTACACACACACATTGCTTAATAGTGAAACACATCTCACACTTTAAATCCAACTTAATGTTGCACAAGGATGATGACAATGAGACTCTTCAAACAAAAGTATCATAAAGCAGGAGAAACATGTCGTAGAAAGAACAGACCAGCAAAGATAATGAAGGGTGAGACGATGAATAGTTCATATATTATTTTCTAGATCCAAAATTGGATCTCAATGAAAGTTAGAGTTTGATCAAAGTTGGATTGTGATCAATCAAGTGAAGTAAGGTTTTATCCTGGTCTATGGAAGGGAAAAAAAACACCATCCAGTAATCCCTTACCAAAGGCTACAATTGTGCTTGAACCTGTTGGAAGATTACATTTAAGCTACTCATTGATAACAACTTTTCTGGAATAAATTCTTATGTATTACAACAGAGCAGACAAAATAAAGGTACTATATTATTTGTATGATACTCAGGCTCAGAATTTGTTCACTATGTACCTTGAGGAAGTAAACATTTATTACCTTTGTATTAGCTAGCTAAGATGCAAGTAACCACAGTGGTCAGCTATTTCTTATTTTGAGAAAATGTCTCAAAAGTGCTTTTTCAAAAGGCAACTAGACTCTGACCTGAATGACTGAGAATTTCCATAGACATTTGAGAAAATGTGTTTTACTTATCCCATAGAGTAATGTTTTAGGAAATACATCTTTTAGTCTGGTTGAAAAAAATGCTAGATGATAAAATTTCCTTACGGAAGTGAAAACCAGAATATATACATATTTGTGTGTTATACTAGAACTCTTTTTGGGGGTGGGATTCATGATCAATATTTCAAAAATACAGCTATACTTAATGGTTACAGCTACAGAACTAACCCAAAATGTAAAATCTGCTACATAGAGAAACTTGAAAGAAGGAAAGAAGGCTCTTAAGTATCCACAGAATTGATTCAGAGGATTGATGGTCTTTGGAAGGATGGACACACTGAAGCCAAAACTCAAAAACTTTGGCCACTAAACAAGAAGAGAGGATTCATTGGAAACAACTCTGATGTTGGAAAAGATTGAAGGCAAAAGAGGAAGGGGATGGCAGAGGATGAGATGTTTAGATGGACATGGTGCACATGACTTTGGTAGACAGTGGGGGAAGGGGAGCCTGGCATGCTGTGGTCCATGGGGTTGCAAAGACTCAGACACAACTGAGCAATTGAACTACAAAAGTATTGAGGACAACCTCATTGCCAGTAACATATAGTTTCGCCATTTGCATCCACAATTGATCAAAATATGATAGTATATAATTCCTGTCACCTGCCATAAAAATCTCTATGGATGATCTTAACAATCAAGCAAATTTGTAACTTGAAACAAGAAAAGCAAAGCAAGTAATAGGTTTATCTAGTCAAAGAAGTCACTTGGGTTCCAGGAATAATAATGCTTCTAGATTCACCTCTAAATTATGTATCTATTTTTTTTCTGACAGGATGTGATTTTATTTATTTATTTATTTATTTATTTTATTCAGGCTTGTATGCCGCTCCTCTCCGGAGACTCGGAGCGGCTAACAACATGTATATAAAACATCAAATTTCAATACAAGTCCAAACAAAAATATCTAAAAACAGACTAACACCCACTCATGTTCACCATTCAATCCACAATCATCCCCAGGCCTGCCGGCAGAGGTAAGTTTTAAGGTTTTTACGGAAGGCCAGGAGCGTAGGAGAAATGCGGACTTCAGGAGGCAGTTGGTTCCAGAGGGCGGGCACCACAACAGAGAAAGTCCTCCCCCTAGGGCCCACCAGCTGACATTGTTTCGCTGACGGGACCCAGAGGAGGCCGACCCTGTGTGCTCTCACCGGTCATAGGGAAGTATGTGGCAGAAGACGGTCCCATAAGTATCCTGGTCCCATGCCATAAAGGGCTTTATAGGTAATAACCAACACTTTGAATTGCGCTCGGAGACCAATAGGCAGCCAATGCAGCATGCAGAGAGTTGACGAAATGTGGGCACGACGGGGCAGGCCCACAACCGCTCGTGCAGCTGCATTCTGCACTAATTGTAGTCTCCGAACATTCTTCAAGGGTAGCCCCATGTAGAGAGCATTGCAGTAGTCGATCCTCGAGGTGATAAGGGCATGTGTGACTGTGAGGAGAGACTCCCGATCCAAGTAAGGGCGCAACTGGTGCAACATCCCTAGCTCCTATCCCTGAAAATCAGCAACCCACAAATTCTCCTTTTTGATTGCCTTGGCCCTCTTCCAGCCAAATATTGCATCCTGTTGGTATCTGAATTAGCGCTGGGTGTCATCAGAATATCAATTGCATCACTCCCCCAAATTCCTGAAAACTTCAACAGTCAAGAATGTAGACATATTCTTGGTTCAGCCTTAGGACAGATTGTTCCCACAATGCCAAGCACTGCTTCAAGCTGGATCAGCTCCCTGTCATTATTTAGATATAATTCTTAGGCTTAAGGAAGATTACTTCCATTGTTCTACAATAATAAATGCCTGACTCCCAGATGCCAATGTTTTGGGGTTTGGTTTTTTTTTCTTTGGATCTTTCCCTTTAAGGCACAAAAAATGCATGCAGGGAGTGAAACACAATGCTTGCTTTGTTCCTTGCTAATCATAAAAGCCATGGGCCTACTTCTCTTCTGATTCTGAAATGTTGGCCATCATAACAAAAAACCCTATATATAGTAATATTGGCATTTTATTCATTGAGAACACTGCATTCATTGAGAGCATGCTAGTGTGTGAAGTGAGATTTCCCTATAACAGGGGCCTTCAAACTTGGCTGTTTTATGACTTGTGGACTTCAACTCTCAGAATTCCTTAGCCAGCATTGCCGGCTAAGGAATTCTGGGAGAAGAAGTCCACAAGTCATAAAAGGGCCAAGTTTGAAGGCCCCTGCCCTATAAGATGAGGCTTTTAACTAAAAAATAGTGGAATATGTAGAGGAATGTCCTTGAAAGCATTTCTGATTTCAAATATTTGATTTAATATATTAAATTCAATATATTAAACAGTCACTTTTTTAGAAGATAATTTATTGGAAGACAATTTAATTTCATTGACCCTACCAACCAAAGGAAATATATCATTCTTTCCTCCTGTTTAAAACTAAAATTGATTGAGGCATTATGATAGTGGCATAATTAATTGAAGGATAATTTGATTTAGAACAGGGTCTGTGAAGGAAATTAATGAGGGTAAATTAATTGAAGAGGAGTTACTAATTTGGGGTGAGCTGAGGAAGAGGTTCAAATTAATTGAACCTATCTGGGAAGATTTGGGTGGGAATTGATTAGTTTCTCTTCTGTGAAATATATTCCCAATTTACCATACCCACCCAGATGACTTTCATTTTGGCTTCTTTCATTGCATATTGATGAAATTGCCAGCCCACGTTGCAAATTAGCTCCTGATATGATTTTAAAATCATGCAATCTGCCTCAAAGACATGGTTCTTGTTACTGTTTGAAAATTAAATTAATCAGACATTTCTGATAGTGTACTTAAAGTATTTTAGCTTCTTGAGAGTATATCTTTGCATTAACATTATTAAATCCATGTGCAGTACATATTGTCATTCCAGTGAGGTCATAGTGAATTCATTAAAATTAATGCTATAATATATTTATTAATTTTCATAAATCTTTAAGACACTCTGAAAGTTTTACTGTAATGGACAAAACACTCTGGAAGTTTTTTCCCCTCATATAACAATTCTTCCCACCAAAGTTCCTATCTCTATGACTAGAAAGGTCATGCTAGACTATGGGGTTTTTGTTGTCAGAATTGCACAATGTGCCAAGTCATCTCTACCTTATTGATAGACCAAATCAAACTGCAAAGCCTTTCAGCCAGCCCCGCTACACAACTGGAAACACATGGTTCATTTTTTTTACATAAAGCATGAAACTACTATACAGTAGATCCACATCTTTGATCATATGATTACAATTCAGTTAAAAGCTCAAGTTATGTATTCACTTTGCATGTCAGGGAACAAGCCAAGAACTCATCAATTTATTGTGTTCATGGTTTCTGCTTCCATCACTATCATCGGAATTCATCTTTGTTCCTGATAAAGAGCAAAAATTAAGCAATCATCTGACCCTGGTCTATAACAAAGTCAAATGACTGTGGAGACTATAGCAAATAAATTTTTGAGCCTCACATCCACCAGAGATCAATGAATTATTTTCTGCCATCATTCACGAAAAGAAAGTTACAGTCCATATTCATGACACAATGTTCTGTTTTAATGGATATTTGGCATTAATGCAACAAAATACTTCTTTGATCCACAGATGGCTGCAATAGGTATATCATATTAATTCTGAGGGAATTTTCACCCTCAAATTCTAGACACCATGGTGGAAGTCAGAAAATTCACAATTTGTATATGTAGACCCTTCATAGACCAACATTCAGATGGTTCTTCTAATATTTTTGTAGAATTTTATGATTTATTGAGCATCATTGCTATTGCTGATTGTCAGGCAATTCTCTATGTTGTCATTTTATGTGCTTTTAATCATTTTTTAAAAAAGATTTTAAAAGGTGTTTGCGTTGTTTTTGTATTCTTGTACTTGGATTCAACTCTGCTGCGTCAAAATCTGCCTTGCAATATCTCCTTTCTTCTTCTCCGGTAAAAAAGACTTCTCTCTTTTCATCTTGTTTTACAGGGCACTTGTGAATTTCCTTCAAATTAATTCTCAGTGGTGGATTTTATTATTGGAGGTTGTGCAGAATGGGAATATGCCGAATTTGGATCTGAAGGCAAAAGTTGGATGGAGCAGGCATCTCTCATTGCCTCCTTAAATGAGCTTTGTCTTTTCCTGAGCTCACATAGTAACCCTGTAAGAAACCATGCATTTCCATTAAAGAGGTGTTGACAAGGTCTTCAGAAAGAGTGTAGGTATACTGTTTGAACCTTCTTAAATCTGACTTGCATTTTCCTGGAAATGTGTGGCTTTACGAAGTTGTACTGAATGTGTCCATGCCTTTTCACCTTTGGATCTGAAGCACGACACCTCCTTTTTTTTTTAAAGAAAATTTTATTAAATTTATCTAGGTGAGAAAAAATAGGAACAATACAGGTATGGTAAAGGGAGGGGTAGAAGGAAAGGGGGAGGGGAAGGAAATAAGGAATTAGGGTAAAATAAGGATATTTTACCACATATTTCACAATCACATATTTCAATAAACAAGCAACCGTCCGGATCATAATAATGAGTAAATATCATATTCAACCATTTTTAACAAAGCTTAAACTGTAACATATTAAAAACAATTAGTAAACAAGTACGTTGATCTATTAAGTAAACACTACTAATAAAATCTCAAAAAAAATCCTAACAATCAAACGTAACAAATGAAAATCAGTAAATCAGGAAAAGTAATCGTATCATCAAAATGTTAGTTAGAACTCGATTAAAAATCAGTCATCTATTCTAAAATATTGAATCCTTCAAATTCTAACGTGTCTCTAACCATTGATAAAATTTTTCCCAAGTTCTAAAATAAATTGAATCATCTTTTTCTTTCATTTCTTATGTTAATCTATCCATTTCTGCACACTCTAAAATTTTGGTAATAATAATCTGGTCAGATGGTAAATTCTCATTTTTCCAAAATTGGGCAAATACTATCCTTGCAGCAGTTAAAACATGCAATATCAAGTAGTCATTCTCTTTGCCATAATTAGGTCTTAATATTCCTAACAAAAACAATTCTGGTTTAAATTCTATTTGTAGTTTCATCTTTTCCAACCATCTATGGATCTTAGACCAATATTTCTTAGCGATAGGGCATGTCCACCAGGCATGGTAATAAGTGCCTGGCTGTTGTTTACATTTCCAGCAAATATCCGAAACATTTTTAAACATTTTCGCTAAGCGAACTGGTGTCATATGCCACCTATAAAACATCTTATATAAGTTTTCTTTATATGGTATCGCTTTTGTAAGCTTAATATTTTTATCCCAAAGTTTTTGCCAGTCTTCCAAATCTATAGAATATCCAAAGTTCTTTGCCCATACTATCATTGTTCCTTTCACTTGTTCTTCTTCCATCTTCCAGTTTAAAGGAAATTTGTAGAATTTTCTAATCAGATTCGCATCTGTTTTTAACAGAATTTTATCCAATGGGGTCTGTTCTTTGTAAAAACCTATCAATTTTATATCTTTTTTGTATCTTGTTTGAAATTGCAAGTAGGACCACTATGTAAAATCAATACCTTGTAGTTGTAAACTTAAGTTTTCCCTCTTTGTCTAAAATGTCTTTATAACTAACTAGTTTGTCATAATTAATCAGATTTGGATAAGCAAATGCTTCCATTGTTGAAAGCCACTCAGGTATTTTCATGTATATTTTATGTTTAATTTTCTCCTATTCTGAAAGTAGTACGTTTCTTATCACATGATTTTGAAAGTACTTATGTGCTTTAGATTTCTCGTACCATATAAAAGTATGCCATCCTAGCTGAAGGTCATGTCCCTCTAAATAAAGCAATCTTTTATTTCTCAATACAATCCATTCTTTAAGGTAAAGCAAAATAGCCACTTGATAGTAAAGTCTCCAATCTGGAAGTCCAAAGTCCCCTCTATCCTTAGATTCTTGTAACAATTTACATTTGATTCTCACTTTCTTTTTTTGTCATATAAATCTTAGAATCATTGCATTTAAATCATCAAAAAAATTCTTAGTAAGTTTAATAGGCACTGTTTGAAATAAGAAAATTAGCTTTGGTAAAATATTCATCTTAACCATCGTTATTCTTCCTAAAAGTGATAATTGAAGATTTTCCCATCTTTCCAAGTCTATTTTTATTTGTTTCATTAATCTCTCATAATTATCTTCTTTTAGTGTAGTATATTTCGCCATTAAATAAATACCCAAATATTTGACTTTTTTAACTATTTGAAGATTTGTCATTTTAGCGAGTTGAGTTTTCTGTTTGTCTGTTAAATTTTTTGTTATTACTTTAGTCTTTTCCCTGTTTATTTTTAGACCAGCCACTTCTCCAAATTTCTCAATTTTCTGCAGGAGTTTATCAGCTGTTTGCAATGGCTCCTCTAGAATGAAGACCAAGTCATCCGCAAAGGCCTGTAGTTTATATTTCTGGTCTTTAATCTCCAGACCTTGTCTAATATTTCTTGCCAGAACCTCTAATGTAAGAATAAACAACAGAGGAGACAATGGGCATCCCTGTGTAATGCCTTTTTTAATCTCAAATCCATCTGAAGGATGTCATTGTGATGGTTGTTGTTTTGCATTCAGGTCTCCATTGCGGGTGAAGTTGACTAAGTATGCTTTAAACAGCAGGAGGATATCAATTACCCTCCTGAGGATCTCCTTTGTGAATTAAGTGGAGGATAGGAAGTCAGACAGGCTACAGACTGCTGGAGAGACAAGTGTAGAATTAAAGATAGGACATCCAAGACACCACCTTTGAGAATTTCACTGAAATAATCATCTTTGAAAGAAATTTCAAAAGCAATTTCTTTTTCATCAAATAAAATGAGAATTGGCAGGAAAAAGCCACAGGAGGATTTTTTTTTTTAAAAAATATATATATTGCACATTAGTTTTAACTCTGTATCACCCAGAGAATTGTGCAACACATGGAATCCCATACACACATACCTGAAGTGGAAGAATGTCCATGTCTGGGGTGACATGATGGCCTCCCTTTGTGAACTGCATCGAACACCATTTCTTCTTCCAGCTGCTTACCAAGAGAAAGCAAGGAGAACTTTTTTAATCCTCTGGAGATAATGGAAGAACCCTTTCCAGCCCTGTTGCCAAGGTGAGCAGTTCCCTGAGATGTCAAGATCTCTTTTAAGATCTCATAACACTTCATGTGACAGATGGGAGGTTGGAGGGGAGAATTCTTTGTTCCACTGTTAGAAAATGAGTTGAAACAGAGCAACTGAGTAGTTGCTCTGTTCTCCCATCCCTTCCTACAAATACCAGAAAGCTAAATTAAATGCAAGGAAAAAGCAATGACTTGATTCAAATAACATGCAAGGCTAAACTGGGACTGACTATTTTGTGGTTTGATGGGCTATGATAATACAACCTGCATGATTTGTTTACAATTTGATTGGTTAAGTGATCCCAAGCAACTTAACTAGTTGTGCACACATACCTGGGGTGTGTACCTCCCAATCAATAGTCCAGTTATACGGTAGGATTAGCCCTGTAGTGTAACATATTAGATCTAGATAGGCGTCTTTCTCAAATCATTTCCATTAATCTTCCTGACTTTAAATTTATGTCTTTTTGATTCTGTGTCAGATTTGTTGATGCAAATCTGGGGGGAAAAATTGTTCACTGTTTATTTATGTTTGTGCTCATATATGTGTTTTTCCCAATGCTGCTATCTTTCCCCTAATATAATGTACCCTTTATTCTCTAATGTGATCACTTTTAGTGCAACTTTCATGTTGTAAACTGTATCCTCAGATTTTTTAGAAATGTAGATTTTATTATGGAAAAGCTTTCAAGTTTGCAGACAGGGTTGAGAAGCGTGATCCCACTAAATTTGCATAGAACACGAGCCAAATTGGTGTTCGTGGTTTTCTGTGAACTTTTGGCTGGCACGACTCAAGGATTATTCCTACATATGATAATCCTGCTATATCACTTTCAATTCACGCTGCGATGAATATGCTTTTAGTAAATCATTGCTATGTTAGGTCTTTCTAATTACAGTGAAAATTTAAGTGTAACTTACTGTAAGCACAGAACCATCACTTACTACTAAAGTGCCATGCTGTTGCCTTTTAGGACTTTTGTTTTACTGTTCACAGTTTAGTCTATAGCTCTGAAATTTGCTCGTAGTCTAAATTCAGATCTAAACAAGCCAACCCTGCTTAGGTTTTGAGATTTTCCAAGTCTGTCTGCCTTCTCATGTAATTCCATAGATCCTCACAGTTTGCCAAGCCATAATATGCTTCGCTGGTTTCGATTTAGCTGTTGTGTGATCCCATCCTTTCTAATTTGCATGCCATGATTTATGGCTTAGCGTGATGCTATGTGAACGACCCAATTGGTGCTTATTTGACAAGCTCTCATTAAGCAAAGTTTGGCATAGCACAAGTTAAGAACTTTGAACATGGATTGTTTCCTTAGCATAGCAGCTCCTCAAAATGGACTTTATGTGTAATGAATAACTCAGTTCCCTCCTCCCCCCCAAAAAAGATCAGAGCCAGCTTCACAATGAATGTCTCTGTGTGGTGCCTGCGTGAAGAGTGAGCTTCGCACTGGTGCTGCAAGGATCGCTCTCATTTTTTAAAATGGTGCATTATTTTGTCAGAGGGAAATGACAAAATTAACACAGCATGTCCAAATGAAATGAATGCTTTCCTCTTAAGCCATCAGGCTAACGGTTAGCACCACACTTACAGGGATGAACTATACCCTGCAAAATATCTGTCATCCATCAGCAAACAGTTTGCATTTGACTTGCAAAAAGATTTTTTTTCCCCAGTGAACAGCTCCTGCCACCTTCATCTGGAATTTCCCTCCCCTCCACTTTCGCAAAGTGTTTATTCCCCCTCTGCAGCTTTATAAAGCAGCCAACAGATTTGAAGAACGGTAGAGTTGTTGAGCTAGGCAGAGCTTCCCCCACCCCGAAAGCTTGCCTAACTGCAGCAAAGATAGTTTGATGGCAAAATAGCCTCTTTTAGGTAATTACATTCCCCTCCTCGCTTCTCTTCTTCGTTCCTGTAAAAGAAGTGCAACATAATTATTTTACTGTGGAGGAATTAGCTCATTTGCAAATGCCACCTTGGAACACAAAACGAATGGCATTTATTGAAGCAGTAATAAAGGCACCATGTTAGAATAATTTTATGCTGACGGGCCCACAATCACTCAATATTTTAAGAGCTGTCATCACACCAGCATGAGCTGCATGCACAAGTACAAATTTATGCCGTGACATCATGGCACTAAGAGTATAATTGGAATAAAATTATAGTGCTCCACTCTGGCATTCAGCTGTGAAGCAGAGCACTTTCGGTGCCCACCCTAGGCAGATTCTTGGCTAGGCTTCTGTGTGCCCACAAGCTTCTGTTAACACATGAAGCATCAGGTTGGGGATGGCAGAAAATCTCCAAGCGTCCCTGAAGTGTTCCCAGGCTGGAGCTTCCAGTTGGTGGCCCATGTGGTTAATACATACCACACTGCAGAGTAATCAGCACACAGCCACAATTCTATAAAGGCTCTATTTCAACACTTCACCCATGACTAATAAAGCCTGCATTCACAAACAATAGCAGAAAACCTACTGTGAGACTTTTTCATTATCACCACCACCACTCTCATGACCATTTGTGATGGTGATGCTGTCATTAATGTGTTCTAAAGGATTTAGAACTAAATGCCTTCCTTCCTTCCTTCCTTCCTTCCTTCCTTCCTTCCTTCCTTCCTTCCTTCCTTCCTTCCTTCCTTCCTTCCTTGCACAGCTCCATTGAACTTTTCCCTCTTTATTCTTCATTATCTTCATTAGGAATGAGAATGTAGCTGACAACAGATGTAGGAGGAGTGAAACAAAGAAAGAAAGACAGAAAGAAAATTGCTTGTCAGGTTTAGACATAATATTCTCGCAACCAAGCATGGCTGCTGGCTTACAAGCCCTCTGTGTGTAGTCAGATATGCTTCGTGAAGCAGGGTGGTGGTAACAGAGAGGCTGCCACTGATCTCGCTTATTGCCAATACGTGGATATTGTGCTATTGGTTGCAGCCCATTATCATATTAGTGTAACATCCCCAATCCCTTTCTCCCAGTTTATAAACATCACACTTTCCTCTGGTGAATTTGTCCTGAAATAGACTAGTTTGGAATATATCCAGGGGGTGTAGGAATGGGAATTTCTCCCAGGGTTTGAAGGTTGGCAAACATAATGAGGTAAATCTCTTGCTGTAATTGCCATTTTATATATTCTTGCTTTATCCTCCCACTCCCATTTCATTCTGAACACATATGTTCATTATTTTTAAATACATATGTTTGCCTATTTACTGTGGAAACAAACAAGCCAAATTAATTCCTGGCTTATGTCTAAAATAAAAAGAAGAAATCTCAGTAGTCCACAGATGAAGCGTTATTAACCGCTAAGTGTTGCTGGTATCCTGTTCCCTGTGCCAAGCCTGATTAATCGTCACTTTGTTCACTGAGATTTTGAAAAGGGATTTTTAAAAGAAAATATATTTTAAATTCCAGTGTGATCTAATGATTAAGGCACTGCAGTAGGTCGGAGACACCTGGTTTCAGGACCATCTCTCTCACACTCCAATCTTCTTCACAGGATTGCTTCTTTGTGTTGTTGTGGGTTTTTGTGTGTGTATGTATATGTATGTCTGTTGTTTCTTTGTTTTTAGCAATTTTCTGGTAGTTGGGCAGCATATCAATTTAACAAATTATTTACTATAGTTGCTATTCTGAGGAAAATAATGAAACATTCCACCATGAATTACCTAAAGAGAAAGTCAGAGTTTAAACCTAACACCCACTTACACACAATATTTGGATTAATTAATTGCAGCAATTATAAAATAGAGTTGGAAATGCAAACCAGTTCTTCATTCTGGGGTGTCCACAGGGAGGGGGGCATTCAAAAAGTTGTGTTACTTTCCTTCTGCAGAAGCCCCTGTCTCCATGTCTCATGAATAAATATGACAAGATTAGTTAAAGGACTTCTCTGCCACTAACTTCTGAAAAGTTCAGGCTAATAGTGAGGGAGGATGAACACTTTTTCCTGTAACCTTCTGACCATCATTTCTGTTACAGTATGTCTTTCATTTGGCAGAAATGAATCATCTGACTTATTTCCATAAAAAGAAATGTCAATTCTACCTACCGCTGTGGACCTCCCTAAAAATATTAACGCAAAACAGGGCTCATAATCAGTAAGCATCTCTGGGTCCAGGGTCACATTGAAATAACTGCTGAAAATTCCCAAACTGTACAAAAGCTTTGATGGACAATGACTTGAGGATGTGGTATTGGCAGGAACAAACATTCTTTCATTGGCTTTGTAGTGTCACACAATCAGATATGAAAAGAAGCTCAATTTATTATGGAGGAGCCACTACAAAGAGGGATGACTTGTGCTGAGCTACACAGGTTTATTCATAGCAAGAATGCAAGAATATTGTTTATTTGACAGGGGATGCCTCTTTGAAGCTACTATTTCTGTGGGTTTGCTGAATTGGTAGCTTTCCATAGATCCACTGGAGAAAGTGAGACAGGGACAGAATGAAATAAATAATGAGTATTGATTTTTAAATCTTCACTGCCCTTTGATAAATAGCATGCGAATTTGGTTGTATCTAGTGCACAGCTTTATGAAACAGATTCCACACAGTTGCCGACAAGTAACAACCTGGGTCATAATTTGCTGAATGGTATTGTAGAGTAAATTGCTGAATGTAAACATATCCACGGGAATCAAATCTTTGGAATCATTCTATGCTTTACATATTTTTTTTAATAAAAATTCTTCATGTACAAGCATGTTATCATTATTTTCAGGGCTGAGGATCAGATATGGCCACATTTCAGATAAGACGTCAATGTGGTAAAACAAATGAATTTTTGAGCTGATCAACTCTTTCTATTAAGTATATCAGTTCCTGAATGTGATTCGGTCTCCATGGCTATCTTAATCATCAGCCTTCTTGGATGTCTATGCATCCTACAGAAACAATGGCATCTCGGCATCCCTGTAACCCCTTTTTGTGGGCTTCAGTGTGTATCAACCACACTGGTGAGTTTTTGTCATGTTCAGGAGTGGTTAAAAAGGGCAAGATGGTGGTCATGCCATGTGATGGAAAATCTCTTTCTTGATCTGTGGTATGGGGTGTGTGTGTGATGGCTCAGTGGTTAAAGACACTGAGCTTGCCTGACAGCCTGGGTTTGAGACCCAAGCGCAGCACATGGGGTGAGCCCCTGTCACCTGCTCCAGCTCCTGTCCACCTAGCAGTTCGAAAGCATGCAAATCTGAGTAGATAAATAGGTACCACTTTGGTGGGAAGGTAACAGTGTTCTGTGCACCTTGGCATATAGTCATACTGGCCACATGACCACAGAAGTGTCTTTGGACAATTCTCTTGGCTAAGAAATAGAGATTTGTCTAAAGTTGGACACAAATGGACAAGGGAAATCTTTACCTTTTATGTGTGTTGTACTTGGATAAAAAAAAAGAGGCAGTGCTTAAATTGCGTAATCACAACTGCCATTTTTTACTTTCCATCAGTAATGTGGTTTCCCATACTCTAAGGCAGAGGTCCCCAACCTTTTGAGCACCAGGGACCGGTTCCATGGAGAGAGGTTTTTCTGTGAACCAGAGAGGGCATGGTTTCATGTACTGCCTGCATCCTGCAGATGAGGCTTTGCTTTTTTGTGCAGACCGGTTTCCGACATGCCGTGGCCTGGTGCGGTCCATGGACCGGGGATTGGGGATCCCTCCTGTAAGGACTCATGGAAATGACTTTGGGGGAAATATCTGAAAAACAAAAGGTGAAGAAGAAGCATGCTTTGTGCCTAGGAAAGGAGTAACTATTAGGAAGAGATTTAAGCTGGCTGGTCCCAATTTCTTGGGATATAAAAGGAAGGGAATAAAAAACATAAAAAAAATCTGTTAATAAAATGTATCCCAATAAAGTCTAGCCCTGTTTTTCCTGTGGAATCTGTTCCTGATCTGGACTACACTGAAGGACTAAGACTGAGATGAAAAGCATGAAAACGTTAGGACCTGGGTGGAAAACGTTTTAATGGCCACAGGTCACTTTTAACACTTCTGATGGGACTGAAGACTGCAGAGTTGGTGGGCCAAATCAGTTAGGTAAGAAGGACTCTAATGGGGTGTGAATTTGGGGATTTCGTTTGAAAAGGAAAAGGATTATTTTTATGGATTTCAAAATGGCATGAAACTCTCTTCTCTGTTTTCAACAAACAATATTTAAGGATTCTGAGGACTGTTAGGCTCCGAATGTTCATTTGGGCTAGATTGCAAATCTAGATGGACAATCACTAGATGGCAGCATAGAATTAGAGTATTCAGTATCATTTTGCTGCCATCTAGTGATCATCTTGGTTTTTGCAATCCAAATTTGGTACCGTTAACCAATATAAAATGGGCTGACAGCAATGTTCTCATTCAGGGGTAAAGAAACTATGTAATTATCTTTAGAGGTTAAATAATTCCTTAGGTTAGATCTAATCTCATAGATTTATCAGACACAGATTTATTTATTTACTTTTATTTTTTATTTAGTGTGCTTTCAAGTCAGAATTGATACCTGGGAAATGTCTGGACAAATTTCTGCAGTTCTCTTGGCAAGATTTCAGGAAAGGTTTGCCATTGCCTCTTTCCTAGAGCAGGAAGAAGGAGACAGATACAAAATCACCTAGCAGGCTTTGTGCCTAAGGCAGACTAGAACTCAGCGTCCTTCAGTTTCTAGTCTGTTGCTTTACCACTAACCAAATTGGCTCAGTTTATTTCTACACTTGAACCTTACATACACCCTTACATACACTTGAGCCTTACATACATATGTCTAGTAATTCTGCATGCTTTCCAATGGAAGCCTATACAAAGAAACTTTGGTATGAATACAGCTGAATTTTTACTCCTTAAGAACTTACAACTTGATTTTAAAGTAGAAAACTTGATGGGTACAAGGTCTGTCTGTGATTAGCAAAAATAAATGAACACTTCTTAAGTGTTTGAAAAGCAGTGCCTCATCATGCCTAGTTACCCTTTTCACTACAAATTATTTCTATGCTTGTTTATTCACTGTTCTATCTTCATAAGAAATCCATATCCTTCTCAATATACATTCATTGTGGTATTTTAAAGAGCTCTTTGTTCATGCAGGTTTGAAATGAAAGGATGGTTAAAGAGCCATCATGGGTTACCGGCTGAATAATGCACATTTGAAAAATTAAAATAGAATCCAAATATCATTAGTTTTCTATTTATCATGAACACCTATCCAAACCTAAGTTCATTGGGAGGACTTCTTCAATGAACAATACGATGTTCTGAACTCAATCTACATTCAGAAAAGTTGTACCAACCTTTTTCAAACTTAGGACCAACCATTTTGAGCTGGAAATAATTCAAATATGAAATATTCTTTGTTCAAATTGATTTACCCTTTGTAAAATGGATGAAGTTCCTCAATCTCCACATTCTGAATTTAAGGTAATCCTATCAAAGAAAAGGAAGAATCAAATGTGTCTTGGGATCATGTCATATAGTTAGCGGTAATCAATTACCACTCTTGATGGAACAAAAAAAAGGACAATCATATTGGTGAACGTACCAATGCTCCTACCTCCTCCTATTTCCCCCACAATCACAACCTCTGTGAGTTGAGTTGGATTGAGCAAGAGTGTCTAAAACCTTGCATTGCGATCTCACAATGAGCACAATGGCCTAGCTTGATGTGTGAAATTAGACACTGTCTTTCTTGAACTGGAATTAGAAGTCCTCTAATTCTAGTTTTAAATGTTTTCTTCACTTGACAGTTTTTCTTATCTAATACTTTTAAAGAGGTAGTTTTTGTTTGTTTTTTGTTTTAGCTCAGCTTAGAACTCCTCAGGCAAGATGGAGGAAAAAAACAAAACCTTTGGAATCTTGTGACCCTGAAAATAAGAAGACTGATATTTGCCCAGTTCGTGATAACCCCAACTGATGTGCCTCAAAACTTTCCTGATTAGGGCAGACATAATTGGGGAAAGCTTGAGACATTCATCTGATTCATTAAAATTAATTAATGGACTTGTGTTAAGAGAGTTTATTTACAGATAATTCAATAAACAATTAGAGATTTTTTGGCAAGTGATACTCTTTGAAAAAGGAGGGGAAATAATTACTGAACATTTGCACTTTGTCGCTGTGAGGGCTGTGGCGTCTTCTTCTCCTCCTCCTCCTCCTGAACTTTTCTGGGTGACATGAAACCAAAAAGGTTTGCCCTCATTTTCTCAGTCCTTTTTAACAAAAGGGTTATTTGGCCCAACCTTAATAGATTAAGCTGATGTTTATTTTTGAATCAATTATTATTGATCCAAAAGACATGGTATTTTAATTGTGCATTTGCTCTTTTCCCTTCCTTCTCTCTTCCTCCTCAGATGGAAGTCACAGTTCCGCATACTAAGCATAGCACAGTCTAAAGGGCTGGGCTTTCAAAGCAGGGTGCACAAATCCCATTAGCAACAATTGAATTTGGAGGTTAATGTGTAACTCCTGAGGAATGCCTTCATCTTGGTTTCTATGCTGAATGGTGTAATTAGGTTCTGGTAGGTCTTTGGGAAATAGCTCCTGAAGATTCCCATTTAGCCTGGAACAATTTTTGTAGGATGAAGGCCTGAAGCTTATAGACTGTCAACTACCACATTCACATTTTTTTTTGCTTTTTTGTTTTGATTTCTAGTCTAGGTTTGAGAAAATTGCTGACCCAAAATCACCCAGCAAACCTCCAGAATTACTGGACAATCAAGGCAATCTTAAGACAAGAGAAGAGCTGGAGGAACAAAGAATTCCCATAGATTGGTGGTTTTATCTACAAATTAAATCTAGATACAATAGAGATAGGCAAGAATATGGAATAAACCAGACCCCACACTTACTTGATAAAATCCTAATGAGTAAGGAAGGAAAATCATTATCAAAAATCTATAAATATTTATTAGAAATAGAGTTAGAGGAAGAAATAGTGAAGGGGTCCATGTTAGCGTGGGCACGAAATGTGGAAAGAAATATAAACCAAGAGGAATGGGAAAGACTATGGAATGTAAATTGCAAATTGACGTTATCAACTGCATATAGAGAGAACCAATACAAAATGATTTATAGATGGCATTTAACACCAGCGAGATTGGCCAAAATGCATAAAAATATAGATCCAAAGTGTTGGAAATGTAGAATTAGAGAAGGAACATTCTTTCATATGTGGTGGCTGTGCCCCAAAGCAAAAAAGTATTGGGAACGAATAAGAGATTGGATACAGGAGATAATGGAGATAAAAATGGATTTCAAACCAGAATTATTTTTATTGGGCATAATAAATTCAAAGATTAAAAAACAGTTCCAACACATCATTATATACATACTGACTGCGGCCCGCATAGCATATGCCCAATACTGGAAGAATGAAAACATACCTACAGAGGTTATCTATAAAATTTTGGAATGCGCAGAAATGAATAAACTCATGCTAGAATTAAAAGACAAGGAGGCAACAGAATTTTACAAAACTTGGAATAAGTGTTATATTTGGCATATGGACACTTCTGAACCACATAATGGTTCAGTTATAAATTTCAACTGAGAAAGGTATAATGTGAATGAGACCACTTTGGCCTATTTTGTCCTTTTTTTCTGCAAATGCTGGCCAGGTACAGATCCAGAAGCATGCCATAAAAGATGGAAGGGAGATACATCGAAATGAGAAGACTGTCTGGCTTTGCATAGAATTTCTTGGACAAGCAGGAGAATACAGTCAGATAAATCCCTTTCTCAGCTTCCTAGAACTGAGAAGTCTGCAGGCTAAAAACATCCCTGGCAAAGGATGATATGTTTTAGCTTGTGAAAATTGACACAAAACCCTTGTTATTTTTCCTCTTTCCTCCGTGTCTCACTTATTCTTTCCAGACAGATGATCAAATATGCTATTTTCAAACTTGAATTTAAGTTTTATGTTGCTTCAATGACATCTGGTTTAATTTTTATGTTTCTGGGTGTTTTTTGTTTTTTTGGCAGACAGAGTGATACTTATTTCAAAATGATGCATAAAAGCACATTTTAGCAGAATTTAGCTCTAAACGTAATATTTGGAGTTCAGCTCAGCCAATGTTTTCTATAGCAAGCGCCTGCTGATTTTAAACGGAATTTAAGTATATTTCTCAAACAGAAATGTGCAGGAATTAAAGGTGCTCAGCTTTGGGCTAGGTTGTGTCAGGTCGATTTTTAAAAAAGCAGTTTATCTTCAGCGACATCTCCCTGTCTACACATATTTATGCAATCCAAACCTCTGTAATCAAAATAGATAAATGGTTTTACTATGTGGCAAAAAAGAAGATACTTTAAAATATTAAACTGCTATTAGAAAAAAAAGGGACAGAAACAAATGTATGATTTGTTTCCATGGGTAAATTAGATGTAAACGCCCGGTGTAAAATATGATAAAAATATTACCAAAAATGCATTTAAGATTTGGTTATTGTCTATTAACAGTGCCAAACCTTTCTGTTTAAGCAACAAAGTCTTTATTTTACATTTGGCCATGCCCTTTGCTTTTTAGAAATGAATAAAAGATAAAAAGCCAGGGAAAAGAAATTGACAGTAGCTATACATACACTGAATATAAATTCAACACTTGGATCATCTTAAATAAAATTATTTTACATAAAAATGATGGTAAAACAATTACTGTAATAAAATCATAATTCTATACTCTTTTATTTGAGAGTATGATCTATAGCAGGGCAACCTTAAGCCAACCATGCTGGGAAATTCTGGGAGCTGAAGTTCCCAGGTCTTAAAGTTGCCAAGTTGGCCACTCCTAGTCTACAAAATCCAAGGATTCTTCTCCGTGTGCATATATAGCACTGTAAGACAATTCAGAAGAATAATTTTGGAGCTTTCTACCAATTCTTAAAGAGAACCTCCATTTTCAGGCTTTTCCATGAAGCTGAAAAAAAAAAAGAAGGCAACTTTCTCACGAATCTAATAAAATACTGCATACCCTTTGTTGTGTACTTCGTTTGCGTGCGAATGATGAAGACACATGGCGAATGCTGAACAAACACTTTATTCTCCTTCTACAACAAGCAAGCAAAAGCAAAAGGCACACAGGCCTTTTTATATGACCAGAAGCCCGGACAGTGTCAACCAATAGGAACAGAGCGGTTTCGTGCCTTGCGCATGCGCACAAGGCTGGTGCCGCTCTGTCTGGTCCCGGGCAGCTTTTGGAATGCCCAGGACCAATGCAACGTCCCGAGCCTGCTTTTGCAGGTTCAGGACACAACACACACACTCTCTCTTTTTAATGTTTATAAGGAAGCATGAAAAACAATGGACAACTTTAATGAATAACAGAGAGATACTTTTCTCATTCTTGAATGAGATTGGAGCATTTTTCTCTGAATCGTTTTTGAAGCATGCCCAGCCCTCTAGGAATGCATTGTAATGATATCACTGATCAGGGCTTCAATTTCATTCTTTCATGCATTCCTATATTACATTTTAATCTACAAGGGGCCCAAAGGTGGTTTGCACTATATAACCAGTCTCATAAAAATACCATTCAAACTAAAAGTAAAACAGATAAGCCGAATAATAAATCAGCTTCTATCCCATCTAGTGCCTCCAGATACATTGGATTTACTCTGGGATTTGTCCAAAAATCTGGAAATTGGAAAGGTCTGCCATTACCAAGTAAAATGTAAACACTTTGACAATCTGGCCAAACAACAAAATTCAGCTTTCTAAAAGGCATTAAAGAAAGAATCTAACATTTAGAAGGAAGTTCTAAATTAAGGGCTTTGCCACTGAAAAACATGTGTCCTACATCTCTGCCAATTATATTTGCAAAGCAGAGCCTCAAAAAAAATGTCCTCAGTCATAAAGCAGGTTCATTCAAGATATTTATATATTTATATTTAAGAAGAGCCCTTAAATATCCAGAGCACATTTTTAGATTCTGTATAAAAAATCATGCAAACTATGAACTACCAAAAGAATGCTAAAACTCTATAAAAGTGTTCTTCATCAAGTAATGCAATTTATTTCTTTGAACGAATTGCAATATGCTCCAATAGTTTATGCATTTAATGGCCAGAAAGCTACGTTCATGTTATGTTGGGGGCTGACTTCCTATTTTGATGAATATATCTTCTAAAGAGGCTCCTGTTATTTAAATGGTTAAACAGCAGCATTTTAATCCTTAACTGAAGACGTAGTGATAAAATAATAATTTTGAATTCCTTCTTGCCTGCTACATAGCACTGTAAGGTCCCTGGCCCTTATTTAAATTTGAGATACCATTTAAAGTCTAATCAGGCAACTCAAATAGAGGCTTCCTGAGGAAACAGCACTTTATTTTAGATTGAAATAAGTCCTGGGTAAGAACACAGTCTGAACACTGGCAGTATTGCATTCAGAAGTGCCACACCTTAGAAAGTTAGTAGCATTGCTTTGTAAACTATGTTAGCCAGGGAAAATCGGACAACAGAGTCATTACATCATAAGGAAGACATCAATCATTCCTGTACACTCCCTTATTCCCTCCTCCAGTACATCCCATTCATGTACACGTTTCCCACGCTTGCATGAAATTTGTCCCTGATGCAAATGCTGATTACAAAAGTGAGATAGCAATAGTTAGGCTAAACATATGTTGTATATAGTATGGTATATAGTATGTTTTAAATGTGTGTTATGTATGTGTACACTTTGAGAGCAAGCAACTAAATTTCATTTTTAATGTGTGCTGTTTTGCCCACAGGAAAAAATGACAATAAGGGTTATCTAATATAACCTAATCTACTCAATGCATTTTGACGCAAAAACTTTGTCCCAGTACTCATTGTTTGTTTGGTACTCAATGCATAAGCTAGAACTTGTCAGTGTCAGCTGCCTTGTGACTCACTACTAAGAGCCGTGGTGGTGCATTGGTTAGAATGTAGTACTGCAGGATAACTCACTGCTCACTCCAGGAGTTTGATTCTGAGTGGCTCAAGATTAACTCAGCCTCCCATCCTTCTGAGGTTGATAAAATGAAGACCCAAATTGTTGGGGGCCATATGCTGACTTTGTAAACTGCTTAGAGAGGGCTGTAAAACCCTATGAAATGGTATATAAGTCTAAGTGCTATTGCTATTGCTACATTAATCCTCATGAGAAAAAATTGTTTAGTACTTATCATTTTTGGTACTCATCATGCCTCCTGGAACCAATTAATGTTGAGTACCGAGGTATCGCTGTATTATATTTTCGACACTTATGCTAAGACCTACCTCTCTGAAAAAGTCTGTGTTGGTGGGAAAGGTGGAAAATAAGTGGGGGGAGAAGGCAATCAGAAAGAAAGTTTACAGTAACAGTGGGTGAACCATTGGAAGATTTGAATAACCAGGTGGAGGACAAATTGTCCTGGAGAAAATCTAACAATATGGTCACTAAGACTTGATACTGACTGATGTTAGTGAATTACTCAATCTTATATGAGATCTACCTAGGCAATCTTTTAATGTCTGTGGATTGCATTGGGTTTGGTTTCTGCCAAAAGGCTGCATCCAGGTGATGGGAGGACACACAAAGATATCCCATAGCCTATACATGACCCTCAAGCTGTGCATTGCCTGCTTCTGCTATAGTGTCACCACATCTAAGCACATTAGGGTGCACATTATTTTTTTAAAAAAACAACAACATAATAATTGCGTCCTAGCACTTATACGGTGATGTAAAAGCTCATGAACAATATGCTGGGATAAATGTGAAGACTCTTGACGTCACAATCCCATTCTCTGCTGCCACATTTGTTCAGTGAACATTTGGTTAGAATGGAAGGAGAGAAGAAGCAATTTTGAAGCCTTACCTTAGAAAGCAATATACCAATGTTCAATTCTGAAAGCAACTAATTAATGATCTATGTGGCATAAATTTGGAAAGAAGTGTCCTTCAAGTAAATGAGCTCTCAAATTTGATTTTTGAAGTCGAAAAGCATGTTTATTCATCTCCATTGACTTATTTCTCTTGATAAAATCCTTCCTCCCAATAGACAAATTACTTCTATTAAAAATCAGCATTGTTATCATAGGCACTGCACTCTCAAATTAAATTTAGACATTATTGCCATCCAAAATACCAAGGATAATTTTTCTAAGGGTTCATATGCAGAGAGTTAAAAAAGGAGAATGCTTGAAAAGAGTATTCAGGAATATTCATTCATCTCCTGCTAGGGATATCAAAGACAGAGTCCCACTTCCTTGCCTTACTCTATTCAAATTTATCTTAAGAAAGCTTTGGCTAGGTTTAAGCCAATTTATTTAATGTTCCTGAAAAGTGAGAGGCTTATTGAGATGACTTTGAGTGGTATTCTGCTCCAATAGATCAGGAAATTGGGATTGTTAGGTCTGATATGGCAAGGACACCCTTAAGGCAAAATCATTCAGAGGATTGGCCTTTTCATTTAGATTCTAACTTCCTCTTCTTGGTTCGTGAATGGGAAGCAAAGGACTTATTATTTGAAAATCAATTGAACATGTGGTCTTCCATGTCCTTCTTTATTTTGGTCATCAATAAAGTTGGTGGATATGAAGATAATTGTACACATTCTGGTAAGGCAGGCCACCCAAGAATGTCTGAGCAAGTTTGGTAATGTTTCTTAATTCGTAAGTTCATTAACATAACTTGTTGCTTCAGATGATTGGCTTTGAGAATGGCTAAGAGAAACTGTTACGACAATAATCAAAACTAAATTTATTTATTTATTTATTCTTTAAAAAGGGAGCAGTGGGAGACCATGAATTCTAGTTCCATCTTACCCATGAAAGCCAGCTAAGTAACCCTTAGAGTTGTTGTTATGGGGAAAATAAAAGGAAGAAAGTATGTTAGATATGTTCACCTTCATCTTTGTAAAAATAACAAAGGTGGGATATAAATAGATGATAGATAGATAGATAGATAGATAGATAGATAGATAGATAGATAGATAGATAGATAGATAGATAGATAGATAAAACTTGTTACAAAAATAAGCTTGGAAATGTCTAAGCAAATAAAGGTTTTTGTTATATGATCAAAAGATATCTAAATTGTTCCAGGTAATTCACTGGAGTGGGACATCTCAAAGTTAGGACTATAGTGGAGAAGACATTGGTGTTTGATACAAGGAGACCTGCCACAGACATCCAGTATAAGTCACAATAATAGTATTTAAGAAATATCATTAAAGAAATAATGTAAATCATGTAGCATCATCTTTACTGCGTCTTCTGATGTGCATGATGCCACTAGGCTTCCTGTGCATACCCATGAACTACGATGAGGCCTTCAAGACTGAATGTAGAAAATACCTTTATGTGAGAGAAGGCGGTCTTTAAAATATTCTCTCCTGAAGAGTTAAGATTTTAAGGTTAAACCACACTTTGGAGTCTGAAAGTAGACCTGAAGCTAGCTTACAAGTGTGTCTGCAGCAGTGGTCACTGGCATCAAAAGGGTGGTTGGTGATGAGATGATTAAAGATGAACGCCCTTTTTAACTTGCTTTTCAAACACCATGTAGATGTGAAAAGGGGTGCAAATTCAATAATTCAGCTGCATCTGTCATTTTGAATCCAGTGACAGTTGCTGTGAACAATTCTGCCAGTGTATTAAATCTAAACAAAGACAATAGTAGAAGAGATTTTAAATCCAATGTTGTGTACCATTTGATAGTTTAGTATATCCATCCTTGTCTAACAGAGAAGTATAGCCCAGTCAGAATATGGTGGATACCAACTCCTGGTATATTATCACTTCTGCTTTATCAACAGAGCTTTAATTGCTTGGGACTTATCCAATTTATTGGTGGAAGAAAAGCTACAATCATCTTCATTTGATCTTGATCCTCATAATCATTCTTCAGAACATTCATAATAAATTTAGATTTTGTCACTATTTGCCACTATTCATATTCAGATGTCTTCCTCTGTCATACTATATATTAGGCTTTCCATAAGTCTAAAGAGTGCTGCTTGTTAAATCTTATTCAGACAATTCTTTGATCTATTAATTTACTTGAGGACAAGATAGGAAAAAAAGAGAAGATAAATGGGATTCCAACAACAATCATTTAATGCTACTCTTTCAAGGTTTGTATATTCTCAAAAAGTGTGAGTTTCAGGTCCCAGAATTTTTAGCAATGGCCATATCAGCTGAGGAATATTGGGAATTGAAATCCACAGATATCTAGAGTGCATCCAGATTATGGAAGATTTCCCAAGAAAATTCATGTGTTCTGTTACCTAGGGTTGTTAATTTATTTTACTGGAATGATTGAGGAATGTTTATTCAAGCAAAATTATGGGTGATTCTTTCTCATCTGTCACTACAGACCAAACTGTTCCTGACTGGCAGAATTCTAGGAATCAAAGTCCATATATCTTAAAGTTACTGAGGTTAAGAATCATGATTGTAGAGAAGCTTTGGCAAGAAAGACTATGAGAAAAAAGTCTTGTGAGCAGCATCTGTTTGCATAGTCATTGGATAAAGCTCCCAGAAATGAAATATTCCTTTTGGAAATAAACTGGTTTAATTCCAGCCTATTTATTAAAGTAAAATCAGGTTTACTACTAAATGAATGAATGAATGAATGAATGAATGAATGAATGCATCCTGAAACCAACAATATTTATTCTTGGTGGAAAATAATCAAACCAAATACACCTGCAAATATTTCCAGATGCGATAGGAAATATGTACAGCATATGCATATATATCCGATACTGTATATATACTTCTTAATTATCCTCCTGAATTTATTTTTACCTAAACACAGAATTTATATTGTTTACTCCAAATATTCATAAAATTATATAGATACTAAAGGGTCCATTGCATCAGAAGGAAAATTTAAAGCCAGTTTAACCCACTTTACCCATGTGAACAGCTGTTATGAAGTACTCAGATTTAAATATACAGTGTTGCTTTAGAGCTAAGCATATTGTTAATTCTCTTTCTTTCTGGTTTCCTATGACAGAAGCTGAGAAATAACTAAGTTGGTCTCCAAATCTGGTATGTGTGGACTCATACTTGTGTCACCCCCTCTGGGTTATTATTATTTGCTGAATTAATTTCCATCTGGCAGGAAAAGATTTGGATAATTTAACACTCATCTCTTTGGAGTAAAGTTCTTTTTCCTTATGACAGAAATATAAGCTCTTCCAATAAGCAGAATAAGATTAGTATGATGCAGCATTCATTGCCAAAAAGTTAAAATTATTTAAAAATTCTATAATTTACTAATATGTTCAATATTTGGTCATACAATCCAAATTACATAGGGCACTTTTATTTAGAGCTAAATTAATTGTACTATTTTTACAGAAGATCAAGGAAATATTTTTCATTCCCTACTGTAAGATAATAACAGCCTTTATTTCCAATTACTAATAGTTTATAAAATAGTTTATAAAAAAGATTCAGTGTTTGAATTATGCAGAAAGGCTATAAAAGACCAATGTTCAATATAGGCCCAACCAGAGGAATATTTCTTTATATTTACTGTAAATTTTTGGAAGAGGCATATGAAGTATATATTTGAGAAATCAGTTCAGAAGGAAGAGTTCCTTCTGTTTTATTCCAAATGTCCATATAAGTTAAGATTTTGGACTAGCACTAGATAAACCTAATTTCAAATCAACCTTTTACCATGAAAATCAACTAGGTGATTTTTTTTTCTCAATCCAACCTGCCTCCTAGGATTATTACTGTAGACTTGTAATAGCGATGTGCAAAATGTGTTTGTTGATCCATATATAAAACATTCCAGGGAAATTCAGAATATTTCCTCTCTGGACAATGTTGAACCTCCTCCCAGATGATGTATTTTCTAGGGCAGTTTGGCAAGCTTTGGAAATAAATTTTCTACACACTGAAAGCAGCTCATAGTGATCTGGTCATGGTGCTCCAGATAACAGAATAACAGAGTTGGAAGGGACCTTTTAGGTCTTTTAATCCAGCGGTTCTCAACCTATGGGTCGCGACCCCATTTGGGGTCGAACAACCGTTTTGCGGGGGTCGCCGGACACTGCGGTCCGCCATTTTGTTTTTGTTTGTTTTTTGTTTTTTTGTCACGCGCGCGCCGCACATGCGCAGATCGGGACGTTGCGGTCCGCCATTTTGCTTTTTTGTCGCGTGCGCCACACATGCGTGGTTTGGGCCGTCACATACGTGCCGCGCATGTGTGGATCGGCCCGTCGCGGGCCGCCATTTTGTTTTGTTTTTGTTTTGTTGTGCGCGCGCCGCGCATGCACAGATCAGCCCGTCGCGGTCCACCATTTTGTTTTTGGTGTTTTTTTGGCGCGCGCGCGTCGCGCATCCACGGATCAGCCCGTCGCGGTCCGCCATTTTGTTTTTGTTTTTTTCCCGATGCGTGCGCGCCGCACATGCGCAGATCGGCCCGACGCGCGCGCCAGGGTCGCGCCGCGCATGGGCGGGGCAAGTGGGATCTCAACCTGAAAAAGGTTGAGAACCACTGTTTTAATCCACCCCCTTGCTCAAGCAGGAGACACTATATTACTTCAGACAAATGGTTTTCCAGTCTCTTCTTTAAAATGTTCAGTGATGGAGCACCCATAATTTCTGAAGACAAGCTGTTCCACTGATTAATTGTTCTGTCAGGAACTCTCTCCTTATTTATAATAACATAACAATAATAGAGTTGGAAGGGACCTTTGAGATCTTCTAGTCCAGCCCCCCCACTCAGGCAGGAACCTTATACCATTTCAGACAAATGATTGTCCAGTCTCTTCTTAAAAACTTCCAGTGTTGGAGCATTCACAACTTCTGGAGGCAGGTTGTTCCACTGATTAATTGTTCTAACTGTCAGGAAATTTGTCCTTAGTTCTAGGTTGGTTCTCTCATTGATTAGTTTCCACTACTTCTTGTCCTGCCTTCAGGCACTTTGGAGAATAGGTTGTCCCCCTTTCCTTTGTGGCAGCCCCTCAGATATTGGAATATCTCATATTCAGGTAGTCCTCAATTTATGATTGCAACGGAGCCTGAAATTTCCACCATATCTCATGAGGGTCATGAAAGAATCCAGTTTGGAGGCCAAACCAACCTCAACTGATGAATTTTACACAGTCTTTGAATAAAATGGAGGAAGATTTTCATTTAAGCTGCCTTGATTTTTTGAAGAAAAGGTAGAATATACATCAGATAAGAATATTAAGGAATAATGAGGAATTGTACATCTTTGTTCATGAATTAACTTCATTCATTATTTGCTTAATATTTTTAATGAGAATCCCAGATAATGGCACCCTCCAACTACCACTGATATCTGTGAAACTCTCATGTTATTCATCTTAGTATGAAGAAATCCTGTCGCTTGTACTGACTAAATTGCTAGTAATTTATCTTCTGACATGTTTAAGAGACGGAAAACAATTTACTTAAGCAACTTCTCCTGTTAGTAGCTAAATGTTATCATTTTGATATTTGTGCTGTTTTGACATGGTAGTATATTGATTCTGAAATAAAAACAAGGTGCAATGCAATACTTTGGCAAGCCACCAAATTCTAATGATGGCCAGGTTTCATCGTATGTCTCTTACCGATGCAGATATACTTTTATGCATTAACAGCCATTTACAGCATCCTGTGGTCACATGATTGCAATTTATGATGTTTTATTTTTCCTAGAAACCAATGTTTATTTCCGGTTTCCAGCAAAATAATGCCCTGGGGCAGGGAATAGGTTTGCTTAACAGCCACAGATTAGCTTAATGACCATGGTGATTGCTTTAATGCTGCCACAAAAATATCTATGACCATAATTCCGGACTACCTATACCTTGATCATGACAAAATTGTTTTCTGAATCCACGTGGAAATGATAAAAAAATTGTAAGAGCTATGTAACCTGTTTTTTTAAAAAAAACATCTGAATATTTTAGAAACCATGATTTGAAAGTATTCTTATTGTTGTCTTTTGCACAGTACCAACTAATCTCAGACTATTATCTTTTTTGGGTCAGAACAGTTGGATGACTTTATCATTGCCAACAATGTTTGCAAGCAGGAGTCAAGATTTATTAATTTATTTATATCCAATCTTTATTATTTTTATAAGTCATTCCCCACAACAACAATCCTGTGAGGTGGGTTGGGCTGAGAGAGAGAGAGTGACTGGCCCAAGGTCACCGAATTGGCTTTCATGGCTAAAGCAGGTCTAGAACTCATGGCCTTCCAGTCTCTAGTCTGGTAGCTTAACCACTAGACCAAACTGACTGAGTGCTCCACTCCTTTGATAGATATATTGACCTGGCATGAAAGTAGAGCTTGGAACCCAGTTCTACAATTGTCATCTTGATTCTTTTGACACGCCCCCCCATCAAGTTCATCACTACCATCTCTCTTTGTAAACCAGGCTGATGCTATGTTTCCATCTGCTTCCTGTATCAGAGTAAGTCAAGTGTTGGTGGCAAGGAAATGTCTATTCCTGCTTGAGAGCAAAAACCAAGACAATTTTTGATAATTTGCTCATTATAGTTGATAAATATGAGAAAGCTGTTGTGTCCTGAGCCTTCAAAAGCAGGCTCGGGACGTTGCATTGGTCCTGGGCATTTCAAAAGCTTCCCGGGACCAGACAGAGCAGTGCCAGCCTTGTGCGCATGCGCAAGGTGCAAAAATGCTCTGTTCCTATTGGTTGACACTGTCCAGGCTTCTGGCCATATAAAAAGGCCTGCGTGCCTTTTGCTTTTGCTTGGTTGTTGTAGAAGGAGAATAAAGTGTTTGTTCAGCATTCGCCATGTCTCTTCATCATTCGCATGTGAACGAAGTACACAATACTGGCGACGAAGGTGGGATCCTTTGCAAGCTGAAAGAAAAGATTTAAGGACTTACCCAAGAAGTCCTGAAGAGGGGAAGACGGCATCTGAATCAGCATCCTAGCCTGCCAGTACAGTGCCGCTGAAAGTTGAGCTCGGCTAAAGGACCCTTTGCCCAAACAGCAGCTTGCAGAGGAAGCAAGTTGTGAAGGTCGTAAAGTTTACGATGTCGAAGATTGGCCGCTTGACTGATTTCAATGTCTCCCACCCAGAGAGATGGAATTCCTATGCAGCATGGGTGGAGAACTACTTCCGAGTAAATCAAATTAGAGAAGATGGCCTGAAGGCAGCAACTCTTTTGTGTGCCTGTGGACAAGAAGCTTTTGATATCACAGAAAATTTGGTGGCCCCTGCACCTCTGGAGTCAGTAACATATGCTGACTTGAAGAAAATGTTGAAGGAACATTTCCAGCCGAAGTTATCCATCATTGCTTGGAGGCACGTGTTTGAGCAGAGAGACCAGAGGCTGGGTGAATCTGCTGCAGACTTTATTGCGGCCTTAAGGTAAGCAGCCAGATCTTGTGAGTTCAAGGATCTGGAAGAGAGGCTGCGAGATCGTTTTGTCTGTGGCTTAAGGAGCAGAGACTTACAACAAAAGATTTTTGCAAAAGAAGATGTCTCCTTCCAAGATGCATTGCGAGAGGTGGCAGCTGAGGAAGCAGCAGGCGGGGCTGTGAAGGCCTTGTGCCTCACCAGGAATCCTCCAGACACAGCTATCATCCATCAAGAGGATGCTCAAGAAGGATCAGAAGTGGATCCTGAAGAGGAGGTCGACAGACTTCACCAGCCAGCTGAGAGGAGGCAGAAGGAATGTCTGGTCAAGGCCCCAGCATCTCTTCAATGCTTTGGGTGTGGAGGATGCCACAAGCAAGCTGACTGCAGGTTTTGCTCCGCCATTTGAAGGGCGTGTTGCAGACAGGGCCACATTGCATCCATCTGTTTGGGTCACCAGAAGGTTCAATCTTGGAAGGAATTGCTTCAGAAAGGTACCAGGGTCCCCAGCCAAAACAGGGTGGGTTTCTGCACATCACGCAGGAGCATTCTAAGAACAGGGATACACAAGCCCCTTAAGAAGAAACTTTCCATTAACGTAAGGTTGCAAGGGGTTCCCTTACTGATGGAGTTGGACACAGGGTCTGCTCTTTTCATTATTTCAATTAATACCTTTAAAAGGATTTACAGCAGTAGTGACCTTCAAGTTAAACTCAGGCCATTGAATCTAATACTCACTGATTTTCAAAATTCTGTGGTGTGTGTTAAGGGGGAGGCCACCCTTAGGGTACAGTATAAGGATTTTGAAGGTTCCCTAGATGTGGTGGTTGTTGGGGGTGAACGTACGAGTCTTATTGGACTCGATTGGTTCAAGGCTCTGGGAATCCAGGTAACTGGGCTGCACAGCTTGCAAACGCTGGGCCTTGCAGAGGTTTGCAAGGAGTTTGCAGATGTGTTTAATTCAGAGCTAGGATCCTACAAGGGGCCTCCCATTTCGCTACGGTTAAACCCAACCATCACGCCCATCAGGGTTAAGCCTAGGAGGGTACCTTTTGCCCTCAAAGGTAAGATTGATACTGAGCTGGACAAAATGCTCCAGCAGGGCATTCTAGAACCTGTGGATTCTAGTCCATGGGAAACCCCCATAGTAACGCCTCTAAAGGTTAATGGGGACATACATATATGTGCAGACTATAAGTGTACACTGAATAAGGTGCTGCAACAGCACACGTATCCAGTGCCTGTGGTAAGTCACATTCTGGCCTCCCTCAAGGGGGGGCATTTTTGCGAAGCTTGACCTGGCACAGGCCTATCAACCTGTTGATGAGGCAGCTGCAGAGGCCCAGACTATTGTAACTCACAGGGGGGCCTTCAAGGTCAAGAGACTGCAATTTGGGGTAAATGTAGCCCTGGGCATATTCCAAAGTGTCATGGAGAGCACACTTCGAGGTATTCCTGGGGTCTGTCCCTACTTCGATGACGTCCTCATTGCTGGGGAGTTATCTCAAAATTTAGCAGAAAGATTAAGGGCTGTCTTGCTTCATTTTTGAAAAGCAGGCCTTAAACTAAAGAAGGATAAATGTAAGATAGGAGTCACTTCTACTGACTTCTTAGGATTCAAGATTGATGCTCAAGGCATTCACCCTGCTGAAACTAAATTGCAAGCTATCCAGCAGGCCCCAAGCCCTAAGTCTTCTTGGGGCTATTAAATTTTTACCATGCATTTCTCCCACATGAAGCTGCAGTGGCAGAGCCATTACACAGGCTCTTAGACAAGCAGGCTCCTTGGCAGTGGACAAGAGCTTCAATGAGGTTAAGACCTTGCTCACTTCTAATGCTGTTTTAGTGCATTTCAATGAGCAACTGCCTGTTTGCATCGCATGCAATGCATCTCTTTATGGGGTGGGATCTGTACTTAGCCATCTGAAGGCTGATGGGACACAGGTCCCTGTGGCCTATTACTCAAGGACTCTGTCTTCTGCAGAGCGGAATTATGCTCAAATTGACAGAGAAGCCTTGGCCATAGTGGCTGGCATTAAGAAATTTCATGATTTCTTATATGGCTGCCATTTCATGGTCTATACTGACCATAAGCCTCTGCTGGGTTTGTTTACCACTAACAAACAGAGCCCACATATCATTTCTCCTCGTATGCTGAGATGGTCCATTTTCCTGTCAGCATATGACTACACATTAGTTCACAAACGAGGAAAAGAAATGGGTCATGCAGATGGCTTGAGCAGATTACCCCTGAACCAATTAGAGCCAGATCTTGCTCCAGCCATTAATATTCTTTCCATTCAGGCGTTGCCTGAGTCTCCCCTCAATGCTAGGGACGTGGCTGCAGAAACTGCCACTGATCACACGCTTACACACGTGCTGACATAGGTGCTGTCAGGACGGCCTGACAAGTGCCCAGATACTGAGTTCCAAAGCTTCTGGCACAAGAAGCATGAGTTTTCCACTTTCAAGGGTTGCCTGTTATGGGGTAGCAGGGTAGTGATCCCAGCCTCATTCAGGTCTAGAATCTTGATCTCTCTGCATGAGGGACATCCTGGTATAGTCAGGATGAAAGCGCTTGTGCACAGCCATCTTTGGTGGCCCGGGCTCAATAAAGCCATCGAGGCCCAGGTGCACGGGTGCCAATTGTGCCAACAGTCACAGCCTGAAATGCCTCAGGCCCCAGTACATAGGTGGGAGGAAACTTAAACCCCATGGTCTAGGGTGCACATAGATTATGCTGGGCCCTTTCAGGGGCAATTCTTCCTGGTTGTTGTTGATAGTCATTCCAAGTGGCTAGAGGTTGTTCCTATTTCCTTCACTACTACTGCCAGGACCATCCAGGTGTTGAGAGGAATTTTTCATCACACAGTCTTCCAGATGTTCTGGTTTCAGATAATGGCCCTCAATTTACCTCTTCTGAGTTCCAGGCTTTTCTTCAGGCCAACCTGAAATGACATGCAACATGGGCTCCCTTCCATCCATCCTCCAATGGACTGGCAGAGAGAATGGTGCACACCACCAAAGATGCTCTCAAGAAACTGACTTATGGTAACTGGCATCACAGGTTAGCTGATTTCCTTCTTGCACACCACACCACACCATGCAAGGCCACAGGGAAGAGCCCTGCTTAACTCCGCTGGGGTCGCCGCCTCATCACTAAACTGGACAGGCTGCACCCTGACCGGGTGGCTTCACAGGTGTCACAACCGCGGGCACCTAGGAGACTCCAGGTGGGTGATCCGGTTTGGGCAAGAAACTATGGGCCTGGACATCTCTGGGTGGTCTGCAAGTTCTCGGGGCCATTGTCATATGATGTTGCCTTGGGGGACGGCCACATTCTTCGCAGACACATAGACCAACTGCGTTGGAGACTGGACTCCCATCCTTCCGCTCCTGGCTCTGCTCTGGAAGGGGGAGGAGGACCATAATATGCATTCTGGGTCACAGGTTCCCAGGCCTAACAGGCCCTCACTAGCTGCTACTGAGGCTGTTTGGGATTCATCCCAAGGTTCTGCAAGTGCTCCAAACAGGAATTCACTGGATAGGGGGTCATCCATAATTATTCTAGACAGGGAGACAGATTAGGAGTATCCACACAAATCATAAGCAGCAAGAGAAAAGGAATTCCATCAGGGGTGCTTGCCTAATTCCGCAATTGCTCCCAAAAGGAAGTCACCAGCAAAGGGGGTTGCCATGGAAGCGACTCCTGACTCTGGCACCTTGGGCACATGCTTGGGAGCCACAGAGTACTGGGGCACTTCCACTACCCAGCCATCTCCATCTGCTGGCCTTGGGCTCAAGGGGCAGTGTTCCCAAGAGGGGTCCATTGTGGAGACTTCCACCCCTCCAAGACACAGTATGCTGGCTTGGACTTAGAGAATCCAGCCAGCCAGCAGTATTTGGGGCAGCAAAGTCCTGGCCTGCCTAGCCTGGTAGGTGAGCAGGCAGGCCAGGCACCCTCACCAGGATCACCTGGGGATTTAGGGCAGCAACGTCCTGGCCTGCCTAGCCTGGTAGGCAAGCAGGTGGGCCAGGCAATCTCTCCGGGCCTTAGAAGGTCGCAGTGGGCCAAGTGCCCACCCAAACATCTGAGAGACTTTGTGAGGTTGCTGTCAAATCATGAGGGACCTGCTCATGAGGCCCCTGAATAAGAGAAGTAACTCATGGGTAGATTATTTTGTATTATTTTTGATTTCAGATACATTATTTGTATTAATAAATACTGAAGGGGGTTTGCCTGAGGGAAGACTCGAGATTCCACACTCTTTGCATTTGAATAATGCAACTGTATGCCATTCTTCCCAATGCACAACCTACCTGTATGTACGCAAAGTATGTTCCATCTAGGGGGGAGGGGTGTTGTGTCCTGAGCCTGCAAAAGCAGGCTCAGGATATTGCATTGGTCCTGGGCATTCCAAAAGCTGCCCAGGACCAGACAGAGTGGCGCCGGCCTTGTGAGCATGCGCAAGGTGCGAAAACGCTCTGTTCCTATTGGTTGACACTGTCCGGGCTTCTGGCCATATAAAAAGGCCTGCGTGTCTTTTGCTTTTGCTTGTTTGTTGTAGAAGGACAATTGTTTGTTTAGTATTCGAACGAACGAAGTACACAACAAAAGATATGGCTATTTTATCTTTGTTGTAGATAAATTAATTAAGGTTTAATCCTTGCTTCCTGACCACTTTTTCAGCGACCATTCACAGTTACACTGGCACTTGAAAAGAAGACTTATGATCAGACTTCATAATATTTTGGAAGTCATGTGATCACAATAGAATTGCTTGGCAACTGGCGCACATTTATGATGGTCACAGCATCCCAAAGTCATATGATCACCAGCTGGCTTCTGACAAATCCAATGGGGAAGCCAGCGGGGAATTGCAAGTCATGATCGAATGACATTAAGCTAAATGACCCGTGCTGATTTGCTAATGACTGCAGCCGAAACGGATGTCTTAAGTCAGTGTCGTCATGTGACATTTCATGACTGCACCACTTAAGTGATAGAGCTGCTGGTTCCAATTGAGATCAATAAGCGAGGACTACCTGTCTTGTGTCAGGGCAGTATATATTTTGCCAGCTATATTTGAGGGGCTGTCACAAAGAGAAGATTAATTTATTCTCCAAAGCACCAGAGGGTACGATGAGAAGTAATGAGTGGGAGTGTATTAAAGAGAGATTCAACTTAGAAGTAAGGGGAAATTTTCTGAGAGTGAGAACAAATAATCAGTTGAAAAGCTTGCCTCCTGGAGTTGTGGGTGCTCCAACACTGGAGGTTTTTAAAAATAGATTGGACAATTTGGGGTGCTAGTCGTTCGCATGATGACAGCTGTGAGGGTTGTACTTGCCAAACACTGGAAAGAAAAAGAGATGCCGACTGTTGAAGAATGGATTTTGAAATTGACTGGACTAGCAGAGATGGTGAAATTAACTGCTTTGATTAGAGATAATGGACTAAACAGCTTTATAAGAGACTAGACAATGTTTGTAGACCTTCTAAGTGATAAATATAATAACAGATGGTTAACAGAGTTATTTGAATATTAATGTAATGTTTAGTTCAACCTGGTGACTGCTTTCTTCATACATATACATATACATATACATATACATATACATATACATATACATATACATATACATATACATATACATATACATATACATATACATATACATATACATATACATATACATATACATATACATATACATATACATATACATATACATATACATATACATATACATATACATATACATATACATATACATATACATATACATATACATATACATATACATATACATATACATATACATATACATATACATATACATATACATATACATATACACACACATGTCATACAACCCGCCTTGCCTACCCTACAAGGTTCCATCCCAAAAAAGGTGCCGGAAGCCCATTCTGGGCATTCTATGAGAAAAAAAGCCCTGCACACACACACACACACACACACACACACACACACAAACACACACCCAAACACACACATACATACAGGGCTTTTTTTTGTCATAGAATGCCCAGAACGGAGTTCCGGCACCTTTTCTGGATGGAATCTTGTAGGGTAGGCAAGGCAGGTTTACAAAAAAAGCACTGCATATATATATATACATACACACACACACACACACACGAAGAATCCCAGAAGGGTGAGTCTGACTGAAGAGAGTTAAGAAACTCGAAATAGCTATATCAGAAATTCCCTTATTTCTTTGTCAACAATTTTAAACAACATATATATATTTGTGCTTGCTGGATGGCTCTGGGTTGAGCTGAAACAAGCAAAAGGAAAGAATGATTCCTTCCTCCCATATTTGGGTTTACAGGGTGCAATCTAAAAAATAAACACTTGACACATATCCTTACTCCCTGACTACTGACAAAGCGGGAGAGAACTTGTGGCTCAATAGGTTAAAGCATCTGCTTAGCATGCAGACTGCCCAGGTTCGAATCCCAGAAGGGTGAGTCTGACTGAAGAGAGTTAAGAAACTCGAAATAGCTATATCAGAAATTCCCTTATTTCTTTGTCAACAATTTTAAACAACATATATATATTTGTGCTTGCTGGATGGCTCTGGGTTGAGCTGAAACAAGCAAAAGGAAAGAATGATTCCTTCCTCCCATATTTGGGTTTACAGGGTGCAATCTAAAAAATAAACACTTGACACATATCCTTACTCCCTGACTACTGACAAAGCGGGAGAGAACTTGTGGCTCAATAGGTTAAAGCATCTGCTTAGCATGCAGACTGCCCAGGTTCGAATCCCAGAAGGGTGAGTCTGACTGAAGAGAGTTAAGAAACTCGAAATAGCTATATCAGAAATTCCCTTATTTCTTTGTCAACAATTTTAAACAACATATATATATATTTGTGCTTGCTGGATGGCTCTGGGTTGAGCTGAAACAAGCAAAAGGAAAGAATGATTCCTTCCTCCCATATTTGGGTTTACAGGGTGCAATCTAAAAAATAAACACTTGACACATATCCTTACTCCCTGACTACTGACAAAGCGGGAGAGAACTTGTGGCTCAATAGGTTAAAGCATCTGCTTAGCATGCAGACTGCCCAGGTTCGAATCCCAGAAGGGTGAGTCTGACTGAAGAGAGTTAAGAAACTCGAAATAGCTATATCAGAAATTCCCTTATTTCTTTGTCAACAATTTTAAACAACATATATATATTTGTGCTTGCTGGATGGCTCTGGGTTGAGCTGAAACAAGCAAAAGGAAAGAATGATTCCTTCCTCCCATATTTGGGTTTACAGGGTGCAATCTAAAAAATAAACACTTGACACATATCCTTACTCCCTGACTACTGACAAAGCGGGAGAGAACTTGTGGCTCAATAGGTTAAAGCATCTGCTTAGCATGCAGACTGCCCAGGTTCGAATCCCAGAAGGGTGAGTCTGACTGAAGAGAGTTAAGAAACTCGAAATAGCTATATCAGAAATTCCCTTATTTCTTTGTCAACAATTTTAAACAACATATATATATTTGTGCTTGCTGGATGGCTCTGGGTTGAGCTGAAACAAGCAAAAGGAAAGAATGATTCCTTCCTCCCATATTTGGGTTTACAGGGTGCAATCTAAAAAATAAACACTTGACACATATCCTTACTCCCTGACTACTGACAAAGCGGGAGAGAACTTGTGGCTCAATAGGTTAAAGCATCTGCTTAGCATGCAGACTGCCCAGGTTCGAATCCCAGAAGGGTGAGTCTGACTGAAGAGAGTTAAGAAACTCGAAATAGCTATATCAGAAATTCCCTTATTTCTTTGTCAACAATTTTAAACAACATATATATATTTGTGCTTGCTGGATGGCTCTGGGTTGAGCTGAAACAAGCAAAAGGAAAGAATGATTCCTTCCTCCCATATTTGGGTTTACAGGGTGCAATCTAAAAAATAAACACTTGACACATATCCTTACTCCCTGACTACTGACAAAGCGGGAGAGAACTTGTGGCTCAATAGGTTAAAGCATCTGCTTAGCATGCAGACTGCCCAGGTTCGAATCCCAGAAGGGTGAGTCTGACTGAAGAGAGTTAAGAAACTCGAAATAGCTATATCAGAAATTCCCTTATTTCTTTGTCAACAATTTTAAACAACATATATATATTTGTGCTTGCTGGATGGCTCTGGGTTGAGCTGAAACAAGCAAAAGGAAAGAATGATTCCTTCCTCCCATATTTGGGTTTACAGGGTGCAATCTAAAAAATAAACACTTGACACATATATATATATATATATATATATATATATATATATATATATATATATATATATATATATATATATATATATATATATATATATATATATATATATATATATATATATATATATATATATATATATATATATATATATATATATATATATATATATATATATATATATATATATATATAGGGTGAGTTCTGACTGAAGAGAGTTAAAGAACTCGAAATAGCTATATCAGAAATCCCTTATTTCTTTGTTAACAATTCTAAAAACATATAGGTACCAAATAGGCAGATGCTTAAACCTCTAAGCCACAGGCAAAAGGAAAGAATGATTTCTTCCTCCCATATTTGGGTTTACAGGGTGCTATCTAAAAAAGAAACACTATATACACATCTTCCCTCCCTGATTACTGACAAAGCGGGAGAGAGCCTGTGGCTTAGAGGTTTAAGCATCTGCCTAGTGTGCAGACTGCCCAGGTTCGAATCCCGGAAGGGTGAGTTCTGACTGAAGAGAGTTAAATAACTCGAAATAGCTATCTCAGAAATCCCTTATTTCTTTGTCAACAATTTTAAAAACATATATATATTTGTGCTTGCAGATGGCTCTGGGTTGAGCTGAAACAGGCAAAAGGAAAGAATGATTTCTTCCTCCCATATTTGGGTTTACAGGGTGCTATCTAAAAAAGAAACACTATATACACATCTTCCCTCCCTGATTACTGACAAAGCGGGAGAGAGCCTGTGGCTTAGAGGTTTAAGCATCTGCCTAGTGTGCAGACTGCCCAGGTTCAAATCCCGGAAGGGTGAGTTCTGACTGAAGAGAGTTAAATAACTCGAAATATATATATTTGTTTTCTGAGGTTTTCGCGGGTGTTTGTATGTAGGTCTTTGGTTCTTCGGGTTTTCTCCCACGTAGAATTTGAAGTGTCTTGGCGACGTTTCGACGAAGTCTCATTTGTCATCTTCAGGCTGGTGCTTTCGACTTCTGCTTCTAGGAGCAATGTGAGATTTTAGCTGTTTCTTCCTTTTAACTGCCAGTGGGGGTTTGAACTGATTGGCTGGGAGCTCGGCTGTGTTCTGATTGGGTGGAGGTGTGTTCTGATTGGTTAGGGGCTTGGCTGTGCTCTGATTGGATGGGGGGTTGGCTGTGCTCTGATTGGATGGGGGAGTGTTCTGTTTGGGTGGGGGCTTTGTTGTGCTCAGGTTAGTCAGTGTTACAAGGGGATTAGAGATGGTGAACTGTATAGCTGTTTGGCTTTGCGTTCGTGGTCTATATATATATATAGGTCTTTGGTTCCTCGGGTTTTCTCCCACGTAGAATTTGAAGTGTCTTGGCGACGTTTCGACGAAGTCTCATTCGTCATCTTCAGGCTGGTGCTTTCGGCTTCTGCTTCTAGGAGCAATGTGAGATTGTAGCTGTTTCTTCCTTTTAACTGCCAGTGGGGGTTTGAACTGATTGGCTGGGAGCTCGGCTGTGTTCTGATTGGGTGGAGGTGTGTTCTGATTGGTTAGGGGCTTGGCTGTGCTCTGATTGGATGGGGGAGTGTTCTGTTTGGGTGGGGGCTTTTTTGTGCTCAGGTTAGTCAGTGTTACAAGGGGATTAGAGATGGTGAACTGTATAGCTGTTTGGCTTCGCATTCGTGGTCGTGCCTCATCTTCATGGTGGGTGTCAGTTTGCTTCGTGTATGGATTGGAGGGGTTTAAGGTGGCTAATGATGCAGCTGCCCACTGGCAGTTAAAAAGAAGAAACAGCTAAAATCTCACATTGCTCCTAGAAGCAGAAGCCGAAAGCACCAGCCTGAAGATGACGAATGAGACTTCGTCGTAACGTCGCCAAGACACTTCAAATTCTACGTGGGAGAAAACCCAAAGAACCAAAGACCTATATATATATATATATATTTCAGACAGATCGGTCCGATTGATTGCACCTTGGCATTTTGACTGCTATACTGCAGTTCTACTTTTTTATAATCTCTTTTGCCTTGCAGTCCCCCAACTAGTGGCGTTAAGCAGGCTCAAGTCGCAACTGCGATACATTACATTTAAAGATTTAAGTGGGATATTAGTATAGCTATTTCGGACTCATTTGCTCTCTTCAGCTAGCCACATCCTTTATGGGATTCGAACCAGGGCAGTCTACATGCTAGGCAGTGTATTAACCACCAGGCTACCGGCTCTCCTCCCCCCCCACACACACACATATAAAAGGAGGGAGGGTAAGTACTACAAGTTAAATGTTAAATGTTAAATTGTACACTTTTTTCTTTTTTGTTGTTGTTACAGTTGAATGTATGCTTTATTTTGTTTCATTGTGCTTGTTTGTTTTATTGTTTTGTATTATATTCTCTATGATAAAGCAATGAATAAATATATATAAAAATAGGCTGGATGTATAATGTCTCCTGCCTTGAGCAGGGAGTTGGGTTCGAAGACCTCTTCCAGCCTTATGACTCCATGTCCCACATTCTATCTCTGTCACTTCATCTTCTGTAAGTTGGAAGGAATTCCATAAAGGCCGTGTTCATCTCCTTTTCTTAGCCAAGGAAGTCAGTGTTGTCCAAGGACACTTCCATGGTCATGTGGCCAGCATGACCTATAGGCCAAGGTGCATGGAACGCTGTTACCTTCCCACCATACCTATTTATCTAATTTGCATGCTTTTGAACCACTAGGTGTGCAGGAGCTGGTGTAAGTAATGGGAGCTCAATTCATTATGAGGTGCTCAGAACTTGAGCCTAGGCTGTCAGCTTTAACTGCTGAGTCATCATGCCTCCTAAACAAACAAACAAACAAACAAACAAACAAACAAACACTCAAGTATGCATATATGTATACACAGTGCTTTTTTTGTAAAAGAAAAAAAAAGGTGCTGGAACTCACACATGTCATACAACCCGCCTTGCCTACCCTACAAGGTTCCACCCAAAAAAGGGGCTGGAACTCCGTTCTGGGTGTTCTATGAGAAAAAAAGCCCTGTGTATACCTATAATCATTAGCAGTCCTGAGGAGTTTTTAAAGCCACATACAAACACACACACGCGCACGCACACACACTCACAAACCTGCTTTTTCTAAGCCTTTACATAGAACTGACTGCACTGTCTTTTCAGGGTGAGCCTGCTATGTGAATTCTCAGCGTTTTGCTAGTGAAGTTCAGCAGCTCATTCAAGCTTCAGAGGCGTCTTGAGCAGCTGTGCTCCTGGCTGAACTCTCCATCTTCAGACTCAGTTTCTCCATTAGCAAATCCAACAGTGGATTATCTGCCAAAGAGCAAATCAGACAAGGGGATAAAGACAAGAGTGATGGGTAACAAAGGAGCAACTCGAGAAACAGCTGAGATTGGAAGTGAAATGCTTGTCAAACACACACACACACTCTCTCTCTTTTCTCTCTCTCTCTCCTAAGCAGCAAACCCCTTAAGCTTCTTCTGATGGGGATTTTTCATTTGTGCAATTTCATCTGTGCATTTGTTTTGCTTATAAATGCACGGATGAAATGCACAGAGTGCCTGGCTAGGGTAATTATTGTGTATTTCTACTTTACTTCAGATTTTGATTCAGTCAGAATCCCTAAATCTGACAACCTATAATCAAACAAAGGGAGTGCTGGAGTAGGTAGGGATTAACGAAAGGGAACGGCTTAGACCAATATGAAAAGCCCATTTATGAATCTCTCAATAAGTAAGCCTTTTGTTTTGTCTAATTGCTGGTTTGAATATATCAGCCTCATCAATGGGATTAGGGTTAATAGATGTTTGGTCATGCAGAACATGCAGAGGAGGAATCTGATACACACACACAAAAATTGCACTTAATGAGCTTAGCAAATGTTTGCCATATTTTTAATGAACCCTGGGGCTGTCATTTAGAAATGCTTAGCAACTGCTTTTCCATCCTTGAAAATAGAGCATCGGAGAGACATTAACACTATGCACACCGTAAATAAAACCAGCTATTTAAAGAGGCCAGTCCTGGAGAAGTGGGTGACATTTTCAGGGAAGAAGCTTGGGACACATAGTGCTTGGCATGTGTCAAATCAGAAGGCATCTGAAATTTCTTGGAGGCTGTCACTGAAACTTTTGGAGATATCTGATTCTCTCTCTCTCTCTCTCTCTCTCTCTCTCTCACACACACACACACACACACACACACACACACACACACAGAGAGAGAGAGAGAGAGAGAGAGAGAGAGAGAGAGAGAGAGAGAGAGAGAGAGAGAGAGAGAGAGAGAGAGAAGAGAGAGTTCAATGTCAAACCTCTTTAAACTGCAGCCTCCAAAATGATTCATTTCCCCCCACTAGCCCTTTATCTTTTTTTCCTCCAAAAACTTGCAGAAAAACTTCAAATCATTGGTGTGAACAGTTCCTGGACCCCTATCCTTGCCTTGAGCCTTAAACAGGCTCACTTAAAACAGTGTTGCACCCGAATGAATTGTGCTAGAGGGATGCATTGCAGAGTGTATGCAACGATCCTTCTGTTCGCCTGCAGAACTTTTAGCCTGAAACCAGCCCAGGTTGGAGTAATGTGGAATTAGTGGAGCAAACAATGTGTTAGGCCAACTGGGGATATTTTTTAACTGGCCTTAACAGAATCAAGGTGGCCTCTGGGGAGGGCTGAGCTGACACATAAATGGAAGATAATCGGCCATTTGCAGGAGTTCAGGAGCAAACCCTCAGTTTTTACAGCTCTCCTTTGGCAAAGGAAACTGTGGCTTTGAGCTTTTCTGTCAGCGCACAACAGTTGTGAGGCATCAAGCTTTCAATTGCTTGAAAAATGAATTTTTCAAACTCTTGCTTTTTTTTTTTTTTTTTTTTGCAAGCTCTATTCCTGCCGGAATCAGCAGGCCCCGCTGTGTTATGTGAGTAATACATTTTAATCTGAAAAAGTAGTAAGGAATAGTATAATTAGCCTAGGGAATTCACAGATGTCATCTGATGATAAAGCTGTAGGCTTGTTGTTTTCTTTGCTTTTTCTAAAAATTAATTTTGCCATACTCATTTTCAAGTAATCCAATAATAATAATAATAAAAAGTCTTGAGTTTTTGCTCCCCCTTATGCTAAGACAGGCACCAATTTTTCTGTAGAAGAGGGATTATGCTGATTTAAGGTGGTAAAATAAACAAGGCCTTCCTCCCAGCATTTTTCTCCCTTGAGATACTGGGGCCTTTGACTGCTGCTGCAGCTGCTTGCTTCTCTGAGACCGCATACCTGGCACAGATAGATTAGGTTACATTTCTCTTGACCCATTTTTCACCAGACGTTCCTGCTTCTGATGCATGATGACAGATTATAATCTTTTTTTTCTCCCCCTTTGTCACTGTTCGTGGTGATTTCTCAGCACAGCTTTTCCAAAGCCAAGGAAAGAAAATTAGGTCATTTGACTTTTTAAGTGGTATAAAAGAGCTGATCGGGTTCAGTGCCTTGTCTTAACCCCGAAGCTGTGACCTGTAAAAGGTCTAGAAGCAGTGTTTCTCAAGTTCAGCATCTTTCAGATGGGTGGACTTCAACTCCCAGAATTCCTCAGCCAGCATAGCTGGCTGGAGAATTCTGGGAGTTGAAGTCCATCCATCTGAAAGATGCTAAAACTGAGAAACACTCCACTAGAGAATAGGTTCCCTTTTGATGGATGCCTCAAATTGCACAGTACTCTCTCTCTCTCTCTCTCTCTCTCTCTCTCTCTCTCTCTCTCTCTCTCTCTCTCTCTCTCTCTCTCTCTCTCTCTCTCTCTCTCTCTTGTGTCCATTGTTTGTGTCTATCAAAATCTCCAAACTATGTAAATTTAAATGAAGGAAAAAACTTATCCTGGATTTAGGTGTATTGAAATAACACATTCTAAGAACCATACTTCGTGCTGAAAATCTTTTTTGACATCCTTCTCCAGCTTTATTTGTTTAAAGTTTCTACTCAAAACTAGAATGAACTACTGAAACACAAGAGCTAGTTTGGTGTAGCAGTTTAAGGCGCTGTGCTAGAAAATGTGAGACTGTAAGTTCTAGTCCTGCCTTAGGCATGAAACCAGTTGGGTGACTCTGGGCCAGTCACTCTCTCTCAGCCCTAGAAAGAACATAATGGTTGGGCTTCCAAAGAATGCCACCCAGAATACTTCAGGGAGTTTCTACAGGCAGTTTCTAAGATGAAGTCAAGATTAACTCAAAGGTAGGAAACAATCACCACAACCTCGGAGAGAGATTTCTGGAGAAACAAATTGGTTGTACTTTGGTGATAGATCTTAAGAGATGGATCAGTTCTCCTACCTTTGAGGTGGATATGGATTAAAACATGGGTGCTCCTAACCACTCGTTTATGCTTCCTGACATGATGTAGGATAGACACTAGGATTATGAAAACTTTCATGCCTTCCTAAAAAATATCCCCAAATGGAGCAATGGTGCTCTGTATTATAGCACTAAGTTTTCTTAGCATCAAGATTCAGTTTTAAACATTGTCTTTGGGAAGATGAGCAATTATTACCTATAAAGCCCTTCATGGCATGGGACCAGGATACTTACGGGACTGCCTTCTGCCACATACTTCCCTACGACCGGTGAGAGCGCACAGGGTCGGTCTCCTCTGGGTTCCGTCAGCGAAACAATGTCATCTGGTGGGCCCTAGGGGGAGGGCTTTCTCTGTTGTGGCACCCGCCCTCTGGAACCAACTGCCTCCTGAAGTCCGCGTTTCTCTGACTCTCCCGGCCTTCCGGAAAAATTTAAAAATTCATCTTTGCCGGCAGGCCTGGGGATGATTGTAGTTGATTGTTGTATTGAATGTGTGTTTTTTATTGACTTTTTAGATAGTTTTGTTTGGGTTTTTTATATTGTACTTTTTTGTTGTTTATATGTTGTTAGCTGCTCCAAGTCTCCAGAAAGGAGCGGCATACAAACCCAAATAAAATAAATAAATAAATAAATTTTCCCTCTGTTACCATTGAGTATCCAATACTAGTGTCCCCATTTCTGAATTTTTTCTAATGGCCAGCCCAACTGATTTTGCTGTTTGATAGCTCCGGAGATGATGAATTTGGGAACATTCACTCAGACTTCTATGTAACATTTTGGACTATGATATCTGAATTGCGTCAATTCTGAGTACATCTACTCTGTTTCCCACCCCCCTCTAGTATATAGTTCCAACATGATGGTTTTATTGTAGATCTGAAATGCTCAAAAGGATCCAATTTGTTACTTGGGCAATCCCTGGGCAAATGAACTTTAGGCTTGTATTTCTTCTAAACTCTTATACCTGTTAGCTGAAGAGGAAACTTTGACTTGGGACTAAATATCCTAACCACATGCATATCCAACTGTCTCCAGAAAAAGCTTCCTAACTTCATCACAAAGAATAACTGCAAGATTATCTCTTCTAAGTCATGAAAATTGATGCCACTGCCTTGGTCATCATGTAAAATAACAACATACCGTGAGTATAGAACATGAAGTACAGAGCATTGGTATAACTTGAAATTCATAGCACTTTAACACCTGTTTCCATAGCTACAGTGTAATCCAGACATCTGAGAGGCTAGCCTGTCTTTGCCAGGCCTGTCATTTCAAGGAAATAAATTAAGAAAGCTGATGACATGGCTTGGATTATACAATTTCTTTAAAGTGTAAGCCACCAGATTTGAAATCTAACCAAGAGTGAACATAGCTCAGATGAAATGAATCAAACCCATTTTTAGTAACCTTTGTTAGGAAATGTGAACAAGCTTCCTTTGTCTTTTTATTTATTTATTTGTCTTCTTGTTCTCCTTCCCCAGACACAATATCCTGTTACACCTGGCAGTTGTATTTATTGCAGTGATATATTCGTAAGTGATTTTTTGGGGTATTTTTTTAAAGGGGAGGTGACATAAACAGATGGAGGCACAGAAGTAGGAAAGAGATACAGTTAAGCAAATGCTAAAGAGCAAAACTTTAGTGGCAGACACATCCCTATTTGCATATGCACAATATGCTTCTGTCTAGAGGCATATTTTCTCAAAGTATGTGTATTTCCCTCTGTCTCTATATTTATCAGTATCTCTAGCAACATATGCAGGGCTATGAATAGATTTGGGTGTCGGTTGGTTGGGTTATGTTAATCCTTGAAGTGTTTGAGTTGGGTGGATCTTACGTGACTGAGGAAATGTGGAGACACTATCAAAAGAGAAGAAAAGATCTGGAATAAAGAACCAGGGCAAGAAATTATCATGTCCAGATGCGTGTTGCTGAGAGAGGAACAAGAGCGACAGACTCAAACCAGACATTGTGCAACGATTTTTTGCAGTTATGTCAATGAGGAATGCATGAGATTGATTGAGCAAGGAATGAGAGCAAGAAATTCATTAATTTATAGAAATATCCCCAAATTATTTCCCAACGGATAGAAAACCAACTTTGAGGGTATTTTAATTAGAAAAAAAAATGACTAGAGGGGGAAATAAAACAGCCTTTTTTCCCCCCATGGACCAACTTTAGTCAAATTCAAGCTCTCCCATAATTCATTATGAAAAGCAACAACCACATATAGTGTAATTCCAGTTTGACTCAATGAAGGAAAACAATTGAATTTTAAATTAAATAGATAATTTAAATGCTCAAAAGAATAATAAGGCTGTCTAGTGCATTAGGAAGAATGTATTTAGTTAAAATAAATGTGGTGAACACTCTATCCACCAGTGATAATAAATATTAGACTGATTCAGTGTAAAGAATATTTAATAGAGGAAGATACTGCAGTCCTGTAAACCATCCCTAGCTTCACTGACTACCAACATTTTATTTAAACAATTCAAAAAGGAAGGGAGGGAGGGAGGGAGGGAAGGAAAGAAGGAAAGAAGGAAGGGATACAGCAATGAAGACCTTATAGTAGTGACATCTAGCTTTTGATTACTTGTAAATTAATTTTGAAAAAGAAATAACAATTTATGAACTTATATAAGAAGATACCATAGCCTCAGCATTGAAAAACAGAGAAAGAGCGAAAACTGTTCTTCCACTGTCCTACCACCTCTTTTCTTTCTATGTTCCCTTTGCCTCTTCTTTGCTGTCCAGTCCTAGACCCATCTTTTTTCTTAACTACGGTGCAATGGATGTGTTACAAAGGTGATAACTATAAGCACGCAACACTCTGCCCCTTTTCATGTACATCATACTGCATGGTAGTAGCTGCCATCTTGTTTTTCTTTTCATCTCCTGGCAGATACCCTTAGCTGAGCTGCCACTGTGCTCTGCCCATAGTTGGTTGTATGGCAAGTGTTGCTCCAACTTTTGAAAATCTATAATTGTGCCAAAATGTTAGTGATAATAACAGTCAGGGATTATTTTACATGCTTTCACATTTCTTTGTGACCATCTGAAACTAACTATAATTGGATAAGAATTATTGATGATAGAATGACCTGAGATATGCTTGTAAATTAACTGAACAATTTATTTTATTTGGTGCAATTGGAATGGGAAAATAATCGGTTCCCTTTGTGTTGTGTGAAATTTTAATGAATTATAATATTTATGCAGTTATAAAGAGAGTTTAAAAGAGAAAGAGATTCACATAAACAGTTTATACAAATTAGGATACTATTAAGGTTTTAGCAATGTCCATGCATTACAGGTTGTTGGGATGATTTGCCATAAATCAACATTTAAAATTCAACCATGTTTTGATCTTCAGTTGCTTCATCTCTATATGTCTCCACTATGCTACAAACTCATGTTTCCTCTAAGTAAATTTAAATGGTTTTCTCTTTCTTTTCTCCCAAAACGTGCACAACAACTTAAGTCAGGAGAGATCACTGCCAAAATACTGCTCGTCAAAGACTGTGTTTATAGCCAACAATTCCTGGCTTTGAACACCATAGATTTGCCAGAAAGCAGGCCAAAGGATGGTTTAGCTGAGGAAATATGTCCTCCATGTCTAAAAACATGCCATAGGCAACAATTTATAACTAGCCCTCCAAAACAATTGATCTGAAACTCATTCCCCTGGACAAGGAACAAATGGCAAGACAAGGTGCCAGATTTGTACTCCTTTACTACTCAAAGCTGTAGCCAGCAATTCTTTAGTTCCTCTGATCCTATTCAGGCTTATTACTCTGTACTAGGCCCAAAATTAACTTGAATGCTTAGAGTTGTGCATCAAGGCCAAAAATTCTCCAGTTCTTTTTTATCTTCCAGAAACAGGTTGGATTGTGTATATTTTTGGACATACAAAGAGAAAAATAAAATCCTGACTGCATTTATAAAAGGAGGGGGAGAGAGACTGAGTGAAAATAATTTCCAAGGGTGTGAACCTTTAATAAGGCTCTGTTCAAATGCTCTCATCACATTCATCTTCTTCAAACAAACACTATGGCTATTAATTTGGAACTCATCCTTGTTTCATCATCCAGCCTGCCAGAGGTGATATTTGCTGATTGGATTTAAAATGAAAGATACTCTCTTCTTCCATGAGCCTGAAGTTGGCAGGACGTATATGCCTGCAAAGTGAGCTCTCTTTCTAGTCGCTAGCACTAGAAAGTAGCACAATCAGAAGCTGTGAAAAGGATCACCCATTCGCCTCACTTACATGCATGATTGGGAAGGATCATCCCTGAAGATAATTGGGCAGTGGAGGTTTTCTGGGGGAAAGTTCCAAGTTCTACCCTTAAACCAGATGGATTCAGCATCTCCAGCAGATGGATTAGTAACTGACTGACCAATCACACTCAACATGTAGACGTTAATGGAATGGCAACTGAATGGAGGGAAATATGCAGTGGGGTACCTCAGAGTTCTGTTTTAACTCCAGTGCTCTTCATTATCTTCATAAATGATTTAGATAAGGGGATAGAAGGGAAACTCATTAGAGATGACACCAAGCTGTTGGGAATAGCCAACACTCCAGACGATAGGCTGAAGATCCAAAAGGATCTCAGTAGACTTGAACACTGGGTCTTATCAAACAAAATGAAATTCCATGGTGAGAAAAGTAAAGTTTTACACTTAGGCAAGAAAAACCAAATGCACAGGTTTAGAATAGGTGGTATCTGGCTCAATAGTAGTAACTGTGAGAGTGGAGAACCATTTAAATATGAGCCAGCAATATAATGCAGCCACCAAACAATGCTTAGAAAAAAGTCCTAGACTACATTAACAGAGGGATAGAATCAAGATCATGTGAAGTGTTAGTATGACTTTATAATGCCTTGGAAAGACCACACTTAGAATATTGCATCCAGTTTTGGTCTCCATGATATAAAAAAGATGTTGTGACTTTAGAAAGTGTGCCAAGAAGAACAACAAAGATGATTAGGGGACTGGAGGCTAAAACATATGAAGAATGGTTACAGGAATTGGGCATGTCTAGTCTAATGAAAAGGATGACGGGGGTGATTTGATAGCAGTCTTCCAATATTTGAGGGGCTGTCACAAAGAAAAGCACCTGAAGGTAGAACAAGAAGCAATGCATGGAAACTAATCAAGGAGAGATCCAATCTAGTAATAAGGAGAAATTTCATGACAGTGAGAATAATTAATCAGTGGAACACCTTACCTTCAGAAATTGTGGGTGCTCTGTCACTGGAGGCTTTTAAGAAGAAATTGGACAGCCATTTGTCTGAAATGGTATAGGGCAGGAGTCCCAAACCCCTGGTCCACAGACTGGCACCAGTCCATGGCATTCCAGAAACCAGGCTGTGCAAACAAGCGAAGCCCCATCCATGGGATGCAGGCAGCATGTGAAACCATACCCCCTCTGGTCCATGGAAAAACCTCTCTCCATGGATCCGGTCCCTGGTACCCAAAAGGTTGGGAGCTGCTGGTAAAGGGTATAGAATTACCTGCTTGAGGCAGAGGGTTGGACTAGAAGCCTTCCAAGTTCTCTTCCAATTCTGTTATTCTGTTCTTTACCAAGCCAGGAGGACCACTGGCTTTCAGGTTCCTTCTGGACAACTGCAGATTCTCAGTTTGATCCATGACATACAGTTTAAGCTCCAACTGCTGGTGCTAATCCTGGCTTCTTTTTCCTGCCTGTCTACAGCTTAATTATCCTCTTATAACTGCAACCCATGCCCTTTCAAACAGATGTAAAATATTTTTTCCCTAAAGTTTCATCTGTTGACATTTTTGCTCAAAGAGATCCTTCATACTTAAGATTTGTTTGGCTGTAAGTGAAATTCATAAGTGAAAGAAGATGTGAGAGGAGCAAACTTTACCTGTTTCATGCTCAAATCCAGCATTTCAACTCTTTGCAACAAACGGTGTTTCAAATGATATAATTGAAGCCATTTGACTTAACGAAAATAAATAGTGGTTTGGCTAGGAAAAACCCAGAGGCAGTTTACTAATTCTAGTCAAGTTAGCTGAAAATGCTATTTTTTTTCCAAAGTAAATACAAAAATAGACTTTGCAGTAGCATTAATTGGTCCATACAGCACTGCAGTACAAAAGTGCGAAAGAATGGAAAATGCTCGCCGACAAACTTTCTCATGGCTTGTCTGCTGTGCAATTTCTACATTGGGTGTTTATCCTATTATCTTGTGTATCTATTTGGGGAAAAAAAACCAATAACATATTTAAAGATGAGAAAAAAAACCTATAAACCCACACAAAGTTGAATGTGGATGCAGAGTTTAGTTAGAGTTATTTTCAATTATGCAAGCTCCTACCCTACTTTCTCGGCACTTTGAGAAATCGTGACCAATTTTCATTCATTGTAGTTTCAAGTAGCACTAGTTAGATCCATGTCTTCCTTTTATAATGTATTACTATGTATATTCTTAAAATGCCATTGATTTTTTTTTTACATTACTTTGACTTAAACCCCCAGAAAACCATTTGCAACCCTTAGTGATCAGTGTTCCACTAACTTTCTCAAATAGATGAGAGTAGAGAAGACTTTTCCAGTCAAATTATTTAATGGGGAAATCGACTAACTACCGTAGGTACACTTTTCTAGTGTGTATTCAGAAATAAAGGCCTATTGAATGAAGACTGTGGGACTTTCTTTGTATGGTTCCACTAGGAAAAATAATATCCTTTGGTATACAAGCTGTCTTTTTGGGAAGCTTATATAGTCCATCACTTACGATAGTTTGTTTAGTGACTGTTCAAAGTTACAATGGCACTGGAAGAAAGTGACTTTTGACCATTTTTCACACTTATGATTGTTGAAGCATCCCCTTAGTCACCTGATCAGAATACAAATGCTTGGCAACTGACTCACATTTATGATGGTTGCAGCGCCCTGGGGTCACGTGATCACCTTTTTGTGACCTTCTGACAAGCAAAGTCAATGAGGAAGTCCGATTCACTTAACAACCATGTTGCTAATTTAACAATGTCTTCAACATTGAGGAGCATCTAGCTGGAGATGTGGTTTCATCACAGCTTGCACGTATATGTTCTCTTTGCCCATTTTTATGCTGTGATGCTCATCTAATCATCAGGAGCCAGGTTGCTGGTTCCCACTGGCATTAGCAGCTACCTGTAGAAAAATGGTCTTTCTCTCTACCCAACCACCACCACCTCCAGTTTTCAGCCACCAACAATCTAAATATTGAGCTGGCAGTCTGATGATTTCTAATTATCAATTGCAGGACAAGAGCATCAATTTGATGGGGGAAAAAAAGAACATAGAATACTTTCTCTGTTCTCACAGTGACGCTGCCCTAGGTTGATGGGAAGAAGAATGAATGAATTTATTTAAATTGATTTTTATGGCTGCCCATCTCATAAAGAAAATTCTGGGCTGACAAGTACAATATTCTCTCTCTCTCTCTCTCTCTCTCTCTCTCTCTCTCTCTCTCTCTCTCTCTCTCTCTCTCTCTCTCTCTCTCACACACACACACACACACACACACACACACACTACAGTACAATACTACAATATTCTCTCCCATCTATCTATCTATCTATCTATCTATCTATCTATCTATCTATCTATCTATCTATCTATCTATCTATCCATCCATCTATCTATCATCTCTCTATTATGCATGGGCGGTATGTAAGCATGAATGCATTCATTTGCCTGCTATTCACGCAAGTAGGAATGTGCACGCATGCGCTTGCCTGCTGCTTTGGCAGCTCAGTTGTGGAGGACCATGGCCTGGGGCTTGGGGATGCCTACTCTATTATCTGTTCTCTCTCTCTCTCTCTCTCTCTCTCTCTCTCTCTCTCTCTCTCTCTCTCTCTCTCTCTCTCTCTCTCTCTCTCTCTCTCTCTCTCTCTCTCTCTCTCTCTCTCTCTCTCTCTCTCTCTCTCTCTCAACAAACCAAGTCCCTATTCCCAGTAATTCTTTGTGAACAAAATCCCAATATTGTTTGCAACAGCATTTCAGCATTTAACCCAATACAAAATATTAATGACTTTCTAAAAGAAAAAATTCAGCAACATTGGGCCAGAAGTCCAATGCAAGTGTCACGTTGGTACCATCCATTGGATCTCACTGCAGTATCTATGTTCTCTTCACATCTGTCAGATCTTGCAGTTGTCTCCTGTACTGCAGAGGCTGTCTGGCATATTTGCACTTGTGTACAAAAATTGATGCTATACAAGATAAGGAGAAAATATGGGGAAGTAGGTGCCATAGATGTTTTATGCTCCATATAATGAGTTTTGTGGCCAACCAAGAATGTGACAAGAGAAGATGGGTTTTCTGTAAGCAAATCAACAGCTGTGGCTGGATTGTGGTGGTTAAGCATGACTTATGAGTTGTGGTGGTGTGCATTAACTGAAGAATGCACAGCCTAGGCCCAAAGACTGCTTTGGCCTTAAACAATTTTGACAATAAAACTCTATAGTTTCTTATATATTTTTTTACAATAGCATCCTTTCTAGCTGAAATGGATACAGTATCTGATACAAGTTTCCTTTATTTTCACATTTTGCATAATTTCTGTTTTATTATTGCTACTCATAGCGATTCCAGATTATTGTCTGGTTTATTTTAACATCCAGTCCATTTATTCCTCAGAGGATAAATGTACACTTTAATGACAATACATAAATAAAAACTAAAGTACAAAGCATTAGCCCTGAAACTGCAGTGCACATTATCTCACAAAAATAAAATTATACTTGCTAAGAGTCATGAAGTCTAGCTGCTGTTAAATGTTCCAATCTAACATCAGCTCTCCTAGACTTCATGCCAAAACCTGATTATTGGAAATGCAACAATTCTATCCTCAAGTGCATTTAATAATATGCCTACAAATTATGAATAGACTACATTGTTATCTTTCAAGTTGTTATCATTGAAAAACTACTTATTTTATTATTCAAACTACAATTAGAATAGTATTTTTAAAAGGGTTCCATTAATTGTAACCTAGAATTGTGAACTATTGTTAGAAAACATATATGCTAACTCTTTTATAAACAGGTTGTTTCCTTTGTGATCAGAAACATGTCTAGTCCACACATTCAGTGTATTTAAAGCAGGGAAGAAATTCAGGTAGTCTTCAAGTTATGACCACAATTCAGCCCAAAATTTCTGTTGCTAAGCAAGACAGCAGTTAAGTGAGTTTTGCCCCATTTTACAATCTTTTTTTTGCCACTGTTGTTAAATGAATCACTGTAGTTGTTCAGTTAGTAACATGGTTGTTAATTGAATCTGGTTTCTCCATTCTGACTTTGCTGGTCAGAAGTTTGAAAAAGATGATCACATGATGCTGGGACCATACAACTTTCATAAATAAATGACAATTGTCTAAAATCCAAATTTTGATCACATGACCACGGGATGCTGCAACGATTATAAGTGTAAAAAACAGTCATAAGTCACATTTTGGGGGGGGGGACATTGTAACTTTGAATGGTCACTAAACGGAAGGATTTAGGTCAAGTACTACCTGTATGCTAAATCCCAAAGGAACCCGAATGCAAAGGAAACCAGATTTCAGTTCTGTTAATGACACCTCCTATCATGTCTCAGCCTAGGCTATCTTTCTCCTCTTGGTCTTAATAATACTAGTAAAGTTGGAGGGGACCTTGGAGGTCATCTAGTCCAACCCCCTGCTCAGGCAGGAAACTCTATACCATTTCGGACAAATGTCTGTCCAGTCTCTTCTTAAAAACTTCCAGTGTTGGCGCATTCACCGCTTCTGGAGGCAGGTTGTTCCACTGGTTAATTGTTCTAACTGTCAGGAAGTTTCTCCTCGGTTCTAGGTTGCTTCTCTCCTTGATTAGTTTCCACCCGTTGCTTCTTGTCCTGCCTTCAGGCGCTTTGGAGAATAGCTTCACTCCCTCTTTTTTGTGGCAGCCCCTGAGATATTGGAACACTGCTATCATGTCCCCCCTTGTCCTTTTCCTCATTAAACTAGACTGTCCTCAAGACAGATGTGGTTGTAAATCAAGGGCTACCTGTAGTTAACAAAAGTTTGGCAGCTTGGCATTTTGGAAAATTTTGAAAGATGTCTCTACAATGAAATATATGAAAAAGGGTTACAGCCTCCTTCAGAGGCTCCGTGCTCTTGGGCTTGTAGAGCCACAAAAACAGCGAACATAAGCTGTTTTTCCCGGCGAAAAAAACACCTCTTCGGTAGAAGAAGGGGTGAAGAGCATTGAGTGGGGGGTTGAGCTCCTCTGAAAACCCCCTGAAAAAGCTTTCAGGGGGAAAGAGTGAGAGCTCCCCAGGTGCTCGAAGAAGCTCCAGCCCAGAGGCGATTCTGTCTGCGGACAGGACCAGACGCTGCAAACAGCCTCCGCTCGAGAAAAACTTTTAAAAGAGACCTAAAGGCAGGTGGATGGAACACAGGAGCTTAAACTGCAAGTATTTTTCTATATTTCACTTCTGCTCAATTACTTTCACACTCAACACAATGTATCCAAGATGGCGATCGCTCTCACTATATAGAGAAAGTTACCGGAAGTGAAAGTGGAGAGTGAAAGCGCAACGCGAGAGAGATCGCAAAGAGACAGTTTAGATGCATATCTTAAAAAGTTTACATCGTATACCTAAAGAAGACAAAAAGAGGATACACTTTGGCAATTTAAGTGGAAGGATTTTTCCTCTGCATAAAGAAACCTTGTTTACAGTGGACTGAATATAGAATGGCAACCAGACAATCAAAAATAGTTCCCTCAAAGGTGGCAGCATCCTCCCCAGCTCAGCCCCCTAAAATACCAGTAAATAATTTTCCTGCTCCCCAATCTTCCTCAATATCTACAGAGTCCCAGACCCCCCTGCCTACTCAAGCCTCTCCAGAAATGCTTATTGTGAGAGATTTAAAGGCTGCATTGTCAGCAATGACTGAAAATCTAGAGAAGAGGCTTGAAGTAATGAATGACAATTCTGAAAAAAGGATGGAAAAACTGGAGAAAAAACTGGAGAACAAGATTGAGGAATTGGAGAAGAAGATGGAGAGACAAAGCAAAGAATTAGAAAAGAAGATGGAAGAACAAAGCAAAGAATTGGAGAAGAAGATGGAGGAACAAAGCAAAGAATTGGAAAAGAAGTTGGAGGAACAAAGCAAAGAACTGGAAAAGAAGATGGAGGAACAAAGCAAAGCTGTGACTGATGATTTAGACCAAATCAAAGAAACAATGCAGACTCACAATAAGAAGATAAGAGAAGATATTGTGGAAACTTTTAAGGGGGTCTGGGAGAGCGTTGAAGAAAAGATGGAGGAGGTTGAGCAACAAGTAGAGGGACAACTTGTTGAGATGAAAAATGAAATACAAGACCACACACTTATGATGCAATATCACCAGATGATGACAGCAATTAGGTTCAGAGGGCTGAGAGAGGTATCAAATGGAAAGCAAAAAGATTTGAGAAGAATTTTTGAAGAAGCTTTGGGAAAATTTCTAGAAGATGAGGTTAAAAATTTCTCTTGATAGAGTCCACAGAGTTAACTCATGGATGGCTAGACAAAGAAATCTACCTAGAGATGTTGTTATCTATTTTGTAACAAGGGGATTCCGAAACCTTATTCTTACAACATCCTACAACAAGAAATTAAACGTAGACGGTCAGGAGGTGGTGATTTTGAAGGAGATCCCTCCAAAGATGTTAAGAGAAAGAAAAGACTACGCATCTTTTGTCACTGAACTGAAAACACGTGCTCTACAATTTCGGTGGGAGGTCCCAGCTGGACTGTCATTACTTTATATTGGTAAAAGATATCACTTGAATTTTTTGAAAATGAGCTGAAGGCTGGGGGACCCCCACCCACATCACTAAAAAATGTAGATTGGCCGCAAGAAAGAGGAATGGACTTAAAACAACGATCACAATCCACGGAGACACAGCCCACCGCAGCATCAGGAGATGATAAAGGAGCTTCTCTGGAGGTGACTGCACGGAGTATGGATATCCTTAAAACCTTGGAAGTAGAAAAGCCCACAGATCAAAGGCAGACGAGGGCTACCATTAAACATATGGGACAACAAGAAAAGAACCAACAAGGCAGTACAAGTGCAAGTCTGGAAACCATGGGAACTTGACCAAAGAAGAAATCAGGGGAAAAAGTGGATTTGGTCTTGCAAAGGTTTTCCAAAGCTGATCATGTCAAATAAATATTTGACATGGAATGTTAATGGTTTAAACTCTCCACAGAAAAGGAAGAAAATATTTCATTACTTGACTCAAGGTAAAAATGATGTCATTTGCTTACAAGAAACACATATTAGAACTACTGACCAGAAATACTTAATAAACAACAAGTTAGGCACACATTTTGTTGCAGAGGCTGCTGAAAAAAAGAATGGCATTGTCATTTATGTGAAAAATCATATAAGAGCTAAATTAATAGAATCAGACTCACAAGGTAGATATCTAGCAATCGAAATTGTAAAAGATGATAAGAAAGTTCTTCTGATGGGCATATATGCACCAAATCAACAACAAGGAAAATTTTACAAATTGGTACATAAAAAGCTAATACAGTTCGATTATAGATCTTGCATTCTAATGGGAGATTGGAATGGCATTATAGAGATCGGCTTAGATACAAAGAAGACATCATCAATTCCGCAAAAACATTCCAAGTTGCCCAAATCTTTTTTTGATATAAAGGATGATTTTGACCTGATAGACATTTGGAGAGAAAGACATGGCAAAGAGCAAGAATTTACCTTTTTTTCAGAGAGACACCAGTCATTTTCTAGAATTGACTTTATATTAACATCAAGTGATTTGCTTTTTAGCCTAAAGAAGGTGAAAATCCTACCCAAAGTTTTAACAGACCATAACCCGGTTTGGATGGAATTAAGGGTAGGACAGAGACCTAAGAGATCCTGGAGACTTAATGAAAACTTGTTTAAATATGATATAAATGTGAATGAATGCAAGAATGTTATGAAGGAATTCTTTATCATGAATATGAACAAAGATACACCTATAGAAATGATATGGGACGCAAGCAAGGCGTGGGATTTTAATTGATATGAACAAAAGGTACCGTTGTAAACAAGAGCAAAAAAGGAAGGATTTAGAAGAGGAAATAAGTAAGAAAGAGCAACTATTAATAGAAAGACCGGATGATAAAGACATTAAAGAGGGGATCAAGATTTTACGGAAATAATTTGACTTGTTGATGGCAGATCAAGTTGCTAGGAATATACAATATGCAAAACATAATACATTTTTTAATTCTAATAAACCTGGTCGATGGTTGGCTTATATATTAAGAAGAAAACAAAAATCCCGTATAATTGAAAAAATAGATTATAAAGGGAAGGAAGCGTTTCAACAAGAAACGATCAAGAAAGCTTTTCTAGAATTCTACTCCAAGTTATACGCTGAAGAGAAGACACAAGATAATGAGATAGAAAAGTTTCTGCAAAATGAAAAGGTATTGATAATTACCGATGAACAAAGAGATAGATTAAATGCATTGATCACATCAGAAGAAATAATTTCGGTGATTAAACAATTGAAAATGGGAAAATCCCCTGGGACTGATGGGTTAATGGCGACCTATTACAAGTATCTTCAAGAGGAGATGGTGGAACCTCTTAGAGAACTATTTGTCAACATACAAGAGGGTGGTCAGGTTCCACCATCATGGAAAACAGCCTACATCTCTCTAATTCCTAAAGAGGGAAGAGACAACGCTCAACCAGAAAATTATAGACCTATTTCATTATTGAATACGGATTATAAATTTTTTGCAAAAATTTTGGCTAACAGATTAATGACAGTGTTACAAAAAATAATTCACTCGGACCAAACTGTTTTTTTTTACAAGGAAGACAGATGAAAACTAATGTAAGACAACTTCTTAATATAGTAGAACACTTGGAAAAGCATATCCAGGTGCTCGCTGTTCTTATGTTTTTGGATGCAGAAAAAGCCTTTGATAGACTGAATTGGTTGTTTTTGAAAAAATTAATTGGTGGGATGAGAATGGGAGAACAGTTTATTAATTCCATAGTGGCAATTTATCAGAAACAAACAGGCCAGATCATTGTGAATGGGGACCTAACAGATTCATTTAATATAGAGAAAGGTACTAGACATGGATGTCCTTTATCCCCTTTGCTGTTCATCTTAACGCTGGAGGTTTTACTGAATAAGATACGAGCAGCAGATGATTTAAAAGGTATATGGATTAGACAACATGACTACAGATTATGTGCCTTTGTGGATGACCTGCTTGTGACACTGACTCAACCAGCACAATCAGCCAAGAGATTGATGGAGATAATTAAGGATTATGGTAGGGTATCAGGCTTCAAATGAAATATATCCAAGACAAAGATGCTAGTTAAAAATTTAGACAACAATTCAAAACATGACCTGGAAAGAATAACGGGCTGTGAAATAGTTAAGAAAGTTAAATACTTAGGAGTTGATATTGAAGCTTCTAATGGGAAGCTATATAAAAATAACTATGAGGTGTTGTGGAACAAGATACAAATAGAATTGGAGAAATGGAAAAAACTACAATTATCTCTGCTGGGCAGGATAGCTGCAGTAAAAATGAATGTATTGCCAAAACTTTTATTTCTTTTTCAAATGTTACCTATACTTAAAAAGGATGTGAACCTGGAGGAGTGGCAGAAGGGTATTAACAGATTTATTTGGGATGGCAAGAAACCGAGGGTTAAACTAAAAATTATCCAGGATACAAGGGAAAGAGGTGGTCTTAAAAATGCCCAATCTTAAATTATATTATCATGCTGCGGTTTTAGTTGCGCTGAGTGACTGGGTTAATCTATCCAATGATAGAATACTGAATATTGAAGGGCATGATTTACTATATGGTTGGCATGCATATCTAGTGTATGACCAAAAGGTGGATAAGAGATTCAAGGAGCACATACTGAGAAACTCTCTGTTGCGTGTCTGGAAAAAGTATCAGTACTTACTAAATGAAAAGATTCCCATTTGGACGGTCCCCAGACACGCAATAGAGAACATAAACATAGTACAAGCTCAAGAGGTGGTGCCCTATAGTAAACTCCTAATGAAAGAAGGGAATGTGTTATCATTAAAGTCCTCGAATATGCTAGAAGATGAAGGAATAATTCATACTTGGTTTTCATATTTACAATTGCAGTCCAGATGGCAAAAAGACTTGAAGAAGGGTTTATCCCAAACAGATGAGAATTTAATTAAACAAGTTAGAGACCAAAGGTCTATGCATATCAAAAGATTGTATAATGTATTGATAGAAATGGACTCTGAAACTGAACTAGTCAAGGATTGTATGATAAAGTGGGGACAAAATTTTGGACAACCTATCATGATGGAAACATGGGAGAGAATTTGGGTGAAAAATGTAAAATTTACACAAGCGCAACATTTAAGAGAGAACTTTTACAAAATGTTTTATAGATGGCATCTAGATCCGAAAAAACTATCATATATCTACCCTGACCTCCAACCTAAATGTTGGAGATGTAAAAGTATGGATGCTACTTATTTTCATGTATGGTGGACCTGTAGAAAAATTAAAGCTTTTTGGAGAAAAATATGGTGGTCACTTCAAACCATTTTGAAAAAGCGTATTGAATTTCTACCTCAGTTGTTTTTGTTAGGGATTACAAAAGACTGTACTACCCTGGAGACGAACTTAATTTTGAATTTGATCACAGCAGCAAGACTGTTGGTGGGACAATACTGGAAGAAACCAGAATTACCATCTATTGAAGAATGGACCTTGAAAGTCATAAATCTGGCGGAAATGGCCAAAATATCTGCATACTTGAAGGACCACTCAAATGAAAAATATATGTTGGACTGGAAAAAATGGATAGACTACATACAAGAGAAATATCAATCAAAGAAAATGTATCTAGCTTATAGTTAAATCTTGATATGCTGAGTGAAGAATGTTTACAAGTAGAAAATGATTGTATTAAGTTGAGTTGCACTCAACCTGATTTTTTTTACCTTTGTTTCCTCTGTTTACATCTACAAATATATAATTAATAAAAAAAACTTTTAAAAAGAAATATATGAAAAATATTCGTACAGTGAGTTTGATAATACATTGCTAAAACATTAACCTATCTACTGTTAATATTATCTAAAATCTGTACAATATAATTTAGTCTATTTGCTCTTATAGTCATAACAAATGATAAAATGCTGGAATTATTTTGCTTAGGCTTGTGGTTTTGTATTCTAATTTAGCATAAACCCTGTTCCTCAGGTACTTCTTTTCAGGAAAGCACAAGAACATCTGAGCTTCTCATTCTGCATCACATTTTGCACAAGCTCAGAAGAAAGCAATGAATGTGTTTTGGTTCTTACACTGGAAAAATGCATATGACACCAGTCTGTGTAAGATTCAGATATACATGGAGTTTCACACTGTGTATGATTTTTACTTTTTCACTCTTGAAAACATCTAATACAGTTTTCCAGGCGGTGTAAAAGAACTTAGTTGTATCCAGGCACCATAATTTAAAAAAGATAAAGAAAAGAAAGATATACTTGAGTAGCAAATCAAGTGAATTAGCCTACTAAAGGTGAATTCTACTAAGACCCAGCTAGCCTATTAAATTGTCCAGTAAAGTGAAGACTAATTTTACTTTAACTGTATAGCTGCAAACTGTCAAATCTTGACTTAAGCTGCCTATCTCCTCTGTTTCAACCATGTAAACCAGACATGTCAAACACAAGGCCCAGGGGCCGGATGCAGCCCGCAAAATGGTTTCATGTGGCCCACGAAGCCATCCTGGAAACAGTGAGGGAACGGCCCCCGCTGCCTTGGCCCTGGCCCAGGCCGGCCGGGAGCCAATGTACAATTTTGTGGTGGTCATCTATGCTGAAATGCGTTCAGTCTTAGCTCCACAACGCTGTCTAGAAACAGCGAGGAACCAGCTCCTGCTGTATCGGCCCCACCCCCTGGTTGCATGCTGAAGAGGTGTCACCCTTTGTGAGGAATGAAGAAATGGACCATGCCTTGGTGCTTGCCCCGGTCCCACCCCCTTCTGCCAGAGACCCTCAGATCTATCCCACTCCTGCCCAGGCCCCAACAGGCACCCTTGAAACGAACTATGTAGAGCTGGCCATGCCCATCCAGTAGGCCAACCCACTCCATCCACACCCACCCAGTAGGCCGCACACACCCGGCCCCCCGAGGGCAACCGCAATGCTGATGCAGCTCTCAATGAAATTGAGTTTGACACTCCTGATGTAAAGGCTTATTCCCAGGCTTGATATAGCTGTCCTTGGAGTAAAAAAAAAAATGCTTTTAAAAATTGCTTAGTAGCAGCATTGAGAGCTCTCTCCCTATGCCCATAGAATACTGTAGTTGAGCTCTATTTCTTTATCCGACTTCAGATACTTAGATTGAAATATCCACTTAGCTGTGAAGATGAGTCAATAAAATGAGAAGAGAAGAATCATGGACATGACCTTCAAATCTTTGGAGAGAAAGTAAGATTTTTTCCAAGTTCAATCATTTATACACTCATCTGAAAATAAGCCTCAATAAGGCTTATGTCTCTCTATATTGATGCAATTAATCTATAAATACATAATTAAGTAAGCAAATAATGAATCAACACCTCATGCCTTTTATTAAAGAACAATGGACCCTCACTTGAAGTTTAGGGAAATGATCCAGAAATTGTTTCCCCATACATATTTTGTTCTTTGTCTCATCATTCAACACAAAGTGTCAAAAAGCTGTTAAATGGACAAGAAGCAGTATTACAACAACATCTCTAAAGACGCTGAAGATGGAAATAGATATGGGAAGACAAGGAAAGTCTTTCAAAAGATCTCACAGTGAAAAGCCACAGAATGGTTGGAACAAGTTTACTCCAGGTCACCAATGGAGTGCAACAAGGCTTCCTGCTCTCCCTTTATTTATTCAAATTTTATACTAAATGTATACTAAGGGAAGCTGGACTGGAAGACTATTGATACCTTTGAACATTGGTGATGGAGAAGATTCCTGAGAATACTGTGACTAGCCTAGAAAACAAACGATGGATCATTGAATAAATTAACTCAGAGTTGTCACTCAAGGCACAAAAGACCAGCCTCGAATTATTCTGCTTCAGACACCTTATACAAAGACCCAGCTCTCTAGAAAAGTATCTATTGCTGAGAAAGGTGGAAGGAAAGAGAAGAAGAGGATGACCAGCAACAGGGTGGCTGGATTTAGTTATAGTGGCAATGAATGCAACATTGGGAGATGTGAAAGAACAGTTAGGAATAGACCATCATAGAGAAGATCTTCTATGTGTTTGCTAGGAGTTGAAAATAATTTAATGGTACATAATCACTCATTCAATCAATTAAACTAATAGATCTTTAAGGTCATATCTTCTTAATCCTGAGATTTTTTAAACAGATGAATTTGGGAATTTATCGGTATTTATTTCTGCATATAAAATATGTTTATTGTTGAGTTATGGTACTAACTTCATCTTATTCTTTTAAAAAACAGATTAAAATGGGGATTTCAATCTGCCTTTCAGATTGAAATCTGAATCTCAGATTGACTCAGAAATCATGGCATGATGATTTTGACCTAATTTAAGTTATTAAAGGCATAACTTGTTATGGGCGTGTGTGTTTAACTCATTAGATCTGGATTTTGCCTCAGAGCAATAGCGACATGATCTGGAGTTGGGAGATGTTACCATCCATTTCTTGTTGTGGACAAGTCACTTGCAGTTGTCCTTTGCAAGTTTCTTATTGCAAAAAGGAAATATCTATTCAATGGGTCTGCTCCAGTGCCTGCTGAACTTGGGAGAGTTCCAGATGGAATATGAAATAATTTCAGAAGCTCTGTTGCATAGTTTGTCTGAGATTAGGGTTGCTTCTTGGACGAGCAGACCAGGGGCCTTGGACTGAATCATGCCTGTACCGACTCTATCAAGATGGGCCTGATGCTGCAAGCCTTCTAGAAAGCTTTCAAGACTTGACTGTTCCTGTTTGGGCCAGGTTATTAGTAGAACCCAATATGCATAGTTCAATTGGGTTCTAGTTTTCAGGAGGCTTAGCTTTGCTGTAATGATGCTTTATTACTTTTGGTTTTTAAGTTTTGTATTGTGAGCAATCCAGAATTACAAGATTGAGATGGCAGCTCCATAAATTCAGTAACAAATTAATAAATAAAGTAAGCATGGAATTTTAAAGAGTAAGTTCTTAAATAATCCTTTCAACCTCAGCAGACAGTGGAAGTAGGTATTACATAGCCCACGGTCCATTTGCTTGTCTGAATTATGCCAATAATATTTGAAAAATAGCAAATGAGGTCTTTTTCCTGTATGATATGCCTCCCTTTCTGGGATTTTGCCTGTGCATTTAGATGGTTCCATGATGATTACAGAGGAAGACCTTGAACAGTTTAAACTGATTATATTATGTTAGAGAAGCAATTTAATGTAACAAGAGCCCTTCAAAGGTTAGTCTAGGTCTTGTTTTATTGATTAGTCTATGAGTGAGTTTGATTTATTATGGGGAAAGCATGTCTTTTTAATGCAGGCTCTCAAAACCTAGTTTCACTTTTATTCCAACACTGGTGTGTAGAAGGTCATGCTACCCTATCACTCTAAAATGCATGCATATGCAATGCCATTTGTGTTGGTTGGCTCTTTGCATTCTTTAGTTTTGTAGTAATAGCCTAATGTCTGCATAAATGCAAAGATCATTTTCAATCGCTGACAAGTGCTCTTAGCGTTCTGTCCACTTGTCTTTCAAGGAAATTCTAATGGAACTTGCTAATAGACTGAAGTAAACTAGAGAAGAAACAACCACAAACACACTTGGAGAAGTGAGAAAAGTCACATCAAAGCTCTGTCCAATAGTTTCTGAACCAGTTTAAATTCTGACATGATAAAATAGGCAAACAAATTAATTTGTTGGAAATTTAGATGGGGCTATACATATCTCTTGACTTTTTATGTTTCAAGATTATTTGCAAGACAGAATATTGTGTAAGGAATGACTTGCTAATATATATATTTCTCCTATGCTACAACTTCCATCCTTTAATATTCTCATCTTCATGTAGTTTTAAAATAATATGTTCACTACAAGCATAATTATTGATTACACATTATTAATTCCAGAACATAGGAAGCTGCCTTATATAGTAAAATAAAACTCTAATTCTTTGCAGGATCCAATCTGGGTCAGTCACTGGGACCAGAAGTTTTTTCTTCTAAGTTTTCAGACTTGTCCTGGAGCCCATCCTTAGGGAACTTCTCTCTAGCAGAGTTTGTGGTTTGGGCTATTCTGTGTGTGATATTTATATGATGACTATTGTGTGTGGCTTTATAGATATTGATTGGGGTGTTGATGGCTGGCTATTAAATCATTGGCTATTGTTTTCTTGTGCTGTCAAGCCCTCACCTTCTAAGAACTTGATAAACTGGTGGTAATTCAGAACTCCTGCTGACAGATGAGGGGCCCATTTCCCAGGCTATTTTTGTGCTTGCTCGTCCAGCAATCTTAGTAGTTACAAATTGAATGTATGTCCTTGTTCATTGCAATGTCTAATCTAATTCAAATCTAATTCTGTTGTACTGCTGTATTGTGACAGGGGTGTTCCTGAGAGGGATAAGTAAAGAATGCCAGTAGTCTATGCCAAAAGTATACAAACCCAGCAGAATCATTCAAGGCATTAAGGTCATTCTAGCTATCCAACTGAAGGAAGCAGGCAGCTATAATGGCAGCAGTGATATAGATCAGTGGTTCTTAACCTTTTTGAATGAATCGTCCGCTTGAGCCAATGAGGAAGTTGTCATCGCCCCCCTCCCCAACATAACCTCTCAATCACAACATAGAAAATAATTCTTCAATTTATGCAAAAACTTTTTTTGTTTTCTTTAAAATTGTCATCAGGACATATCGATGCAAATAATTTATTTCCAGTCTTTTTCCCATATCTCAACTGTGTGAAAAATTTTGGTGCCACCCGTCACTTTATCCCCAAACTTTGTGATACATGTATTTCATTATTATCTTATTTATTCAAGATACTTAAATGCAATGACCACTGAAAACAAAATTCAACTGCAAGAAAGTGAAATGCCCAAAAAGAAAAACAGTAACATTTAATGATTGAATTACAAGTGAAATTTAAGACTCAAAAAGAAATATAAAAAGGGCATAAGAACAAACCACAATGCAGGAACTAAGATGAAATGGACATAAGACAATAACAAGGCTTCATTTTCACGAATCGTCGACTCATCAATCTGCATCACAAATTCTGTATTTTTCAAGGTGTCAGTAAGCCTTTCTTCCACATCAGTTGCCATTTCATCAATTCTTTTTGATACAGTGTCATTGCTCAAAGGAATTGATTGTGTGATAGTGCTTGCACTGGGCCCCAATATGGTGGCAACAATCTGTTTCACTGCTGGTAAAATCAGTGTTTCTCCGATAGTGTGAGGTTTGCCACATTTTGCTATCAACAAAGATATTTCATAGGAACAAACGAGCCCCTTGTCAGCGTTGAGTGATGATTTTCCAAATAACTTCCCAACAGTGCTGCGACCCTCAAACTTGGCCTTTAAGGATTGGAAAAATGATGCCGGTTTGTCGGCTTTATCCAAATGAATTCTTACCAAATGGTCTTTCAGTCGGGAAGTCTTCATCGCTTCATTTAAAAATGTTTTCTCACAAAGAAGACAAAATGGAAGCTGTACGTTGGAAGGAGATGGAATGAATCCCAATTTTAAGTATTCCGTCAAATATTGGCGACACTTCCTCTTCACTGCCATGTTGAGAGGTCTTCAAAATGAAAGGCACTACCCTGCAAATTAAATTTTCGACTCCACTGGAAAACTAGAAAAACACACATGGATGTTAATAAACCTAGTTTCAACAGTTACATTGACATTACAGCTGACGTCACAGGGGACAGCCACTCAGCATGCGATGTTTTGAAAGAAGCGCTCCCCCCTCCATCACTGCCCATTCTGGCCAATGCGCGCCACTGTATGGGTAGAGGCTGCTGCACAATGCACATGAAGATAAGCGATGCATATTCACATATGTACGGCATTCTGTACTGAAGCTAGCTGGAGGAACATTTGAAAACACAATTCAATCCACTAATATCGAGTGATCTGATGTTTTTGTACGACAGATATACAGCGATTCACTGTACGAAAAAGTCTCAAAAGTGTCCCCAAAACTTCTCGCTCCATCGCCCCCATATTGCCCCCTTTTCATTCCTTCACCCCCGCATTGCCCCTTTTTGTTCCATCACCCCCCTGAAAAATGAAATCGCCCCCTGGGAGGCAATATCGCCCAGGTTAAGAACAACTGATATAGATAGATGCCTGAGGCGGGGATGACTTTAGTGATAATGACAAAGGCATTAATTCATAGTGTGCAGGATAACGTACTAGTAAACCATTCCTATATTTTACCAAGAAAACTACATCGATAGGTGGTGTAAAGTGATTAACAATATATGCTGGATGATGCCCCCCCCCCTTATTGGATGATACTGAACATACTATTGAGAAACAGCTAAAGATCTGGTGTTTATCATGTGGCTAGATTAAAACCTTCAGAACATCTAGTTGATGAAACTGCCATATCATTGTCCTTCACTAAGTGAACTTTAAAAAATGATGCTGCTGGGCATCTGTCCATTGGTTGAGAGCTTTATTGCAAGTCCAGCTGTACTCATTTATTATCCAGATACTATCAAAAAAAAAAAATCACCAGAAAAAACATGGAGACTTCTCCCTCACATTTTGTTCAAAGAGAAAAGGAACTTAAAAGTATGCCTTGGTTTTTGAACTACGTCCTGAGAAGCTAAAACTTTGGATCCATCCTCCCTATGAACAATATAGACCCTACCATGTCACAAAGGGAATCACCTCCAGCTCTGCAGTCATAATGAGATCTGAAAGGATGTGATTTCTCTAACTCCTTTGAAACAGACCACTGAAGTTATATTATTTTAATCTCAGAAAGGGAAAAAGGGTTGCATAAATATAATTTTATTAGTTTTATTCATTTCAACACAACTCAATTTAAGGTTAATGTTATTTGGTGTTGTCCCAAACATGTCAGTAGCGTAGATGAGCCATCACCCATTGGGCAACCTTAGCTAAGAACCAGAGGTGAAAGGTTAAGATAGCAGTGAACAATTATATCAGGAAGAGAAGCCATAGAAGGAGGTGAAAGTATACTTTCGATCACTTTGGTAAGGGAAAGTGTGTTACTTTAAAAAAATATATTAAAAATAAAACAGTCAAAAATAAAAAGAAATGACCCTCAGACTGCTGTGGAAGGATTTGTGAAGGTTTCCCCCCCCTTTTCTCCTTTTGTATGTGTATGTGTACAGAAATGATAGATAGATTTGTTTTTGATGTTTGGAACAATAAATGAGAAGAAGGTATAATGTTTTTGTCTCTGTATCTGTTGTAATAAAGTCTAGCTTTTCCATTAAGCTGTGCTCTAGGAAAAATCACAGCTGTGTCTCAAGTGAACAAATATTTCCATATGCAATTAATTTAAATATAACAGAAAAAGAACACAGCCCAGATGAAGCTGACAATTATCCTGTGCTTAGGAATTTTAAGCCAGAAATAAAGGTATACAATACTTTGTGTCTTATTCTCATATTGCTAAATTTGGTAGTTCCCTTTTTAAGTTTTTTTTTCTTTTTGGTAGCTATTCCACTGCCTAAAGGGATCCAAGAATAAATATTATACAAAGATGACAAAATGCAATAATAATAATTTTTAAAACTCCATATTTCTCTTATGTGGAAATATAATAAATATTTATAAAGGCTCTCAAAGGAAAATGGAATCATTTTTTTGTTTTTCTCACTGGTTGGCAGCTTAAGAAATCAGACTTTCCACAAATCGCTTACAAGGATGGGGCGTCTTTTGGGGACTGCAAGAGGCAGATTTTTAAATCATTTCTTAAGCCTTTGAGGTTTTGCAGAGGAATTACAGCGTGACACAAAGACAAAAGTAAGTCACAGTCAGAATATTTGGCCTTTAAAATTATTTTCTAGCATGTTACAGAGATTAAGCTAAAACAGCCCTAGTTGGCCAGGGCCCTCATTTCTTTTTTCCTTTTGTTAAAAATTTGCCTTAAATTCTCAGCTGTGTAAATCGGAAAGCATCCAGGAACTGCAGAAAAGGCTTCAAGGGATACATGCAGATTTCCGTTGGCCATCCTTGATTTATCAATTGTCCATAAATCCATTGTCCATTCCACAACCTCAGATGGTGGCTCTCTGAAACCATTTTAACAATTACATCCAATGGAGATTGAAAAAGTCCGAGACTGTCTTCCTATTTCCCCCACCACCACCACCACCACACAGACCATTTCTATATTGATTTGGTGGCCCTATTCTAGTGAGCCAGGTTCCCAGTAATGCTGACAGTGCTTAATTGAAAGATTCATTTTCAATAGCAAATTTCACATATGGCCATTAAAAGATCCAGATGAAAGGGACTTCCAGTTCCACTCTGTATCAACGCAGCCGAGGGATCACGGGACTCCACACCCCACAGCTGATTTCACCCTGCCAGGCAAAAAAAAAAAAAGCTACTCTTTGACTAAAGAGGGAGTTAAGGAGATAGAGACGCAAATTATTAGAGATGTATTTGAAAAATATTTAAATAAAAGCCATCACTTCAGAGGTCAGCTATGCTCCAAAGATGTCAAAAAACTACTCAAACTACTTCAGAGATGCAACTATGTGTAGAAAGTTACCAAACCACCAAAGCAATTTCATAAGTAGCTGACAATGCAGAGGAGTCAACTGTAGTTTTGGAATATAAACCTGGCACCAATTTTTATTATGATAGTTTAAATATAAACCTCCGAACACAATTGAAAGAAGAGGTCCAAGAAAATCTGCAACTTTTAAAAGGACACGTTTGGAACTTTTTTCTCATGAACATTAACAAGATTGAGAAATCCTTGAGAAAAAGAGAAGCTTACAGCTTACTTGACAAACATTCCAGAAAAAAACAGGATTTTATTCCATGAAGACAAGCTGGAAGGAGTGACTTAAACTTAATGAGTCAATTGGAATTAGGATGGATCTTTACCCGTCTGATATTTGTAATTGAAAGAATGTCTTAATCTAAAGTTTGAAAATGTATTTTTTTGCCTTTATATGTAATGCTTAAGTAATTCCTAATTTTTTTAGAATAGTGTATATCTATGTTAAGAGAAAGTTAAAGAAAAAGATGTATTAGCTTAAAGAAAAATTTAGAGTTTTAAAAAGGATGTATACAAGAAAAAAATTCTATGAGGGTAACTTGGAGGGACTGATCAAAATTCAATGAGTTAATTTGAGTTAGTTGGAATTTTATTGGTCTGAATGTGAACTTTAAAATATCTATGGTAAGAGGAAGTTAAAAAAGAGGTGTTAGAATGTTTTGATTTTAGAAATGATTTTAAAGAAAAGCTTAGTGTTTTAAAAAGGATGAAAAAAGTATTTTTCCCTTTAAGCTTAAAGAATCTGAAAGAATACAGTGAATTGTGTTAATATAAATGGTGATAGTTTATAAATATTATTAAGTGCCCAATAGAAATACATATTATTTCAACAGCAAGGAAGTTAAAGCAAAAATGGTTTAACTGATTGCTTTATTCAAAGAGGAGAATATATTTATGTTTTTTATTTGGATATCACTTGTTTCATTCCCCCCCCCCATTTCTTTAATCTAATAGTACTAGGAGAAAAGTTTCTGGTTTCCATTGTAAGTTCATTTTTAAGATTTTCTGAATTAAACCATAAATCTATTCCTAATAATTCTTTGCCTTATTACACATCCACCACATGTGATAAAAAATATGCTCCTTGTATTTACATTTACAACAAACATTTGAAACACCCTTATATGGTTTTAATAAATTAGTTTTAATAAGTTATAATTTAAATACCCACTGGTACATCATTTTTTAAAAATTATGTTTAAGGTTATAATTCAACATAAATTTCAGTCCTTTAGTCCACATATTTTCCCATTGCTCTAATATTATATACTAAATAAATTTTTAAAAGCATATGGCAATCCAGCAATTTAAGTTGAAGGATTGGCTACTAATGAGAGCATTGTCATTAAGTCTTTAGAGTGTTGAAAAAGCAGTTAGATACAAATCTACTAATTAAACCTCATGGAAAGAGAAATGCAAGAAAGAATAACTTTGAGTTTGGCTTTTTTTATTAATTTCAGAAATGTTAAATATAAGAAACAGTACCCTATTATTCCTGTAATTTAAAGCACTTTATAGATTACTGTCAAGGCTTTTATGAAAGCAAACACAGTTGACAACAAGGATTAAACACACACACACAGGGATACATCTGTGTTTACATTTTACAATACAGCAACAATTTATAGTCATATCTGTCTGTCTGTCTGTCTGTCTGTCTGTCTGTCTGTCTATCTATCTATCTATCTATCTATCTATCTATCTATCTATCTATCTATCTATCTATCTATCTATCTATCTATCTATCTATCTATCTTTAACACATAATTGTTTCTCTCCTGTGTAGAGATAAATGGTGATGAATCATTCAAGTCCCTTAAAATGAAATATCTCTTTTCTTGCCATTCTGAAGAAGAATAAAAGTCATCCAATAATTCAGTTTTGCACTCCTTCCAGGTACCATGTAACTGTATTTTAATGAACCTTTCATATATGTATATGTATACATATATGTTGAAGCAGTAGGCATGAACTTAAAGCGACTCCAGAAGATGGTAGAGGACAGGAAGACCTGGAGGAACATTGTCCATGGGGTCGCGATGGGTCAGACACGACTTCGCAATTAACAACAACAACATATGTATATGTATATACATGTATGTAGGTCTTTGGTTCTTTGGGTTTTCTCCCACATAGAATTTGAAGTGTTTTGGTGACGTTTCGACGAAGTTCCATTTGTCATCTTCAGGCTGGTGCTTTCGGCTTCGTGCTTCTAGGAGCAATGTGTGATTGTAGCTGTTTCTTCCTTTTAACTGCCAGTGGGGGTTTGAACTGATTGGCTGGGAGCTCGGCTGTGTTCTGATTGGGTGGAGGTGTGTTCTGATTGGTTAGGGGCTTGGCTGTGCTCTGATTGGATGGGGGGTTGGCTGTGCTCTGATTGGATGGGGGAGTGTTCTGTTTGGGTGGGGGCTTTGTTGTGCTCAGGTTAGTCTGAGTTACAGGGGGATTAGAGATGGTGAATTAAACCATAAATCTATTCCTAATAATTCTTTGCCTTATTACACATCCACCACATGTGATAAAAATATGCTCCTTGTATTTACATTTACAACAAACATTTGAAACACCCTTATATGGTTTTAATAATTTAGTTTTAATAATTTATAATTTAAATACCCACTGGTACATCATTTTTTAAAAAATATGTTTAAGGTTATAATTCAACATAAATTTCAGTCCTTTAGTCCACATATTTTCCCATTGCTCTAATATTATATACTAAATAAATTTTTAAAAGCATATGGCAATCCAGCAATTTAAGTTGAAGGGTTGGCTACTAATGAGAGCATTGTCATTAAGTCTTTAGAGTGTACCGCGAAAACCTCAGAAAACAAATATACATGTATATATATATATATATATATGTAGGTCTTTGGTTCTTCGGGTTTTCTCCCACGTAGAATTTGAAGTGTCTTGGCGACGTTTCGACGAAGTCTCATTCGTCATTGCCAACCTCTACATGGATTCTTCTCAAAAAGTCCACTCATTTGTTAAGTCCACCGCATACGATGACTGAGCAGCTACTGTTTTACCATAATATCCATTTCCACGATTCTTCTCGAAAAGTCCACTCATTTGTTAAGTCCACCGCATACGATATTATGGTAAAACAGTAGCTGCTCAGTCATCGTATGCGGTGGACTTAACAAATGAGTGGACTTTTTGAGAAGAATCGTGGAAATGGATATTATGGTAAAACAGTAGCTGCTCAGTCATTGTATGCGGTGGACTTAACAAATGAGTGGACTTTTTGAGAAGAATCCATGTATAGGTATTTGTTTTCTGAGGTTTTCGCGGGTGTTTGTATGTAGGTCTTTGGTTCTTCGGGTTTTCTCCCACGTAGAATTTGAAGTGTCTTGGCGACATTTCAACGAAGTCCCATTCATCATCTTCAGGCTGGTGTTTTTGGCTTCATGCTTCTAGGAGCAATGTATGATTGTAGCTGTTTCTTCCTTTTAACTGCCAGTGAGGGTTTTTGAGTTGTAGGGGGATTTGAGATGGTGAGTTGCGTTGCTGTTGTTTGGCTTCATGTTCGTGGTCGTGCCTCATCTTCATGGTGTGTGTCAGTTTGCTTCATGCATGGATTGGAGGGGTTTAAAGTGGCTAATAATGCAGCTGTGGTCTGGCTTCTGGTTTGTGGTCGTGCCTCATCATCAGTGTGGGTTTGGGTTTGCTTTTTGCGTGGATGTGTGGTGGTGACATCCTGTGTGGTTTTCGTGAGTGTGGGTCTGGTGTCATTCTTTGTGGTAGGGACTCATTTGTCAATAAGGGCAGGTTTCCAAATGGCTGGTAGGCGGGAGGTATAATCTCGTTTATTCATGCTGTGTGGGTGTTTTTCTATCTCAATGGCTTCTCTGATTATTCTGTTATTAAAGTGTTCAGTTTTGGCGATAGTTCTGGTCTTTTTAAAGTCAATTTCATGTCCTGTGGCTTTAAGGTGTTGGACCAGGGAAGACGTTGGTTCCTCTTTTTTGACTGAGTTCTTGTGTTCCTCAACACACACACACATATTTGGCCACACGGGAAAGAAAAACTGGACAACTTCCTCACAGATCTCAACAGCCTACACCCCAACCAACTCCCCTTTCTGGACGTTCTAATCTACAAAAAACCCAATGGCTCCCTAGGACACACCATCTACCGGAAAAAAACACACACCAACCGCTACTTAAATGCACAATCCCACCCCACCCTGCACAGATCAACTCTGTAGCCAAGACCCTCATCTCCAGAACCAAACGCCTAGCTGACAAAGACCACCTGAAAACTGAATTACATACCCTCACAAATGTATTAATCTCCAATGGATTCCAAAGAAATATTATTACCAACCTAATCCAAAGGGAAACACCCCCCCCCAAGGACCGAGACATAGAACAGTACAACGACATCGGCCTCCTCCTCTACATCAAAGGCACCACAGATAAAATCAGCAAAATTCTCCACAAACATAATATCAAGACAGCCTTTGGCACTGATCAAAAAATAGCCAACATCTTAAGAAACCCCAAAGACACAATCCAGCTAGAAAACCAAGGAGTCTATGAAATACCATGCAAAATCTGCCCAGCCACATATATTGGACAAACTAATAGGAGAATAAATGCATGCATCGCAGAACACAAGAACGCAGTCAGAAAAGAAGAAAAAACTTCATCCCTCTTCCAGCACCTTAAAGCTACAGGACATGAAATTGATTTTGAAGGAACCAAACTAATCTCCAAACTGAACACCACAACAAGAGAATAATTATGGAAGCCATCGAAATAGAAAAACACCCCCACAACATGAATAAATGTGATGATACCTCCCGCCTACCAGACATTTGAAAACTAGCCCTAATCAACAAACAAATCCTAGCCATGAAAACTGACACCGGACCCAGAACAACACAGTACACCACCACCATTCACCCTCACCAGACCCAAACCCAAGGCCAAACCACCATCCAGAAATGCAACCACCATCCAGAAGCCAAACCACGACAACATCACCAGCTGCTGCACCTCCCTCCAACCCCCACACAAAGCAAACAGACACACGCCATGAACACAGAGCTAGACTGCAAACTCGGAGCCAAACCAATGCCCAGTATGTTACTTCACAGCCTTCAGCCCTGGACATCACATCACAGAACTCAGGAGGCTACAACGCCAAAGCTCAGAATGTTACAACAAAGCCAACCACCCAGGATGGTGCAACACAGAACTCAGGATATCACTACACTAGATCTCAGGATGTCATCGCACAACCCATTACCCAGGTCATTACAACACAAAAGACTAATGGGCACACAGCCAGCACCTCAACTATTCAGGATGTTACGAAACTCCTACACAGCCAACCAATCCACCTACAGCAACTAAGCCAGCACTCCACACACACACACCAATATATATAGAGAGACGGCAGCTCCGATCACACTTTGCTCGCATAAGCATGAAGCCAAAGATCCCAGCCTGAAGATGACGAGTGGGACCTCATCAAAACGTCGTCAAGATACTCTCAATCTTACATGGGAAAAGACCCAAATACACCAAGACCTACATACCTATACACACACACACACACACACACACACACACACACACACACACATACATATATATTTGTTTTCTGAGGTTTTCGCGGGTGCTTGTATGTAGGTCTTTGGTTTTTCGGGTTTTCTCCCACGTAGAATTTGAAGTGTCTTGGCGACGTTTTGACGAAGTCTCATTCGTCATCTTCAGGCTGGTGCTTTCGGCTTCTGCTTCTAGGAGCAATGTGAGCACAGCCAAGCCCCTAACCAATCAGAACACACCTCCACCCAATCAGAACACAGCTGAGCTCCCAGCCAATCAGTTCAAACCCCCACTGGCAGTTAAAAGGAAGAAACATTGCTCCTAGAAGCAGAAGCCGAAAGCACCACGCAAAAAGCAAACCCAAACCCAAACCCACACCGATAATGAGGCACGACCAAAAACCAGAAGCCAGACCACAGCTGCATCATTAGCCACTTTAAACTCCTCCAATCCATACATGAAGCAAACTGACACCCACCATGAAGATGAGGCACGACCATGAACGTGAAGCCAAACAACAGCAAGGCAGCTCACCATCTCTAATCCCCCTGAGCACAACAAAGCCCCTGCCCAAACAGAACACTCCTGCAGCCAATCAGAGCATAGCCAAGCCCCTAACCAATCAGAACACATCTCCACCCAATCAGAATACAGCCAAGCTCCCACCCAATCAGTTCATACCCTCACTGGCAGTTAAAAGGAAGAAACAGCTACGACCACACATTGCTACTAGAAGCATGAAGCTGAAAACACCAGCCTGAAGATGACAAATGGGACTTTATCAAAACGTCGCCAAGACACTTCCAATTTTACGCAGGAGAAAACCCGAATAACCAAAGACCTACACGCACACTATATATATATGTATGTATGTATGTATGTATGTATGTATGTATGTATGTATGTATGTATGTGTTATGTCTGGCCTCTCGCAGCTCATTAAAATCCACGTAAATATGTATTTAAGAGGTTTATTTAATACATTTCAAAAGGATTCATTTCAAAGCAAGCTGCTGGCATTATGTTGGCCTGAACGGCCAAATCAGATCTATTTACATTTAGATAAACAGGCTCTCCTCCTCCTACATCCCAATTAACTTACTCTTTCTTCATCACATTGTCCAAGATCTCATTATTCTTCGATAGGTTTTCAAAACACCAGAAAACTGAGTTCCAAAACACTGCCAAAGTTTTCAGCCCACTCCTTGATTAACGTTGCTCGTGACAAAAGCGTAGTCTTTCTTTCCCCTTCTAATATAGTGTCCGATACGTCACTTCCCCACTTACTTCCTTTTTCCAGTTAACTGACACCTTCGCTTATCAAACCTTCGGAACCTCGGATTAATCCATTTATCTTCTTGTTCTAAATCTGACTCATCATTTTGAGAATCTGATTCAGAATGCATACAAAGCTCTTCATTGTCTATCTCAGCTGCCGGGAGGGGAAACCACCCAGAGGGGCCTGGCTGCTGATCCTCGGCTGCCGGGAGGGGAAAACACCCAGAGGGGCCTGGCTGCTGATCCTCGGCTGCCGGGAGGGAAAAACACCCAGAGGGACCTGGCTGCTGATCCTCATCCTCTGATACTTCCCAAGCTGGTTCAGGGACACTCACAACAGTATGTATGTATGTGTGTGTGTGTGTATATATATATATATGTATATATATTTGTATGTGTGTATGTGTATGTGTATGTGGAGAAAGAGAGAGAGAGATTTTTTAAAAAACAGTAAGCTTTCTATTCCAGCTTTTCTGTCTCAATCTATGTATCTCACTGGAAGGATAAATGACAAATGAAAAGAAGAAACCCTTTGATTATGTGATTTTTGCTACATATAATCCTTCTACTCTTGTTGTTTTGAGATGAGGAAAAATAGCTGGTTCCACTAAACAGAATTATCTCTTCAGGATTAGTTATCCTATATTAAGGCCATTGCCTCCATATTCCAAATATTTCTGGAACAATGCAATGTGCTATCCTCTATTTAATTGTTGATTTGAGCATAGTTCTGATCTTGAGAGAATATTTTTGGTACCTGATTTCTCAAATCGGAGTTTATATTGCTACACACAAGCTAAAAAGGATATTGGTCAGTAATAATTCATGTTGTCTAGCACTGCATCTAATAAGCTGCTCCAGACTCCACAATTTTTCTCTAGTATGAATCCAGATCTAACAAATTCTCCTACATCTTTTCTTATTGGTTCTCATTCAAGTCCTTAAAAGAGAATTTGTTTTCTATTTTCTTTTCCAAAGGCAAAGAGAATTTTAATGAAATTCTCATGGATAGAGGATGGAATTGTTGTAGTTATATACTTGCTCCAAATGGCCAAGGATAATCTACCAATGTCATGTACTTTCAGTAGGAAATAACATCTCCAATAGTCTTCAGCTTTCCTGACTGGGAAACATTCAAGTTGTTCTTGAGGAAAGACACCCAGAGGAATTGAACGTTTTTGGATTGGGAAGTACGAGCAACAAAAATCATGCTGGGATGATTTATATGAAGGAAATGTTTTAGATACTTAAGTGTAATGGATTCTGAGAACATTTTAATTAATAAAAATGTTTTGAATAGTTTTAAAAGATTAGCTGTGGATTTAATAGACGGACTACTTAAAGATTAAATATTGGTTTGAATATGTTTAAAAAGAATAGAAATTTTTTTGGACATAAATGTATTTTAGAGGGACATGTTTTTCAAGTAGTATATTATTTGCTTCTTTTTTTCCTTCTCTTTTTCTTTATTTTGGTTTTAAGATATGAGAAATGTAAAACTGTTGGGGATGGCTTATAGGAGGAAAAAGACTTAAATATTTAAGTGTAATTAACTCTAAGAAAATCTTAACAGGTAAAAATGTTTTTGAACATTGTGGGGAAAATAAATTTAAATAAGAACTTTAATAACAGGATCTATGACAAAGTGATTATGGTGATTAATTAGAAAAGAAGCTTCATATTGATGTAGTTGTTACTTGTAGAAATACTAGAAAAATGTTTATATTCAATTGTTATCTACTAAAATACTAAGAAATGTACTAATTTAAGGTTGATAAAAGAGAATATTACTGGAAGAAGAGAAAATCAAGGAAAGCTACTATGTGGAGTATGGAATTATAGAAACTAATTGTTATTGATTGTTTGTAAATATAAACAACTGGACAACATGCTGTTTACCAAATATTAATGGTGATTATGTTAAAAAAATAATAAAATATATTTTTAAAAAAGTTGATTAGGAGTACAGGTCATCCTTGACTTACAACTATTTGTTTAGCAACTATTCAAAGTTACAACAACACTGAAAAGTGACTTAAAAAAATTGGTCCTTGCACTTACAACCACCCCAGGACCCTGCAGTCACATGATCAAAAATCTGAGTATTTGGCAACTAAAATTAATTTACAAGGGCTGCAGCATCCTGGGATTACCCATTGCAGCCTTCCCAGCCAGCTTTTAACAAGCAAAATCAATGGGGGAAGTCAGATTCACTTAACAGCTGTGTGATTCCCTTAACAACTGCGGGAGAAAATCAGCTGCAACTCACTTAAACAGCTGCTTTGTTTAGTGAAGAAATTTTGATCCCAGTTGCGGTCGTACCTGTATTGTCTGCACCCTCCAACAATAAAGAACAAAAATGCTACCAAAATAAATTCTAAATTCTCGAGCATCCTGAGAATAAGGTGCAAAAAGTAATTTCTTTTACAGAGAACAACATTAAAAGGCATCTGTTGGTACATAGTGCACAACATGAAAGATCGGAGGAAAACAGGCACTATTAGTTCCCTGGTACATCAAAAATCAATGTTCATTGCCAGGTTGTGCTCAGTAATAATCATAGGAGATCTAGGACTTGGAAAACAGTACAGAAGATGTAGATGGAATGTAAGCAGAGTAAACAGAGTATTTTCTAATTTATTTATGTTCTGAGATCACGTAAAAGAGTGGGTGCTGTGTTTAGAGGAATTCCCAGCATCACTTCCTGTTTTGTGCTCAGTTTTAAATACAATATGTCCACGAAAATTCTCAGTCATCCAGGTCATGGTTGTCTCAACAGTACTTTTTTTTTTTTTAAAGCAACTGAACATTGTTTTTTCTTTACTTTGAAGACATTTCACTTCTCATCCAAGAAGTTTCTTCACTTCTTCAGTGAACTGGAGAAGCTTCTTGGGTAAGAAGTAAAACATCTTCAAAGAAACAAAAAAACAAAACAAAGTCCAGTTGACTTAAAAAAAAAGCATCTTTGGGTTAAATACAATATTTTACTATATCTCTTTTTTTCCCCTCATGCCTTGGCAAATCTCCAGGGAGCAATGGAGAACTGTTAATCCCATCTTTATCTTTATTTCAACCTCTGAAAGTTATGGGTCCTCTATTCCTCTATTCCCTCTCCCCCAGACCAAAAAAAAAAAAAAAGAGAGAGAAGAAAATGGAGTCACACAGTATCTTTTCAAATGAGAGTTAGATTTCTTGAGTCAAGCCTCAGCATATGCTGTATTAATAATGAAAGATGGATATGTGATGTAGTACTTAACAGAAAAATTGCAAAAATGGGCAAGCGAAAGATTTTTACAGGAAGCAAGACATTTTCTCAAACAGGAAGAAGGGAGTGAGTGAGTGGACCGTGGCTATAAAGAGCCTAATTAGGCTTGGCCAGGAAGAGAACCATATGTAAATAAAATCTCAAAGAAAGGAAAAAGGATTGAAGAGAAATTGGTGATGCAGATATTATCTAATATCAGAGCCCTGTCACAAGGATAAAGTGTTAGCCCAAGCAAGGCTTGTTTTATATGAATTATGGATGCTTACGTATCAATGTCAAGTACATTGTGTTTCTTAGCGTGGGACTGTTAAAAAAGTAATAATTACAAGAGAACAGATACATCATGCATGCTGTAAATTCAGGACCATTAGTACACCATTATTTTCTTCTGTCAGGATTGCAAACCTTTCTTTTTGCACATTTTCAATGGATCTCCCCCAAATCATAGTAAGCTGGCTTTGTAAGTGGATTTCACATTTCTGGGAGTGTAACCTAAACTAGGCAATCAGAAGTCTCTTAAAACTCAGATTTCTTAAAAACTGAGGAATGTAATGTAAGAAAATTTTACAGAAGTCATTGTTATGCCAAAAAAACCTGACTGCAATCTTGATGGCATCATTTGGGATTCAAAATTCAGCAGGAACATCATTCATGGGAAGGGAAAGGAGAAATGGCAGATTCCAGCACTGGAAAAAGTATTCAGACATCACAGGCAAAAACAGTGAGGAATAACCACAAAATGTATGTGTGCAAAATAAGTAATCATATCTTGTAGATGTGATTTTGTATGAAGTATAATGTTGGATCAGAGTCGGGCTAAAAAGTTTGTGAACCTTTTTGAATTTTCAATATTTCTGACCAAAATATGACTTAAAATATAATCTGTTCTCCACACAAAAACACGATTGGGTTTTCTTTATCTAATTTTAGGATTTTTGTGGTAAAGAGATTACATTTTAGGTCATGTCTATTCAAAAATATTGAAAAGGGGTTCACAAACATTTAAACATCACTGTAGTTTTAATATGTATCATGTGTGAAATCCTGAACAAATGTATGGGGCCCTGACATTCACCCATGGAGTGCAGAACTGAGTGTCCTGCCAGCAACTCTGTTTAATAAGTAACCCTTTGCACTGATGAACAAAGATCAATATTGCATAGTAAAGTCTATTTCCATTTTTCCTTTAAATTAAGCTTCTGTAGTTTTGGAATCTTTAGATCTGGATGATAATGTTTTTGCAGAACAATCAGAGCTTTTTTTGTCATAGAATGCCCAGAACGGAGTTCCGGCACTTTTTTTGGATGGAACCTTGTAGGGTAGGCAAGGTGGGTTGTATTACGTGTGTGAGTTTTGGCACCTTTTTTTTTTCAAAAAAAGCACTGACAACAATACATTTTATTTTTTATTTTTTAACCTCCCTGTTAAGCAAACAGAAGAGAAGAGAGTCATTTAAGTCACATTCCATTCAATTAACAACATTTGTCTATTGAGTGTTATGCCCTTTCAAGTGTTTCCTGTCTCCCATACTTTATTGTAAAGAGTAAAATGTGAGAGTTTTTTGGGGGGGCGTGGGTGTAAAATTGCTTGGTGGATTCCATCGTTGGAGGTCCTTTCACCTATTTTTTGGCTAACCTTGGTGTGGAATTCTACCCTATACTGTAGCTATACATGATGGTTGGACATGAAAGAGAGATTTTAATTTCTTTGCTGCAGGACTGAAAGGAAGCTGGAAATCATGTATGTGTGTTGCTCTTACCTTGCTTTGTCCCAAAGTTGCTTTTTCAAAAGGCAACTGGACTTTCTTTGTTTTTCCTTTAAGATGCTTTACTTCTCATCAAAGAAGTTTCTTCAGTTCTGACTGAAGGATGGAGAACTGAAGAAGCTTCTTGGATGAGAAATGAAATGTCTTCAAGGAAAAACAAAGAACGTTCAATTGTCTTTTGAAAAAAAAAACACCTTTGAGATGACCATAGAATCTCCATAGACTCCATACCTTGCTTTGCAAAGCCTTGCTTTCCAGAGAGCTAGTTGTAGGAAAACAACCTCTTCCCCCATTAGCCATTATGAAGAGAGGATCTACTGGGGGAAAAAAGAGTAAGGGACCTACCAATAGAAATTTCCTTCCTTCCTTCCTTCCTTCCTTCCTTCCTTCCTTCCTTCCTTCCTTCCTTCCTTCCTTCCTTCCTTCCTTCCTCCCTCCCTCCCTCCCTCCCTCCCTCCCACTTGCTTGCTTGCTTTCAGGGCAGGGGAGCTTTCATTCACCCCTCTGTTCTCCTAGCTGCATTGTACTGCATCATAATCCATATCCCATCCTACCCATACCCCTCCTGGTTTGCCTTGTCTTATTGTGCCTTCTCCACCTTTTGCAACTTGGCTAGGTTATTGGACTCTTATCCTGGATCTTGCTTAGTAGGGAAATGAAGAAGGCTTATCCCCAAATTACAGTGGAAGCAAAAGTTATACAAAAGGCAGCTGATACAGTTGCAAACATAGGTAGTCCTTGACTTACAACCATAATGGGGTCATCCACTTGTAAGTCACTGTGGATGTAAGTTGAGGCACCCATGTGACCAGACCCATTTTCCCCCCATCTTTTTTCATGGCAGTTGTTAAGCAGATCTTACAGTTGTTAAGAAAACCTTTTTTTTTTTTCAAATTCATGTTTCTGGCCAGAAACTGGCAAAAAAAATAAAAAAATAAATGAATTACTAATTGTGGACTTATGATGAAGAGACTCTGCAACTGTTGGTAAAGGTGAGCTGGTTACCAGGGGCCTGAAACTTAATTACATGACTGTGTGGGTCCACACCATTATATGATGGTTGGAAGGGATTTGTGGGCTGTTCCAAAGCCTTTGTAACTCTGAACAGTCATAAAACAACTGATTCATAAGGGTAATAAGTCGAAGACTATCTATAGCAACAACACTAATATGAGCAACTTGGATTTCCATCTGGGGCCTTGGTTTCTTCCATCCTCTTGCTGGCCCTTTGTTTCTTCCTCAGAGGAAGAAGAACATTTTAAAGACTGGTTTTCAAGAACTGAGCTGATTAGGTAACACTCCCTCAGATTACAGTCTTTCCTAATACCTCATCTTTTGATTCCCAGTCTCTCCAGCAGACTTGAACAGAACGAGACTTGATATCCAAGACATCTGGAACTTGCCAAGATAAAGATGATTGCATCGAGAGGTGTACTTACAATGGCAGTGAGTCTCAGCTTCCTGGTAATAAAGGAATCAGATATTTTTTAGGCTTTTATGTACTGATGTTAATAGCAGTCCGCTCTTCAGACTCCTTATTTGATCTTCTAAACTTCAAAGTAGGTTTTTTTTCTTTTTTAACATTCTTTTTTTTTAAAAAAGCACATGTGTTAAAGTAGTTTCTTTAATTGTTCACGAAATGCTTTTTAAATGCTTTTAATGTGAGCTTTTGATTGCACGAGTGAATCTCTGCTTTAAAGGAAAACTGTTGCAATGGCAAAGGATGCTGAGAAAAACCTTTAAGTGAGCCAAGATTGTTCTGTTCACTTGCGAAGGTAGAAGGGAGAATTGACAAGTGTGGTTAGAGAACCGATCCCTTCAATTTTGGACACAGCTGTCAGCTCAAAGCAAACTGCACTGCACAGATTCCTTTAATCTACTATTAAGGAATGTATTGATAAATGATTTTGTCCTGTTCTCAGGTCTACGAAATTAGGAGAAGCTTTGAGGAAACACTTGCAACCATTAGGAACGAGGGAAAGAAACATTTAGTTCACATTTAAATGTGAATTTAGCTGCATTTTTATTCTTGAACCAAACATATGCGCTACAGGTAGTCTTCTACTTGTGACCACAATTTGAGCCCAAAATTTCTGTAGCTAAGTGAGACATTTGTTAAGTGAATTTTGTCCCATTTTATGACCTTTCTTGCCACTGCTGTTAAGTGAATCACTGCAGTTGTTAAGTTAGTAATATAGTTGTAAAATGAATCTGGCTTCCCCATTGACTTTGCTTGTCGAAAGGTCGCAAAAGATGATTGCATGACCTCGGGACACTGCAACCATCGTAAATATGAGTCAGTTGCCAAAGCATCTGAATTTGGATCATGAGACCATGGGGATGTTGTAACAGTCGTAAGTGTGAAAAACTGTTGTAAGTCGAGGACTACCTGGGCTCTTTCCCCCCCCACTCAGTCCTACAACCATGAATTGAAGAAAGAATTTGAAGGAAGATCTGGGCAGGGATACTGAAATACAAAATACAGGAAAACTAATGATTACCTTTCTTTCCAGCGGGTTAGGGAGCCTCTTTGAAGAATAGGGCAATTTTGGTCCTTTGCTGTCACCTCAGTTGTCCAAGCATCCTTTAAACAACATTGATGGAGTTCCTCTTCCATTTGCTACTTAAGTAGTCTGTGTGTGTGTGTGTGTGTGTGTGTGTGTGTGTGTGTGGTATGTACAAGTTTGACTCCAGGTGCATAGTCCTGAAATCTTAATAGGCAACCCACCCCCCTCCATAAACAATACAAAAGGAGTTGACAGGTCTGAAAGGGGCTGATGTGAAAAGATAATTAAGTGCTTTAGAGAGTGTCAAGAGTCAATAGCTCAGCACTGTCAGCACTCTCTTGTGTTACAGGCTATAATTAGATGGCATGGAGGTATAAGGGATGTTTGGCAGTTTATTTCAGCATGATCTCTGCAGGGAAAAAGCAAAGAGCTGCCTCCAAGTAAGACACCATGGAAGAGGTGGGACATGCGATTAAAACACCCCCACACACATACACACACACCTCTGGGGACTTACACAAATAGTTATTTTTTTTTCTTCAGGAAGCTACCTCTGTCAATGTCTTTTCCATCCACCTGGACCTTTGTGACCTCTTGTTCCGAAGGAAAAATAAGGTGATCCCAAATAATCTTTTGATTCATACTTTAAGTCCCTGGCAACACTCTTTTTATCACTTTGGTCTTACAGAAGCTTTTAATGGAGGGAGACCGGAGAAATAAGTCACACAACAGGGCTTCAAAGGGGCCTCCTGTTGTTCTTTAGAGGCAAATGATAACTGAACATTAGCAACAGCACGGACACCAACTGTTCCCACTGACAGATAGAGGCTCTTCTTTCTGAAATGTGGGAGAAGGTCTCTTGTCCGATACCTTCTGGCTATGGATCCCACTCCTACACAAGTTGCAGGTGGCTTCTACTCACTTAGCAGTCCAGAAACTTGTAATGTCACCAGTCTGTTAATTGCTTGGTGATGTTAGTACTTGTTTTATAGCTACTTTGATTTTCTTCTTTAAAGTTTAAGTTTTATTTTTGGTATTAGCCATCTTAAGTTCACGGGCTCATCAGACTAGAAAAGCAGAATATAAGAGAAGTGACGATAGCTAGCTAGATAATAGCTAGCTCGATAAATACCTAGATGTGCTCTATCTACCTACTACCTACCTACCTACCTACCTACCTACCTACCTACCTACCTACCTATCTATCTATCTATCTATCTATCTATCTATCTATCTATCTATCTATCTATCTATCTATCTATCTATCTATCTATCTATTTACCTATCTCTAGATATCCAGCTAGATGATAGATAGATAGATAGATAGATAGATAGATAGATAGATAGATAGGTAGGTAGGTAGGTAGGTAGGTAGATAATGGTTATGGTAAGCCAAACATCTTTTTCTGATACAAAGATTTAAAGAGAGCTGAAACCAGTTTTCTCTGAAACCCCCCACAAGGATTGAAACCTATATGGCACAAGCGTCTCATGTGTGGTATTGCCATCAATATTATAATTAGCTTGTCTCTTTTGCTGAATATACTGCATATTTCATATGTTTCCATTTTTGCACCTACCCATTCAAGCCATGCCTTTTTATTTATAAATAAAGCCTCCATTTTACATATGAGAGAAGTCTGCATTCTGTCCTATCCCATGGCAACTCTAGCTTCAACCTTACTTACTTACCTGCTCTGAGTTTTAAGGTAGCCGTGCTTAACTTGGTCTCTTGCTAATATCTGACTCACAATTCTTGTAATTTGCAGGCAATTAAGCCAGTGTTGTACACCCACATACCTGCAGAGCAGCACGTAGTTGAACTTTGACTTAATAAAGCCTCTCCAAATCTAGGTGCAACAAAGTGGATGCAATGAACACGCCTGACTGTATCTTGTCTATAAATACTTATTAGTCTCCTGCTATAGGGAGGTGGAATACATCATGCGATCTTGGAATTCTACAAATGGTATACTAAAATATCTGGAGGATATTAGGTTAGAAAGGCTAATTTAGAATGTATTCAGCTGTGCACTGGAATGTGTTGACATTGGGTTAAACATATGCTCTAAGTGAAATGTAAGATGCAGTGGAATATAATAAAAGATTGATAGGTATATTTGGATTGCAAATTCTAATTCCATGGGTAGGTTTAAATGCTTGTTAAAGGAAGAAATATGTGATGGCATGTGCTATTCGTGTACGCAGGATGAGACTGTGGTAGGTTTGATAATGTCTGTTCACAAGCTACATTTTAATGTATCCTTCTCCCTTTGGGTGCCTTTATAAGCACATCTTTCAATCTAAAATGACCCCTTTGAAAAACCTATTGGACATAGATCTGTGAATGTAGGTTTAATTTCCTGCTGTTGATAATTTTTGCCACATTAGTTTCTCATAATCAGTCAAAATGAATCAAGTTATGTTTTATAAAAGTGCCCTTCTACCAAATCCCAAGCACATCTAATTGAGTTCAGTGATCCTTAATTCCAAATAAGTGTGCATACAGGATTGCAGTCTCATATACCAAAGCTTCAATAATATGTGTATCTAATCATTAGTTTTACTACTTAATCTACTTTTTCTCTTTCCTTCTAAATCAGCTTAACCTAAGACATGAAGATTCTCAGAATTAAACTCCAGCACACCTGGAAGGCACCAGTTTGAGAAGGCTGTTCTACAGTTCTTAAGCAGCCTTTTTCAATAGAACAAATCTACTAACCATATTCTAAGGAACTCAGGATATCTCTTTTATACAACTCAAATCTCCCGGCAAGGATTTTACACTTTCTAAAACTGGAGCATCTGCATGGAGTGCGAGAGAATTAGTCCTTGCCGGTAATACATGTTATTGAAAACCTAGTTCTGCGAAGCCCCTTTTCTACATCCTCTGATTTATTTTAATTAGAGGTTAGCAGCAGACGAATTCATATGATTACCGTTATAATTATTGCTCTACCAGTCGTCCACATTTCCATTAATGTTCCACTTGGTAGTTGGCAATAAGCAGAAATAAAATATTAGGACTTTTGAAATAGGAGATTAATAATTAGCACAATTCTCCAAAGATACAGAATAGTTTATTAATTATGATCATCCTCATTATTCCAAAAGCAAAGTTTCCCTGGGATACCTGCATGCTTCCTTCCTGCTTCCCCAGCAGGCCTCTCTGCTCTGTAATTGCAAAGATATGTGTGTGTGAGAGTCACAGCTGACTGTGAGCCAGAAATGAAGCCTGCAGAAAGAGGCATGGAAAGGAAGCCTGCTTTCTTTGCTCTAGCAAAAAAATGACTGGGAATATAGCTGGCTTTTGTACAGAAGGAAATTTTTAGGTCTATTTTGTGAGAATAGGAGTCAGTTTTCATTATCCTTAAAATTTCCACACAGATTGCACTTGACTTATCTATGGTGCTCCCATCAAGTAGTAGATGCTTGGGGTCTTTGGTGCTCTCTGAGATGGTTTGTTTTCTTGCAGACGTTTCATTACCAAAGTAAATAACATCATCAGTGCAAGCTGTTTGGTACTAAAACATCTGCAAGAAAACAACCAAGCTCAGAGAGCACCAAGGGCGCCACAATTCAACTCTGAGCTACAAATAATTTCTTCTATCAGTAGTAAGAGATCCATTGTCTGAATTTCCAACTTTAGACAAGACATGTGGATTTGCATTAGCCTAACTCCATACTCACCAGTTGTCAAATCATAAATTCTCCCACTGAGTGATTTATATCAGGAAATAGGTGAGATATGATCCAATGGAAGTGGTTCTCAACCTTCTCTTCACCACGATCTTCCTTTAAATATATTTTATGGCCACGGACCATGGCCACAGACTCCTAAGACTTAATTCAAGATGTAAATCATAACATTTCTTCAAGCTTTTGTGGACCCCCTGTGATGACATTGTGCTCCCCCAGGGGTCCACAGACCACAAGTTGAGAACCACTGTCCTATGGGATATCCTTGAATCATCAACAACTTTGATTTTTCTAGCTTGAACATCTTTCTGTGCCTTGGTGGTACAGTGGTTAGAATGCAATACTGCAGGCTAACTCTGCTCACATGGCCAGAAGTTCAATTCCCTCCATCCTGACCAGATCAAGGTTGGCTCAGCCTTCCATCCTTCCAAGGCTGGTAAAATGAGGACCCAGATTGTTGGGGGCAATATGCTGATTCTGTAAAACCTCTTAGAGAGGGCTGTAAAGCACTGTGAAGTGATATAAGTCTAAGTGCTATTGTTATTGCTACTCCTAAAACAGGGTTGGGGAATTCTGGGAGTTGAAGTCCACACATATTAAAGTTGCCAAGTTAGGGAACCTAAATTTCAGAGCAGATCCTTTAGGAGTGCTTCAAGATCCCATTTTGTTGTTGAGTTTACCCAAGATGTTGAAAGTGCCAGGCCAGTTTTTCAGGGCTTTTGTGGGATGTCTCCCATATGCTGATGCCCTCTATTTCTGTGTCTTTTTTTCCACTTAACCCAAGTGAAGAATAAAGAAGGCTCTGTAATAAAATTAAATGGCTTTGTGAATAAAAGGGAAGACAGGATGCTGAGTCTGTGACTTACAAAAATAAAAATAGCCGTACATGATATACCAATGGCAGAGATACTAATGGATGATTTATGAGGTGTAGTTTTTAGTGACTAGATGTTAAAGATAGTAAGAATCAAGGACATATGAAAGGGAAAAAAAGATGGACGTGTACACACTCATCTATATTTACACACCCATATTATTTGTTGGATAGGCATGAAAGAAAAAGAATGAAATTAGCATGTCCTCAGATGCTAACAAAACTTTGGCTTATCTTATCTTGTACCACAGAGGGATTCAGCGCGAGTGTGGGTGTGGGTATAAATTGTACATGCGTTTCTTAATTTTATGTAATCAGATTATTACACAGCCCCAAGCTTGCATCTAAGTACTCAGGGAAAGAAGTAGAAGGTGGAATGCGGCTTTCATAACTAACAATATCATTTCAGCTATGAACAAGAAAGAAGCAAGCCATGGAGGGTGAGGATGGGAGAGATTCCACTGAGATTCTAATACTCCCCAAAGACAGAAAACGTTGAAGCAAGGGTTGTTGTTTTTTAATGCTCCATGGTCAAAGCTGTATAAATGCCTTTCACCTAAATCAGAGGTGGGTTAATTTCCCCAAAGGGCCACATGAAAAACTAGGACTGTGGCAGAGAGGCCAACTAATAATTCTTAGCTGTGCTCACTCATAAGACTGTGGTTTGACCAAGGCAATGATAGGTAGCTGACCTCAGGTTCCTTCATGTGATTACCATCACCACCACCTCCTCAGGCTGCTCCAGGCAAGAGGCAAGCACTCCACAGGCACAGAAAAGAATTTTCTCTCCTTGTCCTCCTGTGTTTGCCAGCTGACTGAAGCAGCACCCAGTGGCCTGCACAGAGCCAAATCTGACTTGACTTCTTCTCCTAACTCCTGCAGCACACTTCTTTATATTTGATTTCTAATTTCCAATTGACCTCACGAGGCTCATAGCTCCAGGGCTGTAAAATGCTCAGGTCTGATCTAAGGCCAAAGAATAGCCATCTCCAGTGGGGTGTTGTTGCCTAGTGGTAAGATGCTAGGCTAGTTGACTAGAAGATTGGCAGTTCAAGACCCAAGTACAGCATGACAGGGTGAGCATTAATTACTCACCCCAACTCCTGTTCAAAAGTATTCAAATGCAAGTAGATAAATAAGTAGCACCTCAGTGGGAAGGTATCAGCATTCTTTGTGCCTCAGTGTAGAGTCAGGCCGGCCTCATGACCACTGAAGCATCTTTGGACAATGCTGGCTCCCTTGGCTAAGAAACAGAGATGCACACTGCCCTCTAGAGTTGAACACGATTGGGCAGGAAAAGACTTTACCTTTACTTTTCTAAAAGAAAGATATTTTTTTATTCTCTATATAGACACCCATGTTCATTATATTTAGTTTTCCACAGTTCTTTTTAATAATATCATGATTAAAACACCCCATTTCATATAAATGAAATGATGGGGTTGCATTGACTAGCTTCATCAGATGGGTTGGATACCATTTATAGGGAGGATAGTGCACTCCTCATTTATTTTTTAGATATAGATATACCACCTAAATCAGGAAAATGAAAAGTTACAGCATTTATTTATTCTGTTTTTTAAAAAACATTTCATAAAATGTTTCATTTTCTTGACCCATAGAGAGTGAAAGGAGTCACATTATTTCTTAGTAATCCCTTCACCTTACTCTCTTTCCATTCATTAGTCCTTGAAATGGATTTTGAATGCTTCTACAATTATGTTTCCTTATAGGAATAAGACAATAAAAGAGTTGGAAGGGACTTGGGAGGACTTCTAGTCCAACCCTCTGCTCAAGCAGGAGACTTTATACCATTTCAGACAAGTGGTTGTCCAATGTCTTCTTAAAAGCTTCCAGTGATGGAGCACCCACAACTTCTGAAGGCAAGGTGGTCCACTGATTAATTGTTTGGTCAGGAAATATCTCCTTATTTCTAGGTTGGTTCTTCTCCTTGATTAGTTTCCATCTATTGCTTCTTGTCTTGCCTTCAGATGCTTTGGAGAATAAATTGATGAGGATTCAGAAACACTGACAACATCACTTGCTGCCAAAACCTGTTTTGTGTGTGTGGGGAGGGGGGAAGGGTCACAGAGTTCAATTCCTACAGAAGAGAAGTGGAGATGGAATTGATAGAACTTGGACCTTGCTTTATTCACTTAGATATTGAAAGGGAGAATTGTAAAACTGTAAAGCCAGGGTCCCCTCCCAGGATCTACTAGATTAGAGTAACTGAAGATTAGAAACTAGCAATAGGTATGAGACAGGTTTTGTTCACCAATTGGGAAATGAGACACCCCAATTCCATAAAGTTCCAGTGCCCCAATTTTAAAACTGGCTTTAAAACAGTATTTATATCCCACGAAAGCTAGAAGTAAGTGGACCAGCTGTTTAAAAAAGAAAAAAGCATGTGATCAGGAGGGTGCAGAATTCATCCTGATATGCACAAAACTCTCATGAGTAAAATGGTGATAGGAGGTGGTCTGGAGTTGCAGGAGGAAGGGTCTTTTCCATGTAGATACTAATCAGGTTGAACCCTTAAATCAGAGGTCTTCAAACTTGGCCCTTTTATGACTTGTGGACTTCAACTCCCAGAATTCCTCAGCCAGCATGTCATAAAAGGGCCACGTTTGAAGACCCCTGCCTTAAATGTTAGAATGCTGCACCCAATAGCATAAGACAGACAGACAGACAGACAGGAAGTTATTTGCAGCACAGAAAGCTAAGGGAAGTTGTGCAAATTCTTTTAACCCTGATAATTTAATTTGGCCCTCGGGAGGGTAGATCCAGAGCAAAACCTTAATTTCATTTCATTACATTAACTCCTGTGATTCCCAACCCTCCTCCCCCCCCGCACTGATTACTCCCTTCAGTCACATGAAAATTGCAAATAGGTTGTTATAGAAATGGCTTGTACTTACTGAATAAGTAAAGCAAAAACCTGAGGTTTATAACTGCATGTTGTGTTCTAGTGGATAGAAGAAGGTTGAAAGCCATTGCTTCTTTTCATTCCCTTTTAACTTTCACCCATTTCCCCTTCTTTACTTTTCTTTATTCCCTCATGATCTCTGATTTTATTGGTATTATGTATTATAGTAAACTTTTTTTAAAAAAAGTACAAATAGATGATGGCTTTTTGCCAAGGCCTACAGGTACCTCAGCTTACAATTTGCAACCATACATTTAGTGACTATTTGAAGTTACAACAGCACTGAAAAAAGCGATTTATGACCTTTTCCCTAATGACTACTACAACATCCCCGTGGTCATATGATCAGCGTTCAGAGGCTTGGCAACTGGCATATATGTATCATGACGGCAGTGTCCTGGAGTCATATGATCGCTTTTTGTGAACTTTTGTCAAGCAAAGTCAATGGGGGAATCAGATTTGCTTAAACAACCATGCTTAACAAATTAACAACTGTGGCACGAAAGGCCGTAAGATGGGACAAAAGTCACTTAACAATTATCTTGCTTAGGAATGAAAATTTTGGACTCAGTTGTGATCATAAGTTGAGGACTAGCTGCATAGGGCTTTGAGACCACCAGTTGAGCATCCTAGGTTCGAGAATGAGAAACAACTAAATTACAGGGGTAGACAACCTTGGCTCTTTTATGACTCGTGGACTTCAACTCCCAGAATTCCTGAGCCAGCCATGCTGGCTCAGGAATTCTGGGAGTTGAAGTCCACGAGTCATAAAAGAGCCAAGGTTGCCTACCCCTGAACTAAAAGAACATAATGTTAAAATGCAGAGCAGTTTCACATTCATATATGATCAAGTTTGTACTTTCTTTTAAAGTATGGACTTCTAATGGAGGCGGCTTGTGTCTTAGGGGACTACTTGTAGAACCGTTTGATTTAATGTGGACCTTCAGGAATTGTTCCTTAAGGAACTTCAAATCCAGATCAACAGAACTAGAAGAGCTGTTTCTTCCTTCTCATTTTCTCCATTATGAAAACACGATTGCTGATGATACCTTCAGGGTATTGTTTAGAAGAAATCGTTTGTACTCTTCACAGGGAAAAAAAGAGAGAGAACAAAATCTAAATCCCCATTCAGATAAAATGTAAGCAGTTACTAGTGCTAATAAAAAGAAAACACGGGTCTGAGGAGCTAAAAAGATGTCCTTCCCTCTCCCTTTTGTTGAAACAAAACAACAAACTGTTTAAAATGTTAAACCTAAGTGGTTGGGATTTTTTTTTTTTTACATTTACATATTACAGTTCTTTGGCACTTGAAATCATTTGTATTTTTTTAAAAAGGGGGGGCATGTTAAAATGGGGGAGGACATCTTTCTGACACTCAGAGGAAAAAAAAAGAGCAGAATTTTAAATTGCCCTCTTTGACATCAATAAATAATGAGAGCAGAAATTGCTTTTTTACAAATGTAAATGAAATGCAATAAGCAAATTTGACTAATCTGCCAGTTTGATTGCTTTGTTTGGTATTTCACCACAGTGAGCAAAGAAAGTAGTGTTCAAAAAAGAGGTTAGGAAAGGAGGAGTCATGTACTGTAACTTTGAATTTTTATAAAGTAGAACATGAGTTGGGATGTGGAGACCCTAACAATTCAAAACTCAAAAGGCTCCTTTCAGTGGTATCAAGGCAGCAGAAAAGTATAAAATTCTGTTTTGTAGGATAAAATAATTAACATTCAATACATGTTTCATTTTCTCACACAGAAGCATACGAATGCATCTTTTATTATTTATTAACATTATGATATTTTAAAGTCCATGTATGCTGAAAAATGTAGCACTGTGTCTAATGAAGATTATTTTCAGCAAAAATAATGAATGCATTTCACTATATTTATTATGAAATATAATAAAACAAAAATCCAGAAAGAGGGCAAGACATGAAGAATTTCAATACAACTAAAAACAAACCAAAAAGCCCCCAAAGAATTAAGTCTGTACTTCTGTAGATAAACTTGGTGGGCTTCAGGACATTAGTGAAAATGTGGACATTCATGGGGGGGGGATGCACGTGGATTTAATCTTTGAAGTATGATTTCCATTTTTTTATTCTTCTATTCTACACTAATTTGTAAATTTGGTTTGCATTGTTGTTAAGCCAGTGTATGTCTGTGTGTATGCTGAATGATTGGGTTTTTTTAAAAAAAATTAAGAGGTTTTATATTTATATGTATTTTTATGTTGATTTCTACTGTGTTGTGAGCCGCCCTGAGTTCTCCGGAATAGGGCGGCATAGAAATCGAATAAATAATAATAATAATAATAATAATAATAATAATAATAATAATAATAATAATAATAATAATAATAATAATCCCAATTATGTATTGGATAATTCAACACCGCTCCAAGTTGGCTCCCTGGAGTGGGCCATAAATCCTGCAAATAAATGAATGAATGCATCCCTATTTCAGAGGGTAGCACCTTGCAACAGTAATTCATGTTTTCAAGAATATGCCACTGAACTACTGCAGTGCATGCTGCATGGGACTGACCTTGAAGACTACCTGGAAATTTTAGTTATTCTGGAATGCAATTACCCAGAATAGCTCGCTTATTGACCTTGAGCATATTATATTTGTGCTCCAGGACCTCCATTAGCTATCAGTTAGTATCCAGATACAATTCAAGGTCCCTTAGCACAAAAATATCTTCAGGGCTAGCAGCTTTAACAAGTATTGATCAGACTGACTTGTCTGAACCCAGGAAAAACTGTTGGTCATCTCCTATTTATTTCAGATATATGCTGTTTTTCTGTGATAGAACCTATACTTTGTAATAACTTCCTGCTCAAATTCTGGTTTCCCCTTCAATAAACTGATTAAAAAACAGAACTATTCTGGAGTATTTATGATAATATTTAGGATAAATGGCTATTCAATGGTCTTTAAGTTTTATAATGTTACTAGGGATGGGAGCTTTGCAATTTTCTACTATTATAAATTGCTGAAAGTTTTGAAACTATGGTAAGTAATAAATCTAATAAATTTGTTTAAATAAATAAGCTTTTCTTTAATCATCATCCATAGTTCAGTGGAGAAATGGGATCTGTAGTTGTTTGGGAGCACCCTGCCATGACATTGCAAGGACTCAGGAAGTTGTTTTGCATTCTTTCTCTTTTGAAATCCACTACAAATCTTATCTATTTGAAGAAATGTCCAGTTAGTGATGTACAGCTAAGGTGCCATTTCTTTCCAGTCTCTTTTGCTTTGAAAGACCTAAGAAAACCATGATCAAATCTTCCAATATTTTATTCATGTTTTCCCCAGAGGGGGGGGGGAAGAAATGCTGGTTTTCTATCTACTTTTGTGATGGAGTTGAGCTTTTCTACAAGGTGGTTGAGTTGTTACAAGGTGGTAGAGTTGAACTTTTGTTACAAGATGATTGAATTGATAAAGGGGGAGGGTAGAGTTGAGCTTTGTTACAAGATGGTTGCATTGTCAAAAGGGGTTTGTTACAAGATGGTTGAATTGTTAAAGGGGGTAGAGTTGAGTTTTGTTACAGGATGATTCAGTTGTTACAAGGTAGTGAAGTTGAGCTGTGTTACAAGATGACTGAATTGTTAAAGGGGAGGATAGAGTTGAGATTTGTTACAAGATGGCAGAGTTGTTACAAGGTGGCAGAGTTGAACATGGTCACAAGGTAGTTACAAGATGTGGTCAAAAGATGGTTGAGAGACACATTTCTTTCTTTTCTTCTCCTCCATGTGGCATATTTCCTCTGTCATTTCATAGCATCTCTATCTGTCCACATGCACATCTAAAAAAAAAAAACAACCCATAGAGTAGATCCTTCTGATGGCTTCCACTGAAATATAATTGTAGCACAGAAAGACAGGAAGGCTGCAACCTGTCACAAAGATGATATTACAAAGATATAGAGGATAATAATCTTTGGCCACTGTGTAAATGGGATAAGTGCCAGAAGCCTGCAACCCACACAGAAGACTTTTTTTCTAAAATACTGTTCTTGAAAGTAGATTCTTTTTTTAACTAGCCATTAAAAAAATAATCATTTTTATCAGACCACTAATCTTTTAGAAGAGTATGGATAGGACCAACTTAAAAATGAAGGCTCTCAGTGGGTAGTCTTTGATTGGCAAAAGTTTTGGAAAAAAAAAAGAATCAAAATTCAGTTTCACTCACAATTTTTCAGAAAAACTTTTTCCCCATCATTTGATATGAAGAATCTTGAATGATTCTTCTTTATATTTTAGGACTCTGCATTTAAAAAAAAAATCCAGTTGCTTTTTATTTAAACAAAGTCATTCATTTTGTTTCTATTCATTTTATTTTTTCTTATTCCTCTTAATTATGCTTATTTTATTTTTCAGGTGTTTTTTTTAAAAAAAGTTGGTTTCAGTGAGAGTTACGACCAATATTCTTCTATCTGTTCTTTGTGTGTATATTTAAATAAGCCATATGGCAACCTTTAAGTGTCAGTTTAAGAAATTCACTTTAAAGATGTGAACTGAATAATTTTACTTCCCACTTACCAAAATTTTAGTTCTTTATTTTGTCGTCACCTAGAACTCCTCTGTTACTTCACAAGCCTTTCCAACCAGTTTAAAAATTTGTTGCAATAAAGAACAAATGAGAAGCAATCAAATAAACAAGAAATGTATTCATTAATTTGAATTCCCATTTTGTTTTAGGCTTGAAATAAATACAGCTTATTCACTTCATTTTTGCTTTGCAATTCAAACCCGTTGGCCTTGCAGGGTACACCAGATAGGAAAGATGACCAGATGAGCTAATTTTACTTTATTTATTTATTTATTTTTTTAATGAAAAAATTCTTTTATTAAAACAATCAGCATTGAACATAAAATCATAGTATGCATCAATCATCATAGCACCTGATATACATCACTAAGTATTAATCTTTATAATCGTCTGGTTTGGTAAACATTTTTCACTCCGCACATCAAGCCTCAACTAAACGCCTGTTACAATTTATTTGCTTGGTGTTTCTCTTTTCAATAGTCGATCCACAGTTCCTAGTCTATCACATATTATTCATCTCAGTATTAGTACAATCTTTTATGATCCCTAACCAAAAATCCTGAGGTAGAAATTCAGAATCCTGAGGTAGAAATTCAGTACGCTTTCCCAATATTAAAGCAATCAACATTAAATCTGGGTTCATATTGTAAAACTACATTAACAGAATCTTGCAAGCCTGAAAGTCTATATCTTCTCAGCCCCATCCCCATCTCCTTTACAGTCTGAGAAATGAGGGAGGGTATGTTCTGAGCCTCTTGCCTCACCCACTACCAAACTGTGGGGTTTATTGTCTCTTATCTGATCATTCCCTTGGCAGCATATCTTTGCCCAGTTTCCCAAGGTCATTGCCACATACTGTTACACTTTGTGTTTATATTGTGATATCGTGTCTTCCATCTTGACCATGATTTTTTTTAATGAACCTTGCTACGTAGGCTACTGATTACTTCTCAAGAGCAGGAAGAATGCCATCTTCTTGCCACACCAATAGCAACAGGTGCCTTGGGTGCAATCCCAAAACATCTAGAGCACCACACTATCGGCATTGACAAAATCATCTTCAATCAATTGTAAAAGGCAGTTTTACTCAGAATAGCTTACATCTTGTGATAATTCCATTAACACCATCAAATATGAAAGATCAGAAATGAGGAGGTGATAAGCCGCCTGGGAAAGCCAAGGGAAATCATCAAAACAATTAAAAAATGAAAGTTAGAATATTTCGGACATGTGATGTGACACCCAGAAAAATACAGCATATTCCATTTAACCTTCCAGGGAAAGATTGAAGGCAAATGAGTCCAGGCAGAAGAAGAACATCATTGCTTCAAAATCTAAGGGACTGGTTTGGACAAAACTCAGCAGCACCTTTTCGTGTGGCTGCTGATAAAAACAGGATTGCCAACATGATCGCCAATGTCCGATAATGGATATGGCGCAAGAAGAAGAAGATCAAATATGAACATCTGTCTGTCCTGGGACTCGATAGGGAGATAAAAATGCTAAATCTAATCTAAACATCTGGCTGACTGTGCAACGAACCATCATGCCTCATCACAATTTTACAGATTGAGATACACTTTTCTCTTGGCTCTGAAAAACATGCATTTAAGGTGCCATGAAGTTTTACTGTAAATATTCTATTTCTATGATCTTAAGTGGGTTGGTTTGTTTCTTAAATATAATAAGAAAGATTCAGCTAGTCTTGGGAGAGGTTTTAACCTGAACTTGTTGTAAGTGGCTTCGTAAGATGCATCCTCAGGGCTGACTTCTTCTACATCATCCGGGGATAAATGAGATGCATATTAACCTCCTGAAAGAACCCTGCCTCCCCCCACCACACACACACACATTGCACAGTCTTGACATAGGGGCAGAGTGAAAATTGTTGAAGAAGATGGCTATGTGTCAAATGGAGTGTGATTATGTCACTCATTTTATTTTCCATTATCTATAATTTAAAAGCATACTGTCATGGTAGTTTTGATAATTAAAACAAGTTCCCATTGCTGTTTATAATTATCGTTTTAAAACTTGACATTTGAAGATTGCTTTGGTGTCTTAATTTTCTTTTCAAAGTATGTGCTGAGTTGACGTGAATCTGGTTTTAGCCCCTGGTTTTTGGGTTGCTGCCCTAGCACGATCCATGAAATCAAGAACTTGTAATTGGAGCTCAGCTATTCAAAGCAGATGCATATTTACACTTTTCCTTGGACATAACACCAGCTGGGCTGTCCCTCTACTAGAAGCACAACTGTAGGACTTGGGCCAGTGTCAGGCAGCCAAATGAATGGAATTTGAGGATCACTCCTGGGATTGGCTTATTCGCTCAGTTGGGAGGTAGCCAATGCTGGGAGGTATGTTCAGCTGCTACCTGCCAATCTCGGTTAATGCAGGGTTACCTCCCCATCCCAAATCTGTGCCACTCTTGGCCTGGCTACATCCACCACAAAATAAGAATGTGAAAGAATCTTCTAAAATCTCAGTTAATGGGTTCCTCTCAAAGTTAATTAGATGCACATGAGTTACTACAATATTACTGTTTTTAGAATCAAGTGAAAAGCTTTGTGCTTGTGGGAGATGAAGTATGGAAATGCAGGATTGATCTAAATTAGTTTTATCCCAATATGTTGGACATAGTGAAGATTTGGACATCTTCTGGATGATTCCCAATTTTCCATCTTTAGCAAGGAGGCTGTAACTCTCGTCTCTAAGAAAGTTTCTACAGTTTTGGGTTGAGAAAAGGCTTTTTAAGCTAGGAAGTGTAGTGTCCAGTGGATTTGTACCAATCTGCCTCCTTAAAAAATGTTGCGGGTAGGACTGTTTGTCTAACAAAGTATCTAATATTCCAAGAGCTGAACAAATGCTTGAGAACCAGTTTGGTGTAATGGTTAAGGTACCAGGTTAAAAACCAGGAGACTGTGAGTCACAAAACCAGCTAAGTGATCTTAGGCCAGTCATTCTCTCTCAGCTCTAAGAAGCAGGCAATGGCAAACTACTTCCAAAGTCTTGCCAAGAAAACTGCATGAAGTAGTCCAGGCAGACACTAAAGAGTGAAGACTGACTGAAAGGTACATGTGCATGCACATACACACATATACAAAGATGCTTCAGTGTAGCTGTAAAAATATCTATTGAGAAAAGCAGCTGTGAAAGGATGCCAAACTTGTTCAGTAGAGCGATAATGGATGGAACAGCATATTTAACCATATTCTTTGTATAGTTTTATCACTATAAATCCTACCTGACCTTGTTTCCTCCTACAAGTTTCCAAATCATGCTTATCATTCTATAAGGGAAAAAGAGGCAAGATGGTTCAATTTTAAAATATTAAAAAGCAACCAGTCAAAATAAAAGTGCAAATAGCAGGAAAGGCAGGAACTCTTTTATATGAGAAGGGGCCAGTTTCCCCTGAATAGACATGCAGTCAATTTCATGTAACACAGGTGTGTTCAAGGTTAGGCTAAGTGAAAACATCTTCATCCAATGGATCTAAGGCAAAACAAGTAGCTCCAGGGTCAAGCTAGATAAATTCAGTGTTCAGTCTTGATTCAGGACTGAATTATCATGATTAGTTTCTATTGATTCCTTAGCAAAGAGAAGAAGAGAGAGAGAGAGAGAGAGAGAGAGAGAGAGAGAGAGAGAGAGAGAGAGAGAGAGAGAGAGAGAGAGAGAGAGAGAGAGAGAGAGAGAGAGAGAGAGAGAGAGAGAGAGAGAGAGAGAGAGAGAAGCGTCCATCATTTGTGCTTCAGTGGCACATAAAGCAAGTTCTAGTGTGTGACAAACAAGCAAAGGCCCTATCCTATGTTCATACTGAGGAATGTCCATCCGCAACTAAAGCAAATTATGGTCAAGAAACAGGAGATCCAAGCTATACTTCTCAGATGAAGTTTGGTGCTCTTTCTCACACTCTCCCCCCCCCCCGTGTTTTTGAGCAGGCAGGCATGTGTTTGGCAAACATCACAGCACTCATCACATTGGAGAGAGAGAAGCCAACTCCCATTCCGCTACACTTAGGAGCCCATCAGAACAGCTGTTCACACTTCATCCAGAGGCTGTGGCAGAGCACAGTTATGTTGAGTTGAAGGTCAGATGCCAATTACCAGTCTCTTGTGCCTCTCTTCTGCCTCAGTCCTCTTCACTGAACAAAACGTCCCATACAAAATAAGTGAGATTGAATAAGGCCACCCAAGACCCTCATCATTGGCTGATTCTTGAAGGGTCATACTGATGACAACAGCTTGAAGCAACCTGTTGCTACAAAAGGCCCAAGGGGCCAATTGAAAGTTTATTTATTTATTAGACTTATGTGCCACTCATCTTGTCCAGAGGTGACTCTGGGTGGCTCACAAATATTAAACCAATTAGATAAAACAATAAATAACAACAACAATAATAAGTACAGCAGGATGGAAAAAGAAAGAATTTGAGAAGAAAACAAAATATAAGGACCTGCAAATAGAAATAGAATTAGTGTGGTAAAAGAAAGCAAAGGTAGTACCAATAATAATAGTGCCTTGGGTGCAATCCCAAAGCAATTGGAGCACCACTTGATCTCCATCGGCATTGACAAATTCACCATCAGTCAATAGCAAAAGGCAGCTTTACTTGCAACAGCTTACATCCTGCAGTGGTATCTATAACACCATCCCAGGTCCTTGGACAAAAATGCCAAATTCAGTCTGAACATCTGGCTCACTGTGTGACAAACCATAAGTACAGTTAAAAGATTGGGAGACGGGAGCATGAAGACCACAGGGAGAAGTGGGGGGGGTGCTTTCCTAATCCAATAGAATGTTGCACCCTTGTTGGAGCCCCAGACCAACTGAGAAAGCCAGGTCTTCAAGCCCTTACAGAAAGTCAGCAGGGTGGATATGGACTGGGGAGGGGATAAAATGTTGCAAAGGGCAGGACCCATAGCAGTAAAGGCTATTCTGCACCCTATCAGCCAAAATTCCTTGACCAATGGGATCTGCAGCATGCCCCTTCTGCTGGCATGGTGGGATAGACCAATCCCATTGGAAGGAGATGGTTTTTCAGATAACCCAAAGTTGACCAAAGGGGTCCTAGCAAAGGTACTGAAAAAGTTCACATTAGTTGGGATGGACAACTTTTGATTCCTATGCTATTCTTTTGTTTGTCTTTTGGGACTATAAACCAATCCAATCATTTACTTTTCAATCTCACTAAATATAAAAGCAGAATTCTGTACAGGCATTCATGGGAAGAGAAAGCAAGCAAATATGGACAAAAGAAAACTTTCTGGTCCTTTCCCTCTTACTGAGATTAAGTGTTCTCCACCCATCAGTGAGTCAGCAGAAAACTGCACCGGCGTGAAATTTGCTGTTGTTTCAAGTCACTGCTTTATCCTGACTTCCCTCCAAAGTAATATGTAACAAAAGCTAACAGAATTTATATACCTTGAGATTGCCTTTGCATGGTGTCAGAATAATGGGGAAAATATCCTTTAATATGTATGACTTAAAGCTGTCTCACTTTTGGGATGAATGGAAGGACATGTCATAAAAACACAGTGGGGGGTGGGAAAGACTTTGTCAGGTCATATTTGTGCCATGGTTAAGGACAAGAGGGAGAAAGCTCTTGGTATGGATATGATAAAACATCTATGGCCACCTTACCATTGATGGATTTACTTAAAGCATTTATAAATTGCTTTAAACCTCACAGCTCCCCAGTGTGATGCTTATTTAAAACTTCAATGGGATAATGATAAAAATAAAAAGCAATCAGATCACAGGATCCCTGAATTCTTTTTGGTAGAAGCTAAAATAGTACCAGAAAAGACATTAAAATTCACAAAAGCCCAAGAAACAAGGACTTCAATACGTATTCAATTTTTAATAAAGAGCTAATCTACATTGTCTATTCACCCAACTCAACTTCCTTCATAATGAGACATAGAACACAATTATCAATGCCATTTAGTTTTTTTTCTCTCTACTTCTACCTATTCATTTTGGCTGAGTTTGTAATTATCTCAGGGGGTAGCTCCCTCTCTTCTTTCTCTTCTTTAAATCTGATTTTTTTTATCCAATTAATTAAAGATATGGAGAAATGGAACTAAAAATCATAAGTTTTCCTGTAGAGGAAAACATAAGCTGAAATCCTAGAACAATCAGCTTGCATTAAAAAGGAAAACTTCTTTTTGATGGTTCAAAGGAATTTTTAAACATGAGCAGATGAAAAACAACAAAAGACTATCATGGGCTCTGATGTAGATAGTTGTCTATGACCATATCTGCTGTACATTTTTTTGCCATCATCAAAACCATTTTATTTTATTTTATTTTGCATCCAGCAAATAGATTTGTTTATGTGCTCAGTAGAACTGCTGACAACAGTTTCACAAAAGATTCACATACATCTTTTGACTTTAAGAGTTGATTCATTACTGAATGTATCAGTTTTAATCCTTCTTCCCTGCAATAAATGTTTTTTTTAAAAAAAAATAAGGACAAACTAGACAGGACCTTCTGAATAATGCTAATAATTTTTTTTCTTGTGCATTCCCTCTTTTTGTTCTGTGTGGCTTTACCCTTCTATAACAATACCTTTCAATGCAAAGAAAAAATCCTTGATAATCCTGAGCATTAAAACTTGATGACTTGAGGAGTGGGGACATCCTTTCTAGTAAGATCCTACATTCAATCCATTGCATTGGCAATGAAATATTAAAAGTTGAGGAATATGATCATTTTTGTCCCAAAGTTATGATGAGTGTCTACATGTTTACTTCATATGGTCTTTCTTGTATTCATACTCTCATATTTTTTTCATTAATGTTAAAATTCTATTCCTAGTCTTACTTGTTAGTATTTCAGATGGAAATCTTGTGGGTTGGTGAATATTTTTTTACTGAAATCAAATGTGCTTAGGGCAATTTGACCAGCGCTTTTACATCACATATTCTAAATTCAGAACTTGATGGAAATTTGGGGTTTTTAGCACTGGAGAACACATCGTCCCTGAAATATGTGAGATAAACCTTTTCCACATGTTTCTTTCTTTCTTTTTTCCTAATGAAGATTACCACTGTTGTTGCTTTTGATTGGTGTAATGCATGCCATTGCGTTCACTTCTAGAGGGGGGGCAAAGCCTCTTTAATTGAGACTTGTCTTGACATCCTTTTAAATTATTAAGGGCTTGGGACGCTCATTAAAGAAGAGATTAGAACACACAGTAGACGTGGGTAATTATTAAAGGCCCAAGAAGAGGGACAGATGGTGCATTTTAATGGAAGCTTTAGTGGCTTGCTAAATTAAATGAGTAGTTTAATGATAAAACTAGTTGAAGTTAATCAATTGAATAAAACTATAAGGCTGTGGAAAAGGGTAGATCAGAACAGTTTCAGAAGCAATGGCACGGATTGCAGGCAGTTAATTCATATTTGTTTAATAATAGATTTGATGAAGAGTACCTAATTTGTCAGAAAATTGGGCATTAGGTCAAGAGCTGTTTGACGGATGAATGTGACCCAATTCAGTGTCGGCTGTGTGAAACACAGCAATTTCAATACACAGTGATGAATTAATTATTTGACAGAAATATACCATAATCATTTTAATTCTAAACTGTTGTGAAGAGTGTTTTCCACAAATCTGATAAATTTCTGAAGGTCTTGAAGTGTGCCAAGTGGCATTTGTACTAGTCTTCTCTTGCTCATCTTCACAAAGTCATTGGCTGTGTCTGAATCTGGCTGAATCTGGATATAACCTGCAGGTCATTGGATCCTAGACTCCCCAAACTTGGCAACCTTAAGAATTCTCAGAATTCCTCAGCCAGCCATTCTCCATTTGGAGGCCACCAGATTCTATGGGACCTTAATCCTCATGAACCCTGTTGACTGAACAGAGATCCAACAGAGACTGAGGTAGACTTAGGATTTTTTTCTGCTTCCTCTAAACAAAAAGTGAAAATCTCCTTTTGGTCATTTTCCCCACAGGAAAAAAGAAAAACTAGCCTGCTATAGTTTTAGTTGGACATTTCATGATGTGTGAAAAGTAATGATCAGATCCAGATCTTTTAAAATTAGACCTGAAATTGTTGACCAAATTCTTTTATTACTACTGCTTGCTTGTTAACTAGATTCTCCAGGCTGCTGGATAACTGGCCCAACTCAAGTCATTTGCTGGGTTTACTAATAAGGGAAGGAGCCTTTGACCCAGCAGCTGTTCAGTCAACTGATTGGAAGTTCAGGGATGAGAAATAAGATATGAGGCTTTTCACCTCTTAGGCTTTGGGATGAAAACTCTCAGAGTTCAAGGAGAAGTTGGCATTTAATAGCTAATTAAATGTCTCCATGGCATATGCCTGTACTGGCAACTGTTAGAATGGAGTGAGTCTTAACACAGCTTGCCTGATCCATCTGATCATAAACTGTAAGGAAGTGTAGCCGTTGTAAGATTTGCTCTGCTGAGTTATTTTTCTCCCAGTGTTTCAGTGTCCTTATTTGGAAAATGAGCCTTCGAATTTGCTTTATGCTGAACTGCTTGAATGGAGGATGTAACATAAGCTAAGCACATTTCTTTTCTTAGTCAACTGATTCATTAACAAAGGCATTTAGCAAAGCTTGTTGGGTCACCTAAGGATAAATACTGGTTAAGTTCCTTGAAACTTTAATGAAGGCTGCAATATTTTTAAGAGAATGGGCAGCTACAAAAATAATTTTTAACCACAATGAAAAGTTAAAATAGTTTAATGTTTACCTGGTACAGTAAATTGCATCTAACATAACCTTAAAGTGAAAATTCTAATTTCCTGATGTCTTGTTAAAAAGAAGAGAGAAAGAATGATACGTTGCCTCCTCTTAATGCTAAACTGGTTTAGCTTTACAGACAAACCAGCTCAGAGAAAGAGATTGAGACAGAGCAGCACAGCACAGAGATTTTGGCTTACTTAAAGATAGATTGAAATGTACCACTTCCATTTCTGCTTGTTGAAACATTTTTTTTTAAAAAAATAAGTTTATTGTATTTTTAAATCAATACAATTCATAATACAGATATTACTTGAAATTTTAGTTCTAGTATTAATACAAATAATGCAATTATAATCAAAGAACAAAACTAATACATTTTGCTATATGTAACTATTTTTAAGTAAACTATATACTTAAAAAAACAACTTTAAAAAAAGGAAAAGAAAAACAAAATAATGAAACAAATAAGAACTGAAAACTAATGTTCCCTCTAGGAAAGAACTCACACAAGCCTATGTTATGTTTAGCCCACTGTGGATTAGATTTATTTTACAATTCTTGTTAACCCTTTTCTACATTATGTGAGCATAGTATGGTTCTTTAAATAAATGGAGCGTTGAATAGTTTGAATTGAGATGCCTTAAAATAGAGTAAATATTAACAGTGTCAGGATTCAAAAAGCTGAAGAAAACTATTGTGCTCTTTATTGGGCGCAAGCATAAAGGAAGAGGAATTCTCTCGGAGAAAAGACACCTTTTTAACCTGTGACCTACTCAGTTTAATTCAAAAGTCCAATGGTGGCAAACTCTATAGTCTAAAATGGTGATGTGCTGGTCCCAACCTGTGAAATGAACTAAAATAGACCAGTATGTGTCCCTCTCCCCTATCCAGTTTAGACTGTGACAATCCTAATGATTAAAAGCCTGGATTTACAGCCCTTCTGAAAGTGTCTTCGTATTTCATAGTGCAAGATTCTTTGTACTTTCTGCCGAGGACTGAAAGCAAATCAGGTTTCAAGTAATGTCAAAAATGGTAATTTAATCCAATGTTATTCACTGTTCACGGCTCTTGCTTATTCCCCTGCCTCTCTCCTGTCTTTCAAAACATCAGCTACACTTTAGAAATTACGGTAGGTCTCAGCCTGGCTTGTTGCGGGTGAACTTCTGAATGAAAACTGCATGTTGCTGGTAAATGCATGTGTGTGGCTTTTGTTTGTCTTGGTTAGCAAACTGAAATTTTGCAAGAGTTGGCATGTAGCATTCACAAGCAGGCAGAAAAGAAAGGAACAGCCATACAACCTTCATACCCATCATTCTTTTAGCCGCCCTGGTTGGAAATGCTGCAGAATTAGCCATGGGTCGATGTTGATAGATTCAGCATGGCTTCCTCAGAATTGTGTTCCCCTGTTGGAAGACAGATCAGGAATTACGCAATTCTAGCAAGGAGAGCTTCAGATATTCAGGATGGACTCACAAACTATGGCAGTCTGCATGGTTGCAATGAGACTCGTTAACTGCTATTATGAAAAATTACAAACTTGTTTTCTAGGACTTGTTCCAGAAATGACAGGATGTAGTTTGGAGATGTCAATAATGAGAAGAAGAGAGTAAAGTATTAGAGCACCCGGAGTATTAATAAGCCAATTCTATTATTAACACATAGCTTGCCTCAGTCCCATGCAGGTATGATGGAAGCATCTTTAACTCTGTTTTGGATTAGAATGTTGGGTGGGGGAGTGTTTCCATAAAAGTTCACTTTCAGTATATCGTTCAGTGGCCTGATTCATGTATGAATAGAATCTGAAGACAGGCAGGATATACCCTTTTTCTGAATATATCGAAAAAACAAATGATTGCTCCAAATTACCTGGGAAATTAGAATATTCATTTTTTTTAAATTCTTTTATTAAAACAATCAACATTGAGCATAAAAACCTATTATGCAGCAATCATCATGACACCTGGTATACAATACTAAGTATTAGTCTTTGAAAACGTCTGAGTTAGTAAGCCTTTTTCCCCCACTCCTCGCGTCTAGCCTCAACTATACTCCTGTTACGTTTTATTTTGATTGGTGTTTCCCCTATCCGTTTCAATATTAATGTGATCAACATTAAACATAAGATCCTATTGCTAAGCAATCATCCCAGAACATAGAGAATATTCATTTTTTAAAAAAAATTCTTACAAAGGTGATGAGGTGTTTATGCAATATCTAAGATGCTATAGAGTGGGGGTGTGGAACCTTGGCAACTTTAAGATCTGTGGACTTCAACTCCCAGAATTCCTCAGCCATTTTAGGACCTGAAGTCCACAAGTCTTAACGTTGCCAGAGTTGGACTTTCCTGCTGTAGAGTTTAATATCCAAGGTGAGTGCCCTCTACAGCATGGGCGTCAAACTCAACTGCGTCACATGACATATTGCGATGTATTGCAACATTTTTTGCCTTTGCGGAGGTGGGGTGGGCATGGCCTGTGCGTGACGCATCTGGCCTATGGGCTGCCACTTCAACACCCCTGCTCTACAGGATGTCAAGTAAATCTCTATTTATTAGGGTAAAAATAAAGATTGGGTTTTTTCCTCTTTGGTTTCCAATTGCATAAAACTGATACCTTGGGCTGATGTCCACCCTATTTTCTAGTGTTTAATATCAGTTCTGTGATGGTATCACTTTTACCATGGGAGTATCATATCATATCATATCATATCATATCATATCATATCATATCATATCATATGCCACATACTTCCCTACGACCGGTGAGAGCACACAGGGTCGGCCTCCTCCGGGTCCCATCAGCGAAACAATGTTGTCTGGCGGGCCCTAGGGGGAGGGCTTTCTCTGTTGTGGCGCCCACCCTCTGGAACCAACTGCCTCCTGAAGTCCGCGTTTCTCCCACGCTCCTGGCCTTCCGTAAAAACCTTAAAACTTACCTCTGCCGGCAAGCCTGGGGATGATTGTGGATTGAATGGTGAACATGAGTGGGTGTTAGTTTGTTTTTAGAGATTTTGTTTGGACTTGTATTAAAATTGATGTTTTATATACATGTTGTTAGCCGCTCCGAGTCTCCGGAGAGGAGCGGCATACAAGCCTGAATAAAATAAATAAACAAACAAACAAACAAACAAATAAATAAATATCATATCATATCATATCACAAAGTGACAAAACTATTTAGGATTTTTTTCAGGATGAGAGATTGTTCCTTGATTTAAATCCTTTCTGTCTTTGATTAAGGATATCCACTTAACTCATTATCTTAATGCAATGTTCAGTTCAGGAACCTTTAATTTAAAACCACATGGAACCAAATCTACCAATCTAGTCCTGTCATATATTTATTCATTTTTATGGATTTTTTTTTAAAAAAACGATTAAGTGCATACCTGGGTGCTTTTGTTATAATTTAAGAATTCTTAGTCATTATATCCATTTTTCTTAATTTTCCCTGTAATTCTTCAAGAATGATCAGCATGCATGAAATAATAGGGGCTCCCTCTGCTGGGACAAAATAATAGGTATATATTAAAGTATGTTGCTTTTTTAAAAAGCATAAGCATAATTTGTCTAGTAGTTGAAGTGTCTGTTTCTGAAACAGATGAGTACTTCAGGTTTCGATAGGATAGTAAATTAGAGTATTTTTGTTGTAAAATGGCACATTTTCCAGTGAAAAAGAAATTGTTTATAAATTGGCGTAATAATACTCCAGAAAATAAAATACATCTTTAAAAATTCAGTTAAGTATAGAAAACTTGATGTATATATGAATCTCTCTCTCTCTCTCTCTCTCTCTCTCTCTCTCTCTCTCTCTGTGTGTGTGTGTGTGTGTATTTGTGTGTGTACATATGGGCACATGTGTAGAATTACTTCA
>JARGCV010000018.1:20137500-20275000 GCA_034064705.1 Bothrops alternatus | reverse complement strand
TTTCATGTGAAATGCCCTGATATATTTCCATGCTGGAAATAGAGCCTCCAGGCTCCCATATGTTCTTCCAATGAGATTCAAACACTTGATGACCCTCCAAAATATCTGTGGAAAGATGCTGTTCTGGGACAATAAGCTTTGAACTAGCAATACACTTACTGACAACTTCCATGTCCTGTACAAAGATTTTGAGACTATGTCACTGTTGTCAGGGGCACATCTTTGATCATATAGGTTCCCATACAAAGAAAGTAAGGTGTGAGCGATCATGGATACTTAATTATATTCTCATGAATTTAGTACAGCAGCACGCAGAGGGGGTAGGCTAGAGGAACACTGGAAAGCATTAATTCAAACAACTGCGCATTGCCCTTACATTTTATGAGATCTCCCCAATTGTTCTGAATGCACATTCTGAGCTTCACCATACATACAAAAAGTGCGGCATGTGAACGTAGCCTTCCCGAAGTCAGATTTGAAAGCATGGATGTGCAGAATCTTCGAATGATTTCAAGCTATATGTTACAATTTTATGAGCAGTTGTGAAAGGATGAGCCTGATGGAAACATTCTATAGCTCGAGGGAATGTGAGTCAACAAGAAACTGGCAAGTTTTGAATTCTTCTATTCTCAAAATGTCCCCTCCTGTTTAAATATTGAATACATTAAGAAAAAATGTAGGATAAGGCAAGATAGGAACAGAGAGTGAGTTTATGAGAGAGAGACTGCAACAGATTAAGTGCACTTTTATATAAATATAATCAGTTCCTGGTTGCAGCCTCAGGTATAAACGGAACATGTGTGAAGGATGTGAAGGTAGCATGACCTTCTCTGTAAGGCTTGGTTTATGGGAATAGTGCTTCATTTGACCTTCACCTTCTGAGTTTTTTCAGCTGCCAGCAGCTTTTCTTAAGTTGAACAAACAATAAGAAAAGGAATATATAGTCCAGCTTTAAATCTTGCAGCTACTGCTTTCAGACATGAAGGAAAAGAAGAGGAATCTCTCAGGCAAAGCGTAACCCCTGAAAGCTTTTCCAACATTCACAATGACTTAGTGTAATAGTTGCTAAGAGGTGTGTGTACTATTTTTTTTAGTTCAGTTTTCTGCATATGTTTAATTCCAGGAACTGGGGGATAGCTTTATAATGGGAAAAAAATGAAAAATAAAATGTGGTCATAGGGTAAAATGGTCATGGATTTAAGCCTAACAATCACATTCAAATGTTATTTTTTGCAATAGATTATTATTATTCCATTTCAGAAAATAACTTACTCCTGGCTTATTGAAAAGCAATTTTGTTATCATCTGAACTGTCCTTTTTCGAACTAGAAGGATGAATGTTTTTCAAAAAAAATGACTGATATCATTGAACCCCATCACAATCATATATTTTCAGACAGTTTGTGTGAAAGTACACATAGACATCACACCCAAGGTTCATACACCCAAGAATGAATGAAAAATAAGGTTGAAAAATTAAGGTATGCAGTTATTTCATAACACATTGAAGGAACCTGTCTGTTGTTGAGAGAAATGGTGTCAGTTATATGAATAAGTAAACACAGGTTTATAAAAGACTTCATTTTTACTGGATTTTTTTCCTATTTCATTATTAAAATATTTCTATTTAACGTTACGAGGTGGAAACATTATTTTTCATTCAGCCCTCATACACTTAATGTTCTATAGCATTTGAAAAATAGGATAAAGGCCGAATAGGAGAACACAATATAGTTATAGAAACTATGTTATTCTTCAGGAAGGTTTCCTTATCTGAGTCTAATACAGTTGGTTAAAAAGAATATTTGTAGCTCAGAACTGTGGGTTCCTTGATGCACTCTGAGCTTGGTTGTTTTTCTGCAGACATTTCCTTACCGACCTAGGTAACATCATCAGTGCACCCTAATAGGATTCTTGAGGAGAGAAAAGAGACTGACATGGATAATTAACATTTGCAAATAGCATGGTTATATTGGTGGTAGAAGAAGCCTTGCTTTTCTCTGTTCAGTGTTCATATCTGGAGGAACACAAGAACATAAAATGGAATGATTGAAAAACTAGGCAACAGTATCCTATGCATGATGAAGTATGAATACATTAAAGAGTCTTTGTGGTGCTGTTAATTCCAGTTCACATTATTAAATGTCATCCTTTCTTGGGGGATGCATCTTGAGTTGGCACCCAGCTGTTAATGGCAGAACCAGTCAAAGATACTATGGTGCTGCCTTTTTTTCATGCTAGAAGATGTGTGGCTTTTTATCATTCCTGAAGATGCAGCAGAGCAATTTAACAACCAGTTCACAACTCTATTAAACCAGTTAGAAAACACTCCTGCAAGGAACTGTAATAAAATCCATCATTCTAAACCACAGAAATGCAAAGGTGCTATAATAGACATGATTACATCCAACAGAGATAATTTCATCCAAGACTTTGTAGGGTTTATGTATAAGAAGTTCAAAATCATACCCAAAACAGTTTTCCAGCAAAAGAGCCCCGAAAAACTGAAAGGGCTGCAGTAACATGCTTAGTTCTCTTCAATAATCAGGATATTATCTAAATATTGCTATTCTAGATTAGTGAATATTAGATTAGTTTATTAAGTTGTAAGAGTTCTACAGTTATATCTGTAACATTTTTTAATGAGGAAAATTGACTGATATTTAAAATGTTTACTCAGATTTATTTATTTATTTATTTATTTATTTATTTATTTATTTATTTATTTATTTATTTATTTATTTATTTATTTATTTATTTAATTTCTATGCCGCCCTATTCCGAAGAACTCAGGGCGGCTCACAGCATAATAGAAATTACATTATATACATATAAAAAACCCTTAAGTTAAAAAAAACACCCTTAAGTTAAAAAAAAAAAAAGAAACCAATCATTCCACGAACATACACTGGCTAGGGGCAAGATGTTAGCTGCCCCAGGCCTGCCGGCAATTGGACCCAACATTACTTTCCAGCATCTTTGCTGTCCCAGAAATCAAGTTATGAATAATATGGCAAACTGCCCTAGAGAGAACACGTTGTTCTTTGATAGCATTCTCTCACATGATAATATTTTGAGGATTGCACATAGCTATCTTCAGCCAAAAGCAACTGGGATTATGTTTGATGGCTCTTAAAAATGTTTCTAGTCCTTCAGATTAGCCAGGTTTTACAGCTATTTTCTGTGGTTGCCAGCCTGCCATGCGCTGACCTGCCTCAGGTACACCAGGCTTCCTGCATGCTGTGGCTATCTGCCAGACAGTATTAACTAAGAAGACATTAAAGCAGCTTTTCCTACCCATAGGATGGATGTTCATATGGACCCTCATGAATGAACAGGAGAGTCCAATTGGAGTTCTCTCAGGAATTTTCCTACATAAACCTTAGTTTTGTGGGAGACCTCATTCCTTATTCTGGGAGTTCTAATGCCACCCCAGAACCAAAACTTTGAAGGAATATTTACATTAGTAATGTGAGCAATAATGCTCATAAAATTATAGAACCCCCACTTTGTTTCATTTTATCCTTAAAACAGCTAATATTTTACATATAAGCAAACCTACTATCTGCATATCAGTGAAAGAAGTGGGTTACAGGAAACATTTTTTTCTGAGATTGAAATGACGCTGTCAGGCAAATGGGCGCAAATCTGAGAAACAAATTGTGAGACAGCCTATTGGTAGAATATTGGATTTACATATAAAAATCCTAGAATTAATTTCTAGATACTTCCCGTGGGATTGGAAGATCACTTACCTCAAAACCCAAAAGCAACTTCCAAATAGAAATAGCATGGACCAAAGATCTGATACACTATAAGGAAATGTTTTGTTTTCTTAATAGTTTAGCTCTGTCTTCCCTAACCCTGAGGTCTTCTGGAAGTGCTGGACTTTAACTCAGCTGAAGGCCAGACAAGAATCAATGGATGGAAACTAATCAAGGAGAGAAGCAACTTAGAACTAAGAGAAATTTCCTAATGGTGAGAACAATTAACCAGTGGAATGCCTTGCTTTCAGATGTGGGTGCCTCATTGCTATAGGCTTTTAAGACGAGACTGGAAGCCACTTGTCTGAAATGGTATAACATCTCCTGCTTGAGCAAGGGGTTGGACTAGAAGACCTCCAAGGTCCCTTCCAACTCTGTTATTCTATGTTCAAACTCTCACATTTTCGATGTGGCCTAATAGAATTGAAATCTGACACATGTGAATGCCATTGAGTAGAGGAAGGATTTCATTTTATTTCTACATGAGTGTGTGTGTGGGCATGCATTTGTGCATTTGTTTGCAGAAAAATGATGCATAAACATAGAAAAAGAGCCTGAATAAAAGTACTGGTTCATTGTTTTCAGTTTGGCAGTCTTCAACTATAAACCCATTCCCATCTCCTTAGTCACAGGATAAGAATCAGCCATAATATTATTACAGCATAATTCAATCAATGAGAAAAAAAATAAATAAAAGAAAACCATTTGTTTGAGAACTTTAAGAGAAAAAAAATCTTGGCAGCTCTAGAGGTTCTATTATTGGGAAGGCTTTTTTATCCTTGAGGAAATCCAAATCAGTTTTTATGTGACTCTGTAAGATAGCACTCCAGTCTCTTACTGTAGTTTAATATCTAAAAGCCAGCTAAGTGTTGGAATCTATACCATTCAAAACATAGCTTTGATTGAAGCAAAGGAATGTATAGCTATACAAATCTAAGCAATGGAAGAATGAAATCTGCCTCTTCAGATTAATGACCAGTCATTCCTCTCACAAATACTTAGAGACAACATACAGTGCAGAACCAACTACCAGTTGCTTGCCAAATAACAGGATATCCAAGAGGGGTTGTTGTTTCCCTCCTGCAAACAGCCTGTCCCAGCACTGGCAAGCTTTCCCCCCCTTTTTTTCCACAGTAATGGGACACATCCGTTGATTCTTCTTGGCAAAGAGGTCACTTTCCAGTTTCTCAACAGATTTATTTCTGTGGCTGAGCATGTGGTATGAATTGATTTTGCTCCAAAAAAGAAGAAAATAATGTTGCCGGTGTATCGTGCGTGGCAGAAAGACTTCTGAGAGCAGGAAGGCCCAAGCTGCTTTTGAAAGGGTTGGTTTGATTAAAAAAAAAAAAAAAAGCTTGTCAACAACCATTCTGTCTCAATAATGTTGTCTGTCAAAGCTATGAGACAGACATATCATGATGGCCAGTGGTGGGATTCAAATAAGTGAACAACTCGTTTTCTGTGTGGATGCCACTTCCAGAAGTCCATTCTGGGCCTGGGCAACAAAAAATTAGCTACTGCTTCTGCCGAAGTAGTGTGAACCAACTAAATCCCACCACTGATGATGGCATCTCTGAAAACGCTCTCACTTTTCCAATCCTTCCTTGTTGGAAAAATGGCTTCTAGGCAGACGGAAACTAAGCACAAGGCCTTCATTTTTGGATTTTCCACAGCATTACTACAAGCACCATCTTGTAAGTGCTCATTCCTGCCTAAGACCTTCAGAAGAATGTCTGATGCATATTCAGGTGGTTGGAGCTTCATATGTATCATCGTGGCTACCATCTTCATTTTTTATTTTTTTTGATCACATGTTGAGGATACCGGTATGTGCTTCACAACCACCTTTTCACTTGTGGGGAAAATATTACTGGTCTAGTCCTTGCATATTTCTCCCAGTAGTAAAAAAAACCAAAAACGTTTTCTTCCAGTTTCAGAGCATATCTGCACAAAGTGTACATTTCCAGGGGCTGCTTTCATTGAAAACAAACAATTAAATAAATCTTTGCCTGTACCCTCTGTCCAAGATTTTGCTTGGATTTTAAAAGGTATAGATTTTGATAGACCTCTGTGGTCACTGTGTTCTAGGACTGGAGGGCAGAGACTGAAATGCTTTCCAAAGATTAGGAGGCCACACTTTTATAGAAGGAGAATATAATCAAGAAAGGATAAGGATGATATTTACTGTCACAATGAAACAAAACAAAGCAGCTGTTTCCGGCCCAAGCTATTCAGAATAATTATCATATAAACCTATAGAAATGAAAATGATTCGGTGATAACAGCAAGTAATATTTCAGCTCCCATCATGGAAGAAATGGAGTATATTTACATTACATAAGTGATATGGCAGGCTTGAAAATGACATTTTTAAGTGTGTTTTTTTCCCCAGACTGCCTACACAGACCATACCTGAATTTTCTAATAGTTTACAATTGGGTTGTTTTTCATAACATTCCATAGCTATAAACATAGCCCTGCCTTTGGGAAAAAAAACTCTGATAAATCTTATGTTTTCTGTAAAAGTATACAGTAAGAGAGGATTTTCTTTAATATGATTTTCTAGAAGTTTACCCCTTTTCTTTTTGGGATGTAACAGGAAAGATGAACATGTTATTGAGTAGGATGAGAGAAAACTAATTGTTAAAAATAGGTTATTCCACCCAGCTTCAATTATTTCTGCAAATTTACCCACTGAAATGTGTATTTTTCAGGACTTGTGATGCTTTAAAACTTAAAATAAAAGGTAAAAGTGAGCAAGCAGAACTGGATTGTTTTAGGAAAATGATCTACATTCTACAGGAAGAGAATTGCATTCAAATGCATAGGAAAAGAAATGTGCAAAAAAAGGCCTAAAAACCTTTGTGTAGACTTTTTCAGGAAAAGAATGACAACCCAGCCAGGCCTGGGACAAAATTAAAACCACACAACTCAGAGAAATGAGAAAACTAAGTGGAATTGAATGTGCAGAAGACAAACAAATTGCCCTGCCGGTACAGAAATCGGCATTAAAATTTGTTATCCCCTCTGGAAAAAAAAAAGAAAAGAAAATCCTTAAACAAATCCATTTTGTGGAGGGCAGCGTGATTCGTCTTTCCTTTAAGAGCTGAAAGTGCCTTGTGGTTTTACAGGAATGATCAAGCAGCTGGTGGACTGTGGAATTTGCTGAAGGGCTGTGTTGATGGCTGCGCTATGTTTATTTGGTAGTGGTTGTTTACAGCACCTGTGGGTGGATTAGCAAGTCTTGACTTCAGCTATTTGTCCAGGAAATTTAAACTGTGAGCTGTGTGTATAATTAGGAGGCAGTGTACTTTCCACTTAGTCACAGCACCCAACTGACCCCTGCCGCAGGCGTATGTAATTCTAAATAGGACATTGCTCCGAAGATCCCTCTGGTATCAGCCGCAAAGCCTTCTGTAAGGCACATTTTCTCTTCGTTATTTTTTAATGCATAAATATATAGCTAGCGTGCTGGCAGGGAGCCCAATAAGAAACTGATAATTAAACATGTATCTGAAGTGATTTCTACCGGTAGGATAAAACCAACTGAGCCATTCAATGGATTCAGGCTACTCCAAGGACTGCAGAGGAAGATTATGGAAAAATAAACAGAAAATAAACAGCTTTTTCTTTTCTTTCTGTTCCCCCCTCCCCCGTTCTGTAAGTATGAAAGAGCCAATCATTGGTTGCCATCGCTGGCTCTAACATTTAGTAACTGATAATTGCTGTAACTGGGGCCAGTGAGCTTTGCAAATATTACTCAGTAAATTTTAATTAGCACCCTGGGGATTGAAACATTTCCGAAGGAGCTCCCAGGGGACGCTTTCTCCCCCAACTGGTGGCAAAGTGTGCTGAGTAATTTTAGATCAGCCTGCCTGTCAAAGCGGATCAGGATCATCTTGCTACTTAGACTGGGGAAAATGCACCTGCTCCGGCATGGAAATAAGGTGCATTATCGGGCAATTTGTGCTGCTTATTTTTGCCGCTGCCCCAGTTTGACAAGAGGGAGATGTGGAAGTGTGGATTATTTGTGTCGAAACCTGGGGGGGGGGGGGAGAATGGAATGAAAGGAAGATGACACATTTTCCCAGAAAGTCTGGAAAAAAACATTTGATGTTGCAGGAGGCGCTCAACATACCTTTACCTGGTTTTTAAAAGAAACTCATTAAACATTGTATTCAAATATTCCAGAGGAAGGAAACAGGCTTCTTGCATCAATGGCATTTTTCTATAAATGGTGTGAAGAAACACAGAGAAGCAATAATAGTAGTTAGAAAATTTTGGGTAATATTCCGAACAAAAATAAATATCTCTGGCTAAGGTAGCAATAGTGTATGTATGTGCATATATGCATACACACACACACACACACACACACACACACACACACACACACAGGTACAGGCACACACTGTGGCTTCATTGAAGAAATAGAAGGGCTTTCTCACATATTATATGTCTTCCTTAGGCATCCTGGTAAGGGAGTATCTGTGTGTGCAACCTTAAGCAGAAATTCAGAGAATGGTCTTGTAATAGATTTGTGGAGTCTGGCGCTTGCCTTATTTAAGTCAATCTATGTCAATAACCTAATACAGACATATTAGCTGAAAACAGGGTACCTCACAAACATGAGCTCAGCAGCCATTATAAAGGGGCATATCTCTTAGAACAGAGGGCTCCAACCTTTCTGGTCTTGAGGACCAAAGGGAAGAAGAGCAGCTTCAAAATTGGTGTGCATGTGCACATGTATGCACACATGGGGCCACGTACACTGGTGCGACACTAGCAGCCCCATTTTCACATGCAGCATGCGCTGGTGGCATGTGCATGCGCAAATGGCTGCAAACCCCACGGTGGCTAATGGCCCATTCACACATGCGCAAACGGGCCGCGGAAACCCGCCCTGACTACTGGCATATGCGCAAATGGGCTGCAGATACCTGCCCCATGCTAGCATTCCTGTTCGCACCCATGTGCATGCCCAAACAGGGTCACAGGCACTAGCACGAGTGGGGGGGGGAAATATGTGCCCACACATGCATGCACCAGCCAGGTTGGGGACCCCTGCCTTAGAAGGTTTCTACAGCTGCTTAAAAGATTTTGCATAGCTTTCTATCAAGGAGTTTGTGGGTCATATGATCCTTAGTTGCTGAACTGGGGAAAACTTTGAAAGAACCACACCGAACCCTTGAAAGATGGAGCCACATCAAGAAAAGATGTTTGGTTATATGACTGTTTTGAAAAATGCTTGATTGAAGAGCTGGACATGTAGCAGGGAGACTCAGCTTCCGGTTTACTCTCAGACCCTGAAGTTCTTTGAGTGATCTGGAGCCAGTTTCTATCTCACAGTCCCACCTACCTCATGGGGTTGCTATATTAGGTTAGAGGAGAAAGTGGAATGTGTGCCACTCTGAACTCCTGAATGAAAGATGGGTTATGAATCTAGCAAGCAAATAAATCCTTGTTTTTCCCAACTGTACCAATTTAGCATCTCCAGCTAAGCTTCAGATATAACTGGGGAACTGTGAGAAAATGCTAATCACAGTGTAGCCATAGGTGATTATTTTATATCATCACACAATCATAATTTGATTATGAAAACATAAATGTAATAATAATATTAAATTGTTACTTAGGAGAATGTGTGGTAGACACCATTGTTCAATGTTTCTGTTGTTAGGTACAGCCTTGCAATACATGCATTTGCCATTGTTGATTATCTTACCTTGTAAATGCAGATTAGAAGTGAAATGCAGATTAGAAGTGAAAGCATATGCATAACAAAGAAACATTGCTTGCCCTGGGTGACATGGCAGATCTCCCTGATTGTTATCTAAAAACATTAAATAAATGGTGTTGTGCATTTTCAAGCAACAAGCAAAAGCTGTGTAAGATTTCAACTGAATCATTCATGTGATATCAGAGGAGGTGACTATTAGGGTAAATTAGTTGCCATGCGTATCTTAATGACAAATTGCAAAAGAAACTGTATTCAAAGGTTGGCCCCTTTTGAGTTATCTGTGTCCCTTTTCCTAACTCTCTTATTAATTATCAAAACTTCTGCAGCCTTGTATTTTATTTATATACAGAAAAAGAGACCTGATTGATCTAGGATCAAATCCCTAGCGGTAAATCTCATTGACTCATCAAACTGGATAAGTTATTTTAGTCATTCCAATTGGTTTGGATGTACATGGATTTCCATTTTTCTCAGAGTGTTAAAGTAAACTTCATTTTAATTCTATCATGTGGATTGTTGAACAGGTTTCCTACATTTATAATAATAAATACTTCTGATTATATATTATATAGTCACACGAACCCTCTACTATAACGATTTAGATTTTGGCACCTAGAATTCTTGTGTTTTTTTCTCTCTGATTCATCTAATAGATTTTTTTTTCATCATACTTCCTTATTTGGAATCAGTTTTAGTACCTAGATGTCCCTGGTTAATCTTGAGAAACTAAATAGGAACAGATTTATTAGTACTTGGATGAGAGACCACCACAAAACAAAAGATTGTACGTTAGATTAGCAAATAAAGTACTCAACACACACCCAGAAGAAATCAATAGCAAACCATTTTGATGTTGTCATCAAGAAAACTACATGGATGGTTTAAAAAGAGCCAAGGTTAAATCAACAAAGACTTTACCTTTCAAACTCCTTTAATTTTCTACATGCTCCATTTGGTGTTCCTTGCTACAGCAGGTTTCATATACATATACATATACATATACATATACATATACATATACATATACATATACATATACATATACATATACATATACATATACATATACATATACATATACATATACATATACATATACATATACATATACATATACATATACATATACATATACATATACATATACATATACATATACATATACATATACATATACATATACATAAGAATTTTTGTGATTTTCAGATTCATGAAATATCCCTATTTAGGATTTTGAATAAAAATTCAGCATTAATAGTATTGAAGCCACATACAGCTAAGCCTCGACGTATGACCAGTTGCTTAGCAGCTGTTTGAAGTTACAACAGACCCTGAAAAATAGACTTATGACCTGGATTCAAAGTTCTGACATCTGCCCCTCCCCATGGTCATGTGACTGCATTTTGAGTGCTCGGCAACCAGCCTACATTTATGGCCATCTGCATGTGATTGCGATTTATGATTATGATGTTGCTAAAAACCAGAAGTAAATGTCGGTTTTCAACAAAAAAAATGTTCCACAGTGAACAATGGGTTTATTTCACAAGCCTGGCATTTGTTTAACAACTACCGTGCTTCCTTAAGGACTGCCACATTCACTTTATGACTGCCAAAAAAATGTCATAAAATCATGTGCAGCCACATGGTGACTTGCTTTATGGCCATCATGACTGATGATTAAAATTGCTGGTTCAATTACGATCATAAGTTGAGGACTACCAGTCTGTCAGTTTCAGTTTCTTGGTTGCAGATACATTTTTAATTGAAATGAAGGATGTAGCTTAACCCATTTCCTCACCTGATCTCGATTTATGATCTCTTTTATATGATTTCATTCTATTGAGCTGGATGGAAATATAAACTCTTAACACTGTATTCTTGTTCATTAAAAAAAAAAGAGCCAGCCCCAACTTGTCCCCAGAAGTTGTGACTGCTCCAGCTCTGGAAGTTTTTAAGAAGAGACTGGACAACCATTTGTCTGAAATGGTGTAGGGCAGTGATGGCAAACCTTTTAGAGACCGAGTGCCCAAACTGCAACCCAAAACCCACTTATTTATCACAAAGTGCCAGGGGTGCATCAGCATTGTGGTGCTCTCAAGGGGGCAGGGAGGCGCCTCTGAGTGCCGCCTCTGGCACGCAAAAACCAGGGGTGCAAAAATGGGCCACCATGCTGCAAGGTGCAAAAATGTCTGCCGCCGCGGGGTGCAGATAAAAGCCGCTGCACCATGCAAGAATGGGGCAAGGCTAGTGAGTATCACACAGGCACTAGCCCCACCCCATTTGCAGCACGTGCATGCTCACGCCCCGTGCGTGCATGCACGTATGTAAAATGCTTCCCCCTCCCTTTTTTCCAGTCCTTCAATCGACAATGGCTGGTGATCTCTGCTCTACCACCTCTATTCGAGCTTGCTAGTCGGCCGCTTCACCTCCTTTGTGCTGGGCAGGGTTCCTGCTCTGGGCACGGTGGCAGCCTGATGGACCTGCTGCTGGCGACGGTGGCACACGTGTCAACCATGTGTGCCATAGGTTTGCCACCACTGTTATAGGGTTGGACTAGAAGACCTCCAAGGTCCCTTCCAACTTAATAATAATAATAATAATAATAATAATAATAATAATAATAATAATAATAATAATAATAATTCTTAAAAGACCTTGAGAATATAAGGTGAAGAAATGCTACCTAGGGGATGATCAGAAAAGAGGAGTACAGTCTGCAGCTGCATAATAGGAAGAAAAAGAAGCTTAGAAGCATCCTCCCTAACTTCTCAGGCTGTAAAGGAGATGGCAGCAGAGCTGGACTTCAGACTTGCAAGATTAATGTCAGTCTTCCCAGGTATACCATACAGAAAACAAATCAGAGGAGCGACTTCGATTCCGTTGTAGCTCTACGTTACCAGAATCTTGCAAGTCTGAAAGTACAAAACTCCTGCCATCTCCTTTACATCTCCTGAGAAATTAGGGAGGGTCCTTTCTGAGTCTCTTCCTCTACCTGTTATGCAGCTGGGGACTGTACCTTCTCTTATCTAAGCAGCATCTCATTGTTTCTCAAGGTCCTTTTCACATACCATTACAATAATAGATTACTGGCTAAAAAAAATTAAAATAAATAGATACAATGCATAGTAACCCCTGGCACTGACATAGTAGTTAATTTCTGCAAAACTGTAGAAGTCCAGATAAGCATATGGTGGCATTCTTCAAAAAAATCCGAGGGCTAAGGAGACCAGACTTGGAGAAACTCATAGACAGCCTGATAATTGGGAAGAGGCCAGCCTAATGCAGGCATTAAAGAAGTTATCTAGAGCCCTACCTAAAGACAAGGAGTTTAGTGCCAACTGACAGGAACATCTAAAGAAGCTATTTTCAGGAAATCAACAGAAAGGAAGGGGGGGAAAAAAACAAAAAACAAAACAAAACCCAAAACTCCACGCATTTTAAATCAGGAAAAGGGAATAACAGACAGAAAGATAATTAGAGCGAAGAAGCCAGAAGTACATCGATTGTGGCATTTCTTTGCATTTGTTCTTGGCTGCGGCTATGCAAAGCTTTGATGGAGTGATTCACTTTGAAGGCAACGTGATCAAAATGATCCCAATTGAAGCAGATCTGCCAAGGGAAGCGGTGCGTGCCAAATCAGAGCAGCCATGCCACTTCCGAAGCCGACCGGGCAGATTGGCCCTGCCTTGAGGCATCGTGAGCCAAAGTGTCTCGTCTCTGACAGGACTTCTCAAGCGCCGAGGCAGACTGCATTATTCAGGAGGTAGCCTTTCATTTAAAAACGTTTGGGAGCAGAAGAGATGTGGCTGGTGTGTGAATGGGATACCACCAGGAAAGAGGAAGCTTCAGGCTAATCTGGGAAAGTGAAAATAAAATCCTGGTAGATAGCAACAACAACAAATCTGTCCGCAAGGCTGGGAAATTACTGTGGGTAGTGTCCAGTTCAGTACTTCCCCCACCCCAAGTCATTTCCTCTACCCAGATCAAAGCAAGCACACAGGCCATTCAATTCAGCTAGCCAAAAAAAAAAAAAAAGAAAAGAAAGAAAGAAAGAAAAAAACAAGCGCTTGGTTTATTCATTAAACATCAGCAAATGTCAAAAATAGTTAACTGGCCAAAGAGGACAAAAAGCAGGCAAAAACCAGGAAGAGAGAGAGATGGAAAAACAGGGTGAGAGGGAGGCAAAGAGAAAGATGAATATGAAGCAACAATTTATAATATCCCTAGTTGTACAGGTAGTCCTCGACTTACTTTGTTTAGTGAATGTTCAGAGTTACAACAGCACTTGAAAAAAAAGTGACTTATGGCCATTTCCAGATTCACTTAACGACCAAATTACTAACTTAGCAACTGCAGTGATTCACTTAATAACTGTGGCAAGAAAGGTTGTAAAATGAGGCAAAACTGTTTTGCTTAGTAACAAAAATGTTGGTCTCAATTGTGGCCGTAAGTCAAGGACTATCTATATTAATCTAAACAGAACTTTCCAGAGCCACTGGGAGCACTATTGTAGGTATTTACAATGGCTGATCCCAAATGGAGTGGCCCTGGTTGTTCCAGCTTATACCCTTTCTGCACATAACGGCAGCAGAATGGAGATGGGTAGAAGGACAACAGGTGATCTCTCCCTCATTTTCCACCATGAAGAAAACCATGGTGGATGAGAATGATGTTTCCAACACATGAAACCATTAAGAATCCAGTTTATCTCCAAGGAGATTTTACCTTTCATATGAAGGGGGCCTGTACTCCAAGAACTTTGTCTACATAGAAACCAATAATAAAAGAGGCAAATTAATTTCTCACTCCAGGAAATGCAAAACAAAACAAACCTTTGGTGGTTCAAAGGTGTTATATTATCACATCTCTCACATCACCTTAATACTAAATTATTCCCCATGTAGGATTATCTATTTCAATGCACATTAGACTGGGTTTTCTTTATTTTCTTTCTAATTCTGTTCCTGCAAAGTGGCAAGGAAGCAGGGTTTTTTCCATGGATGATAGTGAAGCAAGCAGTTGACTCTTTACAGAGCAGTTTCCTGAATGTTTATCATTCTTGAGACCAATCATTACAACCACTGTTGTTTTCTAAATAGAAAATGATAAATTGTTCCAACATTCAGTAGCAGCTATATTGACTGATTAGTGAATCAAAGCTAGAATTTAAGCTCTTATAGCAATTACAGTCAAACAAAACAAGGCAACTCTTCCTGAATTTTCAATTGGCCAATCTGAATACCAGTCAAAAGATGATATTCTCCTCATCCAGTCTACCTGCACCCTTGACCATTAAAACATTGATAAATGGAGTCACTAGATTTGGTAAAATAGACATTCTCATAGGACATTGGAGAATGATCCAATTACTTGCAAAGATTATTTTCTACAGTGATACATCATCCTTGTTGTGCCATGAAAAAACAAAGAAAAGGTTTTTCTGTGCAAAACATTCAGAATAATTAGCAGGGGTGGAGGATATTCTGAACACGCTGCCTTTAAAATAATGAGGATATATATATACATAAACACACACACACACGTCATTTTTCAGAAGGTTAAGGTGGTAGTTGTTTTTTCAGTTTGACATTGACTCTATCAAAGCCCAGTGAAATTAAACAACAGACAGAAAGAACAAAACATTTACTGTTCAAATCCATCCCTAATTTCCAGAGAACATGCAATTATCCTTAGGGATTAAAGAGGCCAAAGATCCTTCTATAGAGGTTATTTTTAACTAGAACTTAAGGGAAGAAAATGTCATGTGAACTTTGATAGGTTCTAGACACATATGAGCATTGGTGACTGATGACAAACAGCAAAAAACACCACAACAACTGAATGACTGTGATGAACTTGCACTCAATAGTCTGCAAGGTTCCCATGAGTTGAAGATGTGCATAGGTTTATTACGATCAATCGTATTTTTGGACAGGTGATTTTCAAATACCAAGAATAAATAAACTTAGAATATGCAGGTCTGTCAACAAGAAGAATAATTATTCACATCAACATTTGATATTTAGCATCATAGATCTATATTTATTTACTTGAAGTGAAATATATTTATGCTCAGTGGAGTTAATTCCACAGTGACTATGTATAGGATTCTAAACATGCGAGGATGTTTAAAATTATAACCTTTAATAAAATAAAACCTAAAGGTACAGTTTTAAACATCTTGGAGTATGCCATTAAGTTCAGTGGATCTCACAAGTAATGAGAAATATCAATTGAATCAAGATCTCTATGCTATGAGAAGTTGTAACTTACCCATTTTGAATTTTAGCATCTACAATTTGCTCAGGATATTATGTACATAAGGCACAGATATCTTATTGTGTTCAATAACATCATAATAAAATTTAAGCTGACTTGCCCAAAGTCACCAGTATAATTCAGAGGATAAGAATTTAATATGTCTACAACATTACTTATCTCAAATGATTGTTTCAGAATTCCATTAAAATAAAAGGAGGTAAATACTATTTATGTACCCACCACAGTTTGTAGAGAGAGTGAATTCCCTAACATTGTTAAGCCTGATAAGCTCCTGATAAGCTCCTAGAAAAGAAGCAGAAGCCTAGATGAATCATACATCATTTTGTAGTAAGATACTGATAGATTTTAATGTTTTAAAATAACATTATTTGTTTTATTTATGTCCTAACTTTAATGTGCTAATTGTTTTAAATTTCAAACCATTATTTGTGAGTAAAGAAGGTTTGAAACTGTTGCAGCTTATAGAACTACAAGTTGGGCAGCTTACAATTCTCCAGAATTTACTAGATCAGTGTTTCTCAACCTTGACAATTTTAAGGCATGTGGACTTCAACTCCCAGAATTCCACAGCCAGCAATGCTGGCTGTGGAATTCTGGGACTTGAAGTCCACATGCCTTAAAATTGTCAAGGTTGAGAAACACTGTACTACCGGTAGATTATACATATCCCAGGATACCTCAGTTACTGCCTAAGAGTAACAAGAGTTGGATTCTACTCTAAGAGTAACAAGAGTTGGAAAGTTCCATGATGCCCATCAAGAAGCTTAGCTGCATTCCATTAGGTTTTTAATGTGTCTTGAAAGCTACCATGAATCTTGAAAATTCAGGGACTTACAACATCATCATCATCATATTTGTCTTTTTTCCTATTTACATATGCACAAAATAAGGAAATATAATATCTCTGAATATCATGCTTCTTCTTCTTCTTGTGCCACATCCGTTATCGTATGTTAGCGATCATGTTGGCGATCCTGCTTTTATCAGCAGCCACACGAAAAAGTGCTGCTGAGTTTTATCCAAACCAATCCCTTAGATTTTGAAGCCATGATGTTCTTCTTCTGCCTGGACCTCGTTTGCCTTCAATCTTTCCCTGGAGGATTAAATGGAGTATGCCATATTTTTCTGGGTGTCGCAACACATATTCTAATTTTCGTTTTTTAATTATTTTGCTGATTTCCCTTGGCTTTCCCAGGCGGCTTATCACCTCCTCATTTCTGATCTTGTCAACCCAGCTTATACGTAACAGCCGCCTGTAAATCAGTCTCTTCTAGTCTCTTCAGGTGGTCTTCTGTCAGAGGCCAACTCTCTACTCCATAGAGCAGGATAGAAAAAATATAGCATCTGACAAGCCTGATTTTCAGTCTTAGGCTTATGTCATGCTTGGGTTTATTTATTTATTTTATTTATTTAATTAGATTTCTATGCCGCCCTATTCCAAGAACTCAGGGCAGCTTACAACATGGATACTCACATGAAGAAATCTGGCATTAAAATACATTGTAAAAACCCCTTAATTAAAAACCAATCATCCAAGACAGACATGCAACAAACATACACTGGCTGGGGCAAGGTGTTAACTGCCCCAGGCCTGTCGGCAAAGATGTGTCTTCAATAATTTGTGAAAGGCGGAGAGGGTGGAGGCAATATGGATCTCCGGGGGGGGGGGAGTTGATTCCAGAGGGCCGGGGCCGCAACAGAGAAGGCTCTTCCCCTAGGCCCCGCCAGGCGACACTGTCTGGCTGATGGGACCTGGAGAAGGCCGACTCTGTGGCACTAAATTCTGAAATTCCTGTCTTTCTTTCCATTTATCTAATCAAAATAAATTAAATGTCACTTCTAGAATTGTTCGTACCTTATTCTTTAAAGATTCCCCTCTCCCCCTCTCAAAAAGTGACAGAAGGTAACTCTCAGAAGCTTCTTCACAATTTACTTGCTTTATTATCTTCAAAAAGCCAGTTAAAACAAGAAAATCACCTTGTGCAAACACCATTGCCTCCTAGAGCAGAAGCTGCATCTCCTGAAGGACTAAAGAGCCAAAAAACGTCTTTTTTCACAGTTAGCTTGAAAAGAGATGCAGTGTAATCCAAACATAAAACAACTGATGGACAGCAGGCTAGATGTTGAAGCTGATAGTACCAGTCAAAGCAAGGATTCTTACACAAAGCTACTTCTAATCCTTTTTTCAGCAGAAAAGACAAGTAGAAAGTTTAGATAAATGATTCAGTTCTGGCATTAACTGTCTGTTTACAATAACAGTTAAATGCTAAGTACATTTGCAATTTACAAATTCCAGCTAAGGATATTTTAAGAGGGATAGAGGTCAGTGTCTAACAGCACACCCATGCTGGAATTTAGTATATTTTTTGCACGTAATTCCACACCAAATTACGTAGATCCCAAAGATAGGACATGCTAAAATTCTAATTTGCAGTGTGACCAAGCTGATACAGTACAATCTTAATTTTTCTTTTAAGCAGCACCAAATGTGATACCTCTGCTACAAGAGCTATACTGGTTATTGGTGAACTTTGGTGTGCAAGTCAAAAAGTTTCTCACAGGGCCCAGTAAGCTGAGAAACCACTTTGTTTCATTGCTTCTGCTTGCCCTGTGCACCGTGGGCATGTTGTGAGTTCTGTCCTCAAAACAACGTTTTAGAAATTTGTATTGCCTTGACCCTGTCATATTTTAAGTGAAACTTGAAAGAACCGGCTCTTCCTCCAGGTGTTAGGTTAAGGTAGTGGTAGGCAACCTTGGCTCTTTTATGACTCGTGGACTTCAACTCCCAGAATTCCTGAGCCAGCAATGCTGGAATTCTGGGAGTTGAAGTCCACAAGTCATAAAAGAGCCAAGATTGCCTACACCTGGGTTTAAGGTGTCATTCTCCTTGAAAGATTTTGCATGATAAGGCTTGTTCTTTTTGATGATGGTGAGGGTGATTAGCCACCTCACTAGTTTTTTTTTTAAATATATATTTTAAACTTCCAAGATGGATGGCTATATACACTTGATGAAACAATCAATCAAATGATATGGATGTGTCCATATAGTTCACAAATTCAACTCAACTTTGCTCCTCCTCCTTTCCTTTTGGTTAATGTTAGCTAGCAAAAGAATGCAAATGGATCAGCAGAAAAAGTGAGATAGCTTAACACAGGGCTCTTCAAACTTGGCCCTTTTATGACTTGTGGACTTCAACTCCCAGAATTCCTCAGCCAGCATGCCCGGCTGAGGAATTCTGAGAGTTGAAGTCCACAAGTCATAAAAGGGCCAAGTTTGAAGACCCCTGGCTTAACGGAACTCCTGCTAGCAACTGTCTTGTCTACTTTATCTTTATCTTTATTTTGACTTATATGCCACCCTTCTCCCCAGACTCAGGGCGGCTCACAACAGAAATACAAGTACAAAATATATAAGTCATTTAAAATAATACTACAATATAAAACTATAAAACTATACTCACTCATACAACATACACTCCCAATCAAAGGCCAAGGGCAGAGCGCAGCTCACACGCCCCAAGCCTGTCTGCATAGATGTGTTTTTAAAAATTTTCGGAAAGCTAGGAGGGAGGGAGCAGTACGAACCTCTAAGGGAAGTTGGTTCCAGAGGGCTGGGGTAGCAACAGAGAAGGCCCTAGCCCTAGACGGGACCTGTAGGAGGCCAACCCTGTGTGCCCTAATCGGTCGCTGGGATTCATGAGGCAGAACTGTGGGTTCTTCTTCTTTGAAAGTCTTTAAAAAGAGGCTGAACAGTCATCTCTCTCATGCACAGCACACAGGTTTTCCTGAACATTGTAGGGGATTGGATCCTTGTACTCCCTTCTAATTCTATAATTCTATTACTGCATGATTCTCAGACTATGCCGTTACCTTGAGCTGGCTCTGTAGTGCTTTGTCTTTGGGCAGAGCCAGTAAGGGATTAAAAGGCATTAATGTTGTTGTGTCTTTTCTATCGATCAAACAAAAGACATTAGATCAGAATCTAGCAAGCTTTACTAAAACCTTTTTCTTAAAGGTCAGACAAGGGGAATGAGAGGCATCTAACTCTGTCTCAAGGCAAAGAGTTAGCCCTACCTAATCTACTAACAAACCCAATTAAAATTGTGCTTGAACCATGTGAGGAATATGTGACACCAGGCTGAGGCAAGGGAACAGTGTGAACTTAATGGCATCCAAACATCTAAGCAGAGGGCAAAAAAACAGCTGGAAGACTAATGCAAGATCAAAGTGTGCTATTAACATGCATCTCTGCATCTTAGGTTGTTTCACAAGGTCATTTCACATCAGCTTAATATCACATAAACTAGGACAGCTATCCCAAATATCTAATCTGGTCTTTACAGTCAAAATATTTGTATAAAATGTTCTCAACAACACATCATGTAGTATCTAGAGAAAATAGTTCTGTGATTTTGGCAACTCCCATGTCATTATAACATTTCTAATACTCCCACCTTTATACTTTCTGTTGCTTTTCACTTAATAGTTGCACACAGGGTTGTTATGACCAGAGATCTTTGGAGTTTTCTTGGAAGAAAATAATCAAATAATTACTCCACCTTTTTTTTGTACTGTAATTTTTCCTGCTGTATATTTCTTGGAAAAAATATGAATGAAAGATGATGCAAGGCACACATAATTTATATTGACATGGAGGTTTACCATTGAGGATCAGCCCACATCATGTTTTGTAGTGGACTTATAATGCAAGCACATCCAGAATATATAGAATATAGAATAACAAGGTTGGAAGGGATACTGGAGGACTTCTAGCCCAAGCCTCTATTTGAGCAATAAAGTCTATAGAATTCTGGACAAATCATTATCCAATCTCTTCTTAAAAACTTCCAGTGATGGATCACCCACAACTTTTGGATGTAAGCTGTTCCATTGATTGATTGTTCTCACTGTCAGAAAATTTCTCTTTAGTTCTATGTTGGTTCTCTCCTTGATTAGTTTTAATCCATTGCTTCTTGTCCTGCCTTCAGGTGCTTTGGAGAATAGGTTGACTCACTCTTCTTTGAGGCAGGCCCTTAGACATTGGAACACTGCTATTGTGTCACCCCTACTCCTTCTTTTCATTAAACTAGCCATAACTCCTAATTCTGCCCTCCCTGGCTGCAAATGGGTGGTTAAAGAAACATGAACATCTCACATTTACATTTACATATACGTATACATTTACAAATGCATACACATTTCCAACACTGAGTATTATATGGTGGATATGTTAATGTTGATGACAAACATAATCAGGATCAACATTAACATACCCACCATATAATACCTACCCAACTCTCCAAAGGTCAACCTAATCATATATTTATATATTGTTAGTTGACCTTTGGAGACTTGGGTAGGTTGCCTCAATCAGCAAAAGAGATATTGACCAGGATTAACTTGCTTAGAATGCATGATTTGGTTGCCACATCCACTGTTCGGTTCTTAGTTTTGACAGAACTGTGGTGACCAGCAAGAAGATTGTTTTGTTTGTGGAAAAATGTACAACAAAGACCACTTTATCAGATGAATTATTCATTTGGTGCCTCTGCCAACAAGTAACAAGTTGCTTTTCTGAAATTGGACTTGAGGAAGGCAGCTTCAGAAAGGGGATGGTGTCCATAATGTTAAAGAGAGAGAAGTGTGAAATTGTTGGTTTGAAAGGAGATACACCTATCTAAAAATGCAAAGCTACTTAAAATACATTTGGAAAAGACGGGATAGAAAATAGCTTCCATGACTTTGAGGAATAAAAGTGTATGCAGTGCTAAGGTTTAAGAACATATTTAATAATTTCACTTGAGTTTACTTCTGACTTCAGATGACAAAAAATACAACATGACCTAACTAGGAAACTCCAAAGTATTAACAAATCAAAACAAAATGAAAAAAAACCACCCAGAAAGCTAGAGAGAAATTGTCAAATTTTGATTCAGAGCTACTTCCTTAGGGCTTTTTGCACTGTTTTCAGAAAACATAGCATAGAAATCATTCATAGTGTTTGAAAGCAAGTTCTTTGAAAATCAGTGTACATATCAATTGAACAAAAAATTGGAATTAGATGATAGCAGGAATGGACAAACAAAAATGAGGATCTCTGGATGTTTCCAGTTGACCTTTGATCCCCTCCCCCAGCCTGGAATAAGCATTACCAAAGGAATCCACCCATCATTTACAAAAAATCAAGAAAAAATATGATGGGTAGCCAATTCCTGTACCCATCATAATTTGGTGGAAGAGATTGGCAAAATTAGGTGCTTTAATTTCAGTAAGCAGAAATGTAACTTGCCAAGGAAAATCAGGGAAACAATGTTTATCTGGGACTGTTTTAGTCTTTCTATGGAGTTGATTTTTTTTTAATAAAATAGAGTTGGAAGGGACCTTGGGGGTCTTCTAATACAGGGGTGTCAAACTGCCGGCCCACGGGCCAGATGCGTCATGCTAAAACCATGCCCACCCGAGCTCTGGCAATGGGGAAAAAGTCATGATTCCTCGCAACATGTCATGTGACATGGCGAGTTTGACACCCCTGTTCTAATACAACCCCTTGCTCAAGCAGGAATCCCTATACCATTTTAAACAAATGGTTGCCCAATCTCTTCTTAAAAACTTCATGTTGGAGCACCCACAAGTTCTGGAGGCAAGTTGTTCCACTGATAAATTGTTCTAATGTTCAGGAAATTTCTCCTTTATTCTAGGTTGGTTCTCTTCTGGATTAGTACCCATACATTGCTTCTTGTCCTGCCTTCAGGTGCTTTAGAGAATAGATTGACTCCCTCTTCTCTGTGGCAGCCCCTTAGTTATTGGAACACTGTTATCGTATCACCAAGTGTGTAAATCCGAGTATGGTCTTACCAAGGTGTTATAAAGTGTTATTAACACTTCATACGATCTTGATTCTATCCCTTTGTTAATGCAGCCTAGGATTGTGTTGGCTTTTTTGGCAGCTGCAGCACCATGCTGGCTCATATTTAAATGATTGCCCATTAGGACTCCAAGATCCTCTCTCAGTTACTACTATTAAGCCAGGTACCACCTATTCTATACTTGTGCATTGGGTTTTTCTCAATGTAGAACCTTACTTTTTTCAGCATTGATTTTTATTTTATTACACAGAGTTGATTTCTTGGTCTAGTGTATCTAGTGGGGGCGACATTAGGGTAGACATGTCAAACACAAGGCCCGGGGCCCGGATGCAGCCCACAAAGTGGTTTCATGTGGCCCGTGAAGCCATCCTGGAAAACAGTGAGGGAACGGCTCCCGCTGCCTTGGCCCAGGCTGGCTGGGAGCCAATGTACAATTTTGTGGTGGCCATCTATGCTAAAACACATTTAGTCTTAGCTCCACAAGGGCATCTAGAAACAGCGAGGAACCAGCCCCTGCTGTGTCAACTCCACCCCAAGTGTGCACGCTGGGGAGGTGTCACCCTTTGTAAGGAATGAAGAAATGGACCATGCCTTGGTGCTTGCCCCGGTCCCACCCCCTTCTGCCAGAGACTCTCAGATCTGTCCCACTCCTGCCCAGGCCCCCACAGGCACTCTTGACGTGAACGATGTAGAGCAGGCCAGGCCTACCCAGTAGGCCACACCCACTCCATCCACACCTACCCAATAGGCCACACTCACCCTAGTCACACCCACCTGGCCACCCAAGGGCAACCGCAATGCTGATGCGGCCCTCAGTGAAATTGAGTTTGACACCCCTGCATTAGGGACAGAGACAAAATCAGTATTGACAGCATGACAAGCCAAAGCAGGAAGTGAGGCCAAAGTGTGAAGGATAATAATATATATTCTATGCAGGGAATTAAAATATGCTTCTCATTTTTATTGTACTTTCTGCTTTTGTCATTCTGTTTCTGGTAGTTATTGCAGAATGAAAAATAATGTGATTGGCTCCTGAAATATGTGTGTTGTGGAAATGTGTGTGTGTTGCTAATCAGAGGAAACTGCAAAACAAAGATGACAGACACAGGTAGGTGCCCTCCATTCACACATTAGATGGAATGCAACCTTCTGCTCTGCAGGGAAATCAATTGTTTCGAAGCATAAATGAATGCATGATGATGACAGAAGTAAATCCATTTCATCAGAAATGAGCTCTTTTTAATTTGCTGAAATTGCTAATGCTAGACTGTATGGGTTTAGCAGCAATTTCTGAATCCTGTAATTTGGCATGAAACTGATTAGCATCAGCTGGGATGAGCACTCCCTTCTGAAACCTCTTTAAGCAATTGCCTGAATAAATTTATTCTTCTGCAAGAGTTGCACTCTGTACATTCCAGGAGGCAAGCAAAAGGAAGGAAGGAAGGAAGGAAGGAAGGAAGAAAGGAAGGAAGGAAGGAAGGAAGGAAAAGAAAGAAAGAAAGAAAGAAAGAAAGAAAGAAAGAAAGAAAGAAAGAAAGAAAGAAAGAAAGAAAGAAAACCTCTACAACACAGGTGTCAAACTCACCATGTCACATGATGTCTCCCAATGTCTTACAACTTTTTTCGCATTGCTGGAGCTGGGGTGGGTGCGGCCTCCACATGATGCAACTGGCCTGCGGTCCAGCAGTTTGACACTCCTGCTCTACAACAACAATAATGCCAAAATAATGCAACTGTTTCAGAAAAACATCATGTATTCTTTGTTTACTTTGGACATTTCTCAGGATCTCTTTTGTCTACGTGTGTTTTGGTAGCTCCCCAAAAGCAAGAAAAATCAGGATTCTCATGTTTTGCTAGATTTAAGGTTCAGAGTCCCTAAACCCACAATTTATGCTTGGCTTTCAGGTCAGTCTTAGATTGGGGCAGGGGAAAGACTGTAAATATGTTCAGGATTAAGGTTTATGAAACTTCACCAATTATTCAGTCAAGATTCCCATGATGAAAATACAGTATTCCTAATCTATCTGTACCAAGCACAGAATTTTCCCAGTAATTTTATGTGAGTAGTCAACAGATCCACAGTCATTTCTTAGATTATCTGGGTGAATATCTACTGATGATTATTTATAATATCTCAATCATTTCTTCCTACAGCAGTAAGTGTGCAGGGAAAAATGCAATATTTTTTAGCAGCAGCATTGTATCAATACAATCCGAAGAACTAGCAATTTCTCCCCCCCCCCCAAAATACATCATTTTTAAAATCTTGTTTTTTGTAATTATTTCTCAGAAAACCTGACTAGGATCAGACTTTCAAATTTAGAGCTAATCATTTTTGATCTTGCTTGATTTTTAGTGGCTATGAAGGAAATTTTAAATCACCCACTGTTAATTAAAAATAAACTATAGGGTGGCTATGAATATTTAAAATGTAAATATCACCCTCTACTGATATATCCCACTGCATCTTGCAACCGTGGATGTTTTCATAGTATTTGTTAGATCTGTGAACACTTCAAACATGATTAGAAACAAATATATGGATGCCACCAAGTTCAATCACAGCCCTAATGAGCTATTAATTAAAGCAACCAAGTCTTTTAAAGACTTTTAGGTGAAACAGAAAAAAAGATTCTGCTGCTTTTACTCACTTTCATGAATCATGCCCTGAAAGCACCTACATCTTTGTCTAGACTCAGTTCAAAGTCTGAAAAAAGACACAGCTGTTTTAATCAATACCAGACAGATGTCAAATGTCAAATAAGATGACAAGCATCCTTAGGCATCCTTAGGCCTGAAAGACGAATCCAACATTTTAATCTGAACTTCCTGTGTCTGAAGCCTTGAGCTTCAGGCTTCCTGAAAGCTGTCACTCTAAACTGGGACTGGCTGAAGATCTACTCATAAATAACCTAGATCCCACAACAACAACCCTGTGAGATGAAATCATTGGCACAATGAGAGAAAATGATTGGCTCAATGTCGTCATAAATTAATCTAACAAAATATTAATTTAGATCAGGGGTCTCCAAACTTGGCAACTTTAAGACTTGTGGACCTCAACTCTCAGAATTCCTCAGCTAACCATGCTAGCTGGAGAATTCTGGGGCTTGAAGTCCACAAGTCTTAAAGTTGCCAAGTTTGGAGACTCCTGATCTGGTATATGTGGGGGTGTGGGGGGAGGGAACATAGCTTGTTCATCTTACATATGTTAATTATTGAAACTAGTATATGGCCATGTCCAGTGCTTTTTTTTGTAAAAAAAAAAAAAAAAGGTACTGGAACTCACACATGTCATACAGCCCGCCTTGCCTGCCCTACAAGGTTCCATCCAAAAAAAGGTGCCGGAACTCCGTTCTGGGCATTCTATGACAACAAAAAGCCCTGGCCATGTCATTGTATTTAATTATTATCCTTATACCTCACTTTTCTGATTAGGATGGTAACCACAATCTTTTTACCATGTGCCCAACACAATAGATCCTTCTGGGAGATTCCTCAGGTTCCTGATCAGCACAACAGCCGAGCAAGGATGTATCTCTGAGCATTTCAACTTCTCTCCTTGATTAGTTTCCCTCCATTGCTTCTTGTCCTGTCTTCAGATGCTTTCGAGAATAGGCTGACTGCCTCTTCCTCAAATATTGGAACAACACTATCATATCGCCCATGGAGCCTTCCCTTCTCTTCGTTAAACTAGACATACCCAATTCCAGCAACCGTTCTTCATATGTTTTAGCCTCCAGTTCCCTAATCATATTTGTCGCACTTCTCTGCACTCTTTCTAGAGTCTCAACATCTTTTTTATATCGTGGCGACCAAAACTGAATGTAATATTCTAAGTGTGGTCTTACAAAGGAATTATAAAGAGATACTAATACTTCATGTGATCTTGATTCTGTCAGTCTAGGACTGTGTTGGCTTTTTTTGGCAGCTGCAGTACACTGCTGGCTCATATTTAAGGGATTGTCCACTATGACTCCAATTATTTCTCACAATTACTACTATTGAGCCAGGTAGAGAGACAAAGAGTTTGACTGATCTTCCAGACAGACAAGCAATTGTATGTAGAGGAAAGCCTTTTTTTTATTTTTGCAACAGGATTGAGAAATCTGTCTGGAAACCCTGTTTGGTAAGAGGAGACTTTTCTACATGGAGGGTTATATGAGGGAAGGGCAGACAGCCCGCCCTGAATTTGAGTATTGTCGAGGAGTCCCTTTAATCAGTGCAAAAGAATTCTCCTAGAGATGGGAAAGATTATTTCTAGATGGCAAATCTTAATGTATTTCAGCACTGGCTGCTTTGAATCGCCTGTTTATAAGATTGTGTGTTTGAACTTTTTGTAGTGGAATACTAAATATGGGCAGCAATCAAACTGGTGTGTATATTGAAGAGGCTTGCGGAGGAGCCAAGCCAGTGGAGTGTGAATGATAATCCTGCATAATTATTGATAATACTGTTAATATGCTGATAGGCAGCTTTTCCCTTCCTTCATCTACCCATCTTTTAAATCATCCCTTATAATTACAATAATTAAAATTGATCAACAGTATTTCATTGAAGGAGGGCACTGTAAATATTTCCTCCACATTAATGCATTTTGCTTGTCTGCAATTATGATTTGGGTTTCTTTCCATGATTTACAGAGGCTATAACTTTAGTTAAACAACTTTGCCTATATGTTGTACTGACTGCCCACCCACCTCCTGCCTTGCTTTCTTATCCTCAAGCTTTTCTATTTGCAAAAAGGCCCGGCATTAAAAATTGCCTTTATGTCTTCTTACCATCCATCATTTGCACCCCTATATTGAAAGCAATGGGGAGAAAGCCTCCTTGCCATAATAGCGGTTCATTAAATCTCAGGCTGGGGCGAGGGGATAGGGAGCAATATCTTTTAAACTCAAATCATGTCATCTCTTTAATCACCCGGATACTGAATAATTCAGCTCCTCTTTGGAATTTGCACGGCAAGGATCTATAGCTCTGTCTCTCACTGGGGGGAGTTTATTATTACCAAGCCTGACAGTGCAGAACCCTGGCAGGTTAATTGCTGCAGTCCAACTAGCTGTGAGTTTGCTGTTGATATATAGTGACTAAAGGGAGTGAAGGAGATTGACTGTGCCTGTTACAGCACAAATATCTTCATGTGCCTCGGGTTCCTAAGAAAGATAGGAGAAATAAATGTTCGCTGTTCATTTTCCGTCTGCACAATACAAATAGCCTGAGGCTGAACATGGCAACTGCAGCAACACACACACACACACACACACACACAGACAGACACACACACAGAGATACCCCCCCCACACACACATATAAACATGTATATACATATACATAATCATCACCATTTTAACTATTGTCTATCCCCTGCAGGATGAAGGCCTGTTTTGTATGTTTCCTACTTATACAGTTCTGAGCTTTCTTTTGCCAATGGGGCCCGCAATATATATATTGCAGGCCCAATTGGCAAAAGATATATATAGGTACCAAGGAAATAAATCAGACCCCCCTCTTGGCCCCTGCTTGGCTGGCAATGAACTCATCTGTTCATCTCCTATGTTAACAGATAGGAGAGGGTGCCAAGGCATTGTTAATTGAAGGTGTGGGACATGTAAGGGCCAGTTAATGAAGTAACCTCATGCTGGTTATGTCAAACCATTAATCCAGTTTAAACATCCAGTCTGTGAACAACATCTGTCCTTTTGTCTTCTTCTTGTTGTTCAACAACTCTCCAAAGCAAAAACCTCAAACCCTAGATGAAATTTGGAATTGATGGAGGAGGCCTTCAAATATTTAGTGAAAATATTTAGCTATTTTGCAAGGTGATACGGCTTCGCTCATGCCTGTCGCCATCCAAACCTCTGCTGCTAGATTACATTCAAGATAAGAAAAGTGGAAAGCAGATAATAACTACTGTGAACAGTTGCCATTTTATGTATTAGTTTACTGGCTGGGCCTGTGTCAGGGTTGTCTAACCTTGGCAATCTTAAGACTTGTGGATTTCAATTTCCAGAATTCCCCAGCCAGTCCACAACTCTTAAACTTGCCCAGCTTAGACACCCCTGGCCAATATGAAACCAACTTGCACCTTCACTGGAATTTGCCATGCAAGGATTTGAGGTACAGATTGTGTCTACCCCTAGTTTGGGGTGCAGAAGAGGGTGCATTACTTTTGATAGCAAAAGTGATGCTGAAAGTTGCCTCCTACTCTAAATATCCTCTACACTAAAAACATAGCAATGGAAATGGAGCTAGTCTTCATTTGGTGTCCACAATTGGGATCATCAATTCAGTTGTTAAGCAAAGCTGTCATTAAGTGAAACTGGCACTGAGCTCATGACCTTAATTTAAAGAACTGGGAAGGCTTAATGTCAAGATTGGTCATGAAGTTACTTTTATATCACTGTCAGAGCTGATAAATGGCACTAAACAAGGCAGTCACTAAATGAGAACTACCTGTATGGCTTCCTGTCTAAATTCCACCATTACCACCAGTGGTATCAACTTGCAAAGAAAGCTTTCTCTTTGTGCTTGTGTGTAGCTATGACTTGGTCCATATAGAGCAGTGGTTCTCAACCTTTTTAATGCCGCGACCCACAACCGGTCATAAGTCAAGGACTACCCAACTGGTCATAAGTTGAGGACTACCCAACTGGTCGTAAGTTGAGGACCCCAACCGGTCGTAAGTAGAGGACTTTCCCTGCCCGGGAACGCCATGCATGCGTGGTGCCGCCCCCTGCACCGGCCAAGGCATAGCTGGCAAGGGGCAGCGACGGCGCAGGCGACCACCGGCTGGGCCACCAGCTGGCCCAGCCCAAGGGAGGTAAGGCACCTGCCGGGCCCCACACATGCCACCAACCCTCCCTGTGCCCGCCGGCCTCCCACCTCCCACCCCGGGCGCTCTTTTACTTACATTTTTAGTAGTTGCTCAGCAGGGAGGGGTGGAAACTTCCAGACAGCTCGCCTTCGCTGCAGACAACTTGCAGCACCGTTTGCAGACTGGGACTTTTGGCGGGCTCAGCAGGGCAGAGACAGCCTGGACAATTCCTATTGGCTTTTGAAAGCCAATAGAATTAGACTCTATTCAAGAGAATCTATTCTATTGGCTTTCAAAAACCAATAGAATAAGAGGGAGTAGCACAGTTAAGGAAAAGGGGGAAAAATGGCGGACTGTGTTGTTTGGAGATCCCCGTGAAATGGTCGTTCGACCCCAAATGGGGTCGCGACCCACAGGTTGAGAACTACTGATATAGAGTTTATGATAGATTCACTTATTATACGTTTTCCCATGGAGAAGAACAGAGATAACCTTGATGAAGAAATGCAAGAACAGTTAAGAGAAAGTCAGCAACAAACTTGTCTTCAGAAAGGAGAAAGCATGAGAAAGAAACTGAAAATAATATTACCTTGATTATGTTTGCTATAAATGAAGGCAAACAAATATTCTGCCAGGCTTTCAAGACCCTGTTATTACACTCTACAACAGTAAAGAATATCAAATCAGATTCCATCCTGAACTAAATCGCATGCTTTCCAAATCAGTTTGAAATCCGACTCTACTCAATTACCAATTTGAATTCCCAACCAAATTTTGTTCTTGGTATATGTGTCCTATTTTTATTTGTTTATTAAATTGGTTTGTTTATTACATTGGCCGAGGTGAACCTGGCCTAATTTCAGCTAATTAAGTATCTCAGCTGAAACTATTAAAACACAGGTTAAGCAACTGTGTAAAACAAAGTGTTGCTGATGGACAAGTTACTGACTTTTACAAGTGAACCTGATCTGGAGCATAAAAATCAGACCTTAACTAGACTGAGGAATCCACGTCCATGATGAAAAGAAAACTAAAGATCAAATATATCAATGTTTGTCTATCTATCATCTATCACCCACCTACCTTATTTCTGTGCAGGCACATTAAGTCTATTAATAGTTAATCTGTGTTTAAATTTTATGCAGAGCAAAATAATTACATGAGAAACAATTTGGAATATGCTTAAAATTCAGTCTCTTTGTATCCCTTCAGTGCTACGAAAGGGGATCTTCAAACTTTGTCCTTCATTTCTGAAAAACAACCAGCCTTTTTCCATTGGATTTCTGTATTGAACTCATTAACAACACTTCAGTATAACAAGTTACAAGTTTCTTTTATAAGGAAAATGGAAAATAACACATTTTGCTCAGTGGTGGGATTCAAATATGTGAACAACCAGTTCTCTGTGTGGATGCCTCTTTCGGAAGTCCGTTTTGGGCCTGGGCAACAAAAAATTAGCTACCAGTTCTGTCAAAGTGGTGCAAACCAGCTGAATCCCATCACTGATTTTGCTTAATAGAATGTATCTTAAAGTAGCAAACTGTTCATTATCAGTGGCGGTCTCTTGAAAAAATGAAGGTTGGTTTTGAAACAACCTAAATCTTAGTTAAAAAAAATTTCTTATTTATTTTATATGCATTAAATAGCAAGAGCAATGCAAGTTTCTCTTTGTGTCATATCCAGTTATGCAGCCAGTATCTCTGTATGAGTGAGTACTCATTTAGGTTTAGTTTGTGATAAAATGATTTCTTTCTCATATTATGAAGTAGGCTGCTTTGTAATCAACTATTAGATAAAGGATTCTAATTTATCCTGTGCACTATATGAAAACTACTAGATGCTTGCAATTGATTTTCACCATGGTGTGAAGTATGCTGAAATGCCTACTGTAGAAATATGAAGCTATCGTGTGACTATGTCTCCATTTTTCTGTTATTTCCATATTGAGGATAAAAATCCACTTATTCAATTTAAATGTGGTGTTGGAAATAGCAAACTAGTGAACTGAGACAAGACTTTAATTTTGGCAAGCATACTTCAATCACTGCTTATTCTTATGGGAAAATCAATTGCTCACAATGTTCAGACCAGTTTTATTCACAAAGTTGTTGCCACTGCCACATTCTGACAATTGTGCAATTGTGATTTCGGAAGCTCCCTGCCAGCTTCCCACAAGCTAAGTCAATGGGGAAGCCACAGGAAGTCGGAAATTGCCCCCACTTTCATTGCTTTTTTTGACCACCTGTGGTCTTTCTGTTTCTCTATTTAAGTAAATAAATATTGACTTTTTATTGAAGTTTGTTCATCACTACAATTATTATTATTATTATTATTATTATCATCATTATTATCATTATCATCATTATCATTATCATCATTATTATTATTGATATATACTCTTCTAAGATGATCACAGGACCATTCAGCACTGGGGTAAAAACAAAAATATGATCAGCCTAAAATTTAATTTTCATTCTTAGCACATCAGACTTTCTCTAAAAAATGACCTGGGTGATCCCAGGGCTGTTTCATTATTTGCTAAAAATCATTTGTACATTCTATAGAAATATGTGCTTCTAAATTGTCTCCTGATATTATGCTATAAAAATTAATCCCAATGAAGGCTGACATATTTTCATAATAATATGTTAACTGCACTTACTTCATCTTGTCTTCTTTTCTTCTCAAATGGAATAATTACACTGCACCCCACAATATAGTGGGATCAACAGGATCAATAATGTGTTCTGCTCGTGTTCAGCTTCAGGATGGAATTCAGATAGTTGTATTTATTTTATTTAAGATATTGTTTAAATTACAAAACTGTTTTTTTCTTATAATCTAGGGATGGCACATTTGAAACAAAAATGTTTAACTCATGTATCTCCCTTTTAACTCATGTATCTCTCTTTTAACCTTCCACAGAAGAGAAGAGAGAAAAAAGAGAAAGAAAAACAATGCAGTAAAGTTAAAATCTGGGAATTGCCAACGAATATAACATTGTGGGTTGTTGTGTGTCTGATGAATATGTGTGGGGTTTTATTTTTTATATATTTTTTGCTTGGACTAGATTGTAATTATTGTTTTATATATATGTTGTAAGCCGTTCCGAGTCTTCGGAGAGGAGCGGCATATAAGTCCAAACAAAATAAATAAATAAATAAATTTCTTCTTAAGAAATCTCTAAGCATACAAAAGGAATGGACTTAATAGTTATGGAGAGGGTGTGACTATCAAAATATCTTTTTCCCCTGCCCTGTCCTTGCTAGTTGCCTTCTTTTTAATGCACTGTCTGTGTTCACAAATTGGATGCAAAAGTTTTGGCTTCAGTTATTTAAATGAACATGTAGAAATCTAACTACTTCACTTTTGAAACCATCAAGTTGGGACTCTGTAGCCATAGCCCACAAGAAAGCTTTGAAAATGACTTTTTAAGACTTCAGTGGTGGTTATTTATTTTAACAGCAGAAAAGACTGAAGACCTCTTTGAAAAATCAATTAAGAAAAAGGAGAAGGAAGAAAAAGTATATAATAATTTGCAATAAAATCCACTTGCAAAGATGTCCAATGTGGCTAATCACATGGACTTGTGGTTGGGAGCAAGGGGTAGAATTCAAAAAGAACATGCTCAGGGAATAAAAAACAGATGTTCAGTGGTTGAAAGTCTTCCGCTTAAGCTGTGTCTAATTGAATTGCGTTACATGTTCCTCTCATTTACATTCTTTTCTGCTCACCTCTGGAATTGGCCTCCAGCTGTTGTCCCTGCAAGGACAGTCAGTTTACTTATGAGGCTGTCTTTCACTTGATAATAATTGAGACTTCACAGCCCCAGATTCCTCCTTACTACCCAAGTTTTCAGCATTCTTTTGCAAGCCAGACTATCATGTGCAACACGTTCTTCCTTCCTTTAGAAAGAAGAGTTATGGTTCCTACCTGATGATAGGTTGTATTTTCCAAAACGGAAATTGATTGTTGTGTAGGCCATTCAATTATAGCGAGAGAGAGAGAGAGAGAGAGAGAGAGAGAGAGAGAGAGAGAGAGAGAGAGAGAGAGAGAGAGAGAGAGAGAGAGAGAGAGAGAGAGAGAGAGAGAGAGAGAGAGAGAGAGAGAGAGAGAGAGAGAGAACAAAAGCAGGAGCTTGAAAGTTAGGCAAAAGCAGAAAAGATTCTTGAATATGAAGCATTCTGCTGGGAGACAGTACAAGGGTGTTGATATAAATATATGGTATAAAGGGTGAACCTGTAATTAAAGGCAAAAAAAAAACAAATGACTTCAAAGGACTGAACATCATTTTGATTTAGAAAGAAAAAGAAACAAAAGTAAAAATCCACATCATAATAATAGATTTTGCTGCTCCTCTCCAGAAGAACATGGGAGAGAAAATATGATAAAAGAAAAGAAGCAAATTGCTTGAAGTGGAAATTCAAAGAATATAGAGATGTTCTTTGAAAGTAAAATAAAATCTCATAATGGTGTTTTATGTTACAAGGATCTGTACTTCACTATATGAAAAATTATGTAGAAGATCAGAGTAGAACACAACCATGTCTTTCAATATATATATGCACAGAGACACCTTCACATACATACATAATCCACCCAGTATTATTTATCATAGTAACACAGAGCAGCCACTTTCAATATGGCATCAACACATTTTCATTAAAAATAAGAAAATAAACAAGAAAGGACAAAAGGAAAGAAACACCAAAGCAAACTACATACATGCATAATAATGACTCAACTTACACAGAATCATATTTATTGATAAATAGTCAGTTTAAAAGTTGAAAGCAGACACATTGCTTCGGTCTAGGATTTAAAATTGTTGTTGTTTCCTTCCAAATGCAGAATGTTTTTAGCACACTCCATGGTTGATAAATCTATCAAGCATCATAAATTGATATATTTCAAAATTTTGGTATATCATTCAACATCACATTAACTTCTTTACCCTCTTGATTCTCTTCCCAATATCATATTATCAATAATGTGAATATTCAACCAAATCATGTTACAGTTCTGGTCTGGATTCAAATTTCTTTTATCAGACCATTGTCTTGGTTGCAGATCTTCTTCCTATTCCTCAAGCTTATTCCTTCTGTCCATTATACAAAAACAAACAAACACCCATGTCAAAAATGAGCAGGCCTTCAATTGCTGAGTTGCTACTACCATCTTGACTTTTTAACTGCCTGCCCCTACAAATGCCCTGTATAGAAGTTATAGAGAGTAAGATTTTTGTGCCCATGATCTAAAGTAGACATGTGTAACTTTTCAAGCACAGAAGGCAAGCTAGAAAAAGGTATTTGTTTAAGCTTGTATCTGTCCTTTTCACCACTGAAGTCAGAGTATGGTAATACAAATCCGAAGTGCATCATTCGTGAGTAAATCTGATGAGTTATTATTTTATCATCACTATACATTGTCATTAAAAAGTGACAACCATTTTTAAAAGGTAAAATGACAAAGCAAACCTATGAAGCAAGATGTAAACATTTACAGTAGTTTTGTACATTTATTAATTTGATTTGATTTCTATAGCCCCCCTCCCATCTCGGCAAATGATTCTGGGTGGCTCTCAATTCAGAAACATACACTATAATTAAAACCAAATGTAGTTCCCCACTACCACAAACTATAGAGTCACGTTTTCACCCTTTGGGGAAATAGAAGGGGGTCAGCACACCCAGAGTGCAATAGATGAGATTCACTTTGGAAAACCATCTTTGTGATCATGGTGTCTCCCTTTCCAGGTAAATATATTGACAGAAAGATCGCAGAGATGGAAGCTCCCTTAGCAGGTCAACTCAAGATGACTTCAAAAGTGGTCGCTGTAACCATGTCTGCCATTATCTCACCCGATGCTAGTTAAAGAGGACATGGCAGATCAGGAGACAGAACACCATGTGGCACAGCACCAGTGATTTCCTTATCCTTCCTCTGCAAAGAGTGGATAGGGCAGAAAGGACTTTACTTTCCCTCACTAGTCTTATTGTGCCCTCCTGAGCAAAAAGGAAAACTTGTAATTATAGCTTCCTGTTCCCTGTTTTGGCTACAGTTCAAAAGCAATTTCGGTTCCGGCCAAATATTTCTCTCACATTGTCTATTGATCTAGCAACTAGCACTATTAATTAAACAATTGTCTTTTTTTTTTTTATAGAACAGCAAGTTACAGGCATGTCAGTAAACGCACTTTCTTTGTTCCTGTTAAACAGTGGTTTAAACAGGAGATTCCAATTTCCCCGAGGGAGCCACTGGGTGGAACAACTTGGAAATGAAAGAATCCTGGGAAGATCAACTTGTCCTCAGCTGATCCCTTTCATTCACATGATGTAAAATTATATTTTATAATTTTATAATTATAATTATATTTTATAATTTATAATTATAATTATATTTTATATAATTATATTTTATAATTATTTTATTTAAAATGTTCTTAATAACAGAAATAGCAGCTTATCATTAAGCCAGTGGTGGGATTCAGCCAGTTCGCACCAATTCGGCAGAACCGGTAGCTAATTTTTTGTTGCCCAGGCCCAGAATGGACTTCCAGAAGTGGCATCCACACAGACAACTGGTTGTTCACATATTTGAATCCCACCACTGCATTAAGCCCTGATGGTGCAGAGGTCAGAACGCAGTACTGCAGGCTACTTCTGCTGACTGTTGGCTACCAGCAGTTTGGCAGTTCAAGTCTCACCGGCTCAAGGTTGACTCAGCCTTCCATCCTTCCGAGATCGGTAAAATGAGGACCCAGATTGTTGGGGGCAATATGCTGACTCTGTAAGGCATTTAGAGAGGGCTGTAAAGCACTGTGAAAGGGTATATAAATCTAAGTGCTATTGCTACTAATAAGCATAGCTCAATGACATCCTAAATATGATTATATGGAATTTATACCTGTGGATGGCATGCTTCCATAAAACCTTGGCATACTTCCATAAAACCCTCATGTTTCAGGATATTATCCTGATTCAACATTAGTGTTTTTCTTCAAATTAAATATTAATTTCCTCAGATGAGAAATAGAAAACTGTATTTTTTCCAGCAGCATTAGGAAATCAAACTACACAGCACATCTGTCTGTACACAGACATACAAAGAAGATATTTTCTTTTGCTTTCTGTATGGAATTAATTAATTGAGAATTGTTGTTTGAGAAATTATTCAGGTTGGGATATTTTTTTTCAGGGATAAATGTTTTTGTTTTTATATTACTGACAATTTTCAGGGTGGTTTCTAATATTACAAATGAAATGAAAACTTTGTGATATACTTTTAAAAGCATTCTTCCAAGTGTGTGTATTTGGGGATGCAGCCGGAGTGATTATGCATTTAGCATGAGGAAAAAGCTATATAATCTTATTTTCTTACTTTGAAATTGGACTTGAAGATAGCAACATTAGAGCAAAATATTTCTAAGCTTTTGCCTCCTTTTATCTAGGTAGAACAAAATGGAACAGAATAACAGAGTTGGAAAGGACCTTGGACGTCTTCTAGTCCAGCCCCCTCCTCAGGCAGGAGACCCTATACCAGGGGTAGACAACCCAAAACACTCAAAGAGCCACTTGGACCCATTTCCCACTGAAAACAAAACACTGAGAGCCGCAAAACCCTTTTGATATCTAAAATGAAGATAAGACTGCATATATCCTTTTTTACCTTTATTTGTGTGTGTGTGTGTGTGTGTGTGTACATACATATATATATATATATACACACCTATAATAAAGGTAAAAAAGGATATATGCAGTGTTATCTTCATTTGAGATGTCAAAAGGGTCTCTCTCTGTCTCTCTTTCCCTCCCTCCCTCCCTCCCTCCCTCTTTCTTCTTTCTTTCTCTCTTTCTCTCTTTCCCTTTCTCTCTTTCATCTCCCCCTCTTTCTCTCTCTCTCTCTCTCTCCCTCTCTCTCTTTCTCTCACCCCCTCTCTACCTCTCTCCAATCTTCTGCTCACCTGGCAAGCTGTCTTCAAGCTGTTCTCCAACAAGCTCAGGGGTGGGCAACCTTGGCTCTTTTATGACTCGTGGAGTTCAACTCTCAGAATTCCTGAGTCAGCATAGCTGCCCTTCCTGCTTCCTGCAGAGACGCAGCAAAGGGAAAAACCCTGCCCAAATAAGCTTTTCAGCTCATCGGAGAACACCGTGAGTCCACTCTTTTTTACACACACACACACACACACACACAGAGAGAGAGAGAGAGAGAGAGAGAGAGAGAGAGAGAGAGAGAGAGAGAGAGAGAGAGAGAGAGAGAGAGAGAGAGAGAGAGAGAGAGAGGGAAGTGCAAGTGCCTCTCTCTGTCTCTGTCTGCCAATGGCAAGGGAAGGCTCAAAGAGCAGCATGTGGCTCCAGAGCCGCAGGTTGCCGACCTGTGCCCTATACCATTTCAGACAAGTGGCTATTCAGTCTCTTCTTAAAAGCCCCCAGTGATGGAGCACCTACAACTCCTGAAGGCAAGCTCTTCCACTGGTTAATTGTAGATAATGTTAGATAACATTGTAGATAATGTTAATTGTTAATAGTAGATTGATGTCCTATATTAAAATATAATCTATTTTTCTTAGTATAGTTGCCTGTACAGCAGTTTGTTGTCTCCACAGTAAATGCCTTTTGCAGGATCTAAGTGCCATATAGTCTAGACCAGGTAGGCAACCTTGGCTCTTTTATGACTCTTGGACTTCAACTCCCAGAAGTCCATGAGTCATAAAAGAGCCAAGGTTGCCTACCTCTGGTCTAGACATTTCTTCTACCAATTGTATGACCCAATTTCAATTCAGCAATACTGATATAATGATAATAAGAGTGCAGAGTTTCCACTGATTATGCAATGAGTTCCTTTTAATAATGTATTTCTATTTGTGTTCCTAATGCACTCCTGAATAGAATATAGAATTGTATTTTTTTGAGTTTCTATCTCTATTGGTCTTCATTTTAATAGGTAGCTTTGGGAGATTTTACTCCTTGGATTGAAACATTCAAGCTGAACCTGGTATTCTCAACTTTTGGAGGCAGAGGCAGTTAATAGGTTTGTTGTGTGAAACAAAAATTCATTAACATATTTCTGATAGTACATTTATGCTAACTGCCTGAAATCTGACTACACATCATCATGCCCATGCATCAAGGTAAATCTTATAGAATAGAATATCTTTATTGTCATTGTGTAACTCACAACAAAATTAAGTGCTGTCCACAGTGCACACTACACACAAATAAAAACATACATTATATACACATATCCTTCAAATTCTATTCACCATCACGCTGCCCCTAATATTGCACTTCAATGTTGCACTATACAGTGGTATTTAATATGGTTACAGCTCAAGAATAAAAACTATTTTTCAGCCTATTTGTCTTTGTTTTTATTATCCTGTACCATCTGGCAGATGGTAATAGTTCAAAAAAAAGAAAGAAAGAAAGAAAGAAAGAATGTCCGGGATGAGATGAGACTTTAAGAATATTTTGAGCTTTCCTAACGCAACGGGAACTGTACAGTTCGTCCAGGGTGGGAGAAGACGATAGCCAATCATCCTCTGGGTGATGGTAATGACCCTCTGGAGCACTTTCCTATTTGCTACTGTGCACAGGCAAATCACACACAAATGCAATTGGTTAGAATGCTCTCTATGGCGCAATGGTAGAAGGTCATCAGCAGTTTTTCCTTCAGTTGTTGTTTTCTGAGAAGTCTCAAGAAATATAATCTCTGCTAAGTCTTCTTAACCAATGCTATAACATGAGCGCTCCAGGTCAGGTCCTCCTGCATGGTAACACCCAAAAACCTTAAACTTGCCACCGACTCCATACAGTCTCTGCTGATGATCGGGGGCTGAATGTCTGATCTATTCCTCCTGTAATCTACTATAAGCTTCTTGGCTGTGAAGAATTAATCAGGCAATTAGACAAGCATGTGAAGAACTTTGAGTTTCTGATTGATATTGGCAAGTAAAAGTAGGCAAAGAACCATAAGATGCTCATCAGGGCTATGCAAAGCACTGAAGGAGTACTATGAATCCATAGAAGACACTTTGCTGGCACTGTCTGGTTTTGGTAGAAGTTCCAGCAGACATGCCTTCTATGAATGACAATAACTGTGCAGATAACCATGAATACCCTTAAAGTAGTTAAGTTTTCAGGATGATGCCATTGCTTTGAAATTCTGAAGAGCATATTTTCCATCCCATTTCCTGGACTCTTTGTTACTGATTTTCTCAGCTGCTGTTCCAATGATTTTTTTTTTTTCATGTAGGGTCTTTGGCACTCTCTGAACTTCATTGTTTTCTTGCAGATGTTTAATTACCTAACTAGGTAACATCATCAGTGCTGGAAGGAAGTGCTCAGCAGACTCCACTTCCTTCTAGTGCTGATGATGTTACCTAGTTGGATCTGCAAGAAAACCACCAAACTCAGAGAACACCAAGGGCTCCATAGTTCAACTTTGAGGTACAAATATTTCATTTTATTGGTTATTCATTTTCTGTAGGAACAACTAATAGGCACAACAGCATATTCTGCTTATCATACCTGTTTAAGTTAACAGAATATCTCATCTTTTTAAAGGGAACCCTCTTGAAGACATTAAGAGAAGAATGATACAATTCAAGGCCCTATATCTAACCACATCAAATTTCAATCACAATGGAATCTGTATAGACAATGGAGAAGAAGATAATATATCTTCACTTATAGTACAAAGAAGGGCCCTGGATTGCACTTATTTTCTATCAGGAACTAGACTGAGGTTTATGAAACAGGCATCATGATCAAATGTGTGAAGATTGTTGCACTTTTTCACACTGCATCATGCTGGAGTTGCTTTTCTATTCAGTAACTGCAAACAAAAAGAAGACCCTTTCGGCTTGTTAGTAATAGACCTTCAAGCACTCTTCAAAAAGTGTTTTCTTATACATGGACCGCATAGAGTACCATTATTTAATCTTGAAAAAGAGGAAAACTGTTTTATCTATGAACAGCAGGACAGACATAGAAAAAAACAGAAAAAGATACAGATAGATATATTTTATACTAGGTCTGATCATATCTCTCACTGGAGCATTACAGTAGCATATTTCAAACTGCAAATGTGGCACTGTATGAAGACATGGCAATATCCATTCTTAATACAATAAACTTAAAGGCAAAAAGAAGTATCTTTCCTTTCCTTATTTTCTTTTGGTTCTGAGAGCATAGCATTCCAGGCATGGTTGAAAATCATCAGAAACTTTTAGAAGTATGTATTCATTGCTGGTCTATATTTTATTAAGTTTATGATCCAATTTTTTACTTAGTAAATGGGCTTTACTTTCATGTTCATGATTATTTAAAAGAAGTGTATGAGGACACAAATATTATGAAATCTCATTTAATAGGTGGTGATTGAAAGCATTATTAATGAATCTCCATTAAATTGGTGAGTATCATTTACAGTGATTTGCATCACTTACATAAGAACATTATGCAAATTATGCAAATGATACCATTTATGTCAATTTATGCAAAGTTTGTTATTATTATTATTATTATTATTATTATTATTATTATTATTATTATTATTATTATTATTATTATTATTATTATTATTATTATTATTATTTATTTAATTAATTTCTATGCCGCCCTATTCCGGAGAACTCAGGGCGGCTCACAACATGATAGAAATCACAATAAAATACATAAATATAAAACCCCTTAAGTTAAAAAAGAAAAACCAATCATTCTACAAACATACACACAAACATACACTGGCTAGGGGCAAGGTGTTAGCTGCCCCAGGCCTGCCGGCAAAAGTATGTTTTAAGCAATTTACGAAAGGCGGAGAGGGTGGGGGCGACATGGATCTCCGGGGGAAGTTGGTTCCAGAGGGCCGGGGCCACAACAGAGAAGGCTCTTCCCCTAGGCCCCGCCAGGCGACACTGTCTGGCTGACGGGACCTGGAGAAGGCCGACTCTGTGGGCCCTAACCGGCCGCTGGGATTCATGAGGCAGCAGACGGTCCTGTAAATAACCTGGTCCGATGCCATGTAGGGCTTTATAGGTCATAACCAACACTTTGAATTGGGTTCAGAGACCAATGCAGCCAATGCAGCTCGCGGAGTGATGCCGAAACGTGGGCATTTCTAGGCAAGCCCAACACTGCTCGCGCGGCTGCATTCTGCATTACCTGAAGTCTCCGAACGTTTTTCAAAGGTAGCCCCATGTAGAGAGCATTGCAGTAGTCGAGCCTTGAGGTGATAAGGGCATGAGTGACTGTGAGAAGAGACTCCCGGTCCAAATAGGGCCGCAACTGGTGCACCAGGCGAACCTGGGCAAATGTCCTCCTCGCCACAGCCGAAAAATGATGTTCCAAATTTAGATGTGGATTGAGGAGGACGCCCAAATTGCGGACCTTCTCTGAGGGGGTCAAAAGCTCCCCCCCCAGGCTAATGGACGGATAGATTGGGAGGCAGAACCCATAGCCACTCCGTCTTGTCGGGGTTGAGTTTGAGCCTGTTGGCACCCATCCAAACCCTAACAGCCTCCAGACATCGGCACATCACTTCCGCTGCTTCACTGAAATGACACGGGGTGGAGATGTAAAGCTGGGTATCATCAGCATACTGATGATATCTCACCCCGTGTTGTCGGATGATCTCGCCCAGCGGTTTCATGTAGATATTAAACAGCAGAGGGGAGAGGACCGATCCCTGAGGGACCCCACAAGGGAGGAACCCAGGGGAATTATGCAAATAAAGTTATGTCAGTTGCGTAAAGGTGCTAATAGGTGTGGAAAATTCCAGGCAAAGTCCACAGCATTACGATTTAGTAAATCAAAGATTTAATCTATTGCAAGGCAGTCCAACCTTGACAACTTTAAGACCTGTAGATTCCAGTTCTCTGAATTCCCCAGCCATGAATTCTGGGAGTTGAAGTCCCCAGATTTTATAGTTGCCAAGGTTGGACACCTTGATTTACAGTATAATGCTTATCAAAACAAATATACAGTATTTTACTTTGGAGGATGTCTCATACAAAGCATAAAGAAATATCTCAAAATTGAGAGAACTGCATCTGAGCAGAGAGAAAGAGTGTTGCCCTCAAATAAATCCATATTCTTTCCTAATTCCCAATATTTGTGATTTTGATTCCTCCAGATGTGCTAGGATGACCTTCTCCAGAATCTCCATGAAGTGGCTCATATTTCTCTGCTGACATTTTCTAAAATATTATTATTTAATGTAGAAAATCAGGAAGACAACTTTTGGAGTGAATACTGTAGACCAGGGGTCCTCAACTGTGGCAACTTTAAGCCTTGTGGACTTCAACTCCCAGAATTCCAATTAAACAAACACACATAGAGAGACCAGATGTAAGAATACCCTGTACCAACAAGTGAAAACAGATATTATCGCTGTTTAATTATCTGAACTTGATTCAAAGCACTTTGGTTTATCTTGAACCCTCCCTTCTTATCAACCACAGGTGAAGACTTTTCTGTTTACTCAGGTATTTTAATAATATATGTAATTTGGGCTTCTCAGGTCCAAAATATGTGTGTTTAATTTGCTTGGATAAGTGAGTTTGTGTGAGCAGATTTTAGATTACCTATGATGGTACAACTTTATGTTGAACTTAATATTTAAATGGTTTTACAATTTAATTACTGAGGAGGCAAAAGCCTATTTATGTATTGGGATGAGTCTAGCAGGTTTGTCAAGATTGATGATTCCAAAGCATGTCATCATATAGTACGCAAGTGAGTTACATCTTAGGTGTAACCTCCTACCCTTAAGAAATGTTAATGAGAGATTCTTTATTTATTTTGTCATTGCTTGGAACATTCCTGACTTGGAATCTTTTCTCATTAAGCTCTTAATCAGGATGGCCTGATTAAATGGGTGAACTTGGATGACGAAATTGTTCTTTGATTTGGGAAGAAAAGAAATCTAATCAAATTATATCTGATTTTATTTTAAGCTTGATCTTTGCAAACACTGACTAGACAAAAACCTTAATTCTAGGAAAAACTACACATGGCAAACAAAGCTGAGTGATTTGGTAAGAAAAGGAATCATGTTTTTATCCTCCTAATAGCCTATTGTCACTTTATATAAGGATCTTCAAAAAGGTACTATATTTCGGACCCACACTTATTTAGCATTTAAATGAAGCAGCAATCAGAAAATATGTTCAAAAATATTTCAACCATCGTGGAAACATCTGGAGATTTATACTTCTTCGATTTCCAGAGATGAAAAGACTTTTAAAAAGAAAGAAAGAAACCCTACCCAGCCTGAAATAATTAATCATGAGAGCAGCAAGAAAAGAGAATTGAAACTTCAAACAGAAAAGGATCAACACTGGAGAAGCTAAGTAGCTAAGACACACTGCAAAGTACAAAGGCCTCAGTAGAGCTACCTGATATTTCAAGTTAGAAACTACTGTAGTGAGACCAACTTGATCAGGGGAAAATCATGCTAGTAACAGCTCTGGCTTTTTTCTCCAGAGAGAATATAAGAAAGCATTCCCTCTGAATTGCGACTGATGTGGCATGGATGAACAGAGTATCTACATCCATTTTGCCTCCTTGAGGGCTCATTCTACAAGGCTGTGATGAATCTGATCCTCAAATTGCATCTATTTATATATAAATAGAGATACATTCCAGAACATCTCTCTTTAGATCTCCAGGAGATTGTGTCAGCCTGTACAGAATCTACAGGAAAAAGAAAATCTATTACTTACTTTTCAAGCGAAAGGCTGCATTTTTTCTGAGTGCACAGTATTGTTAAGATGCAGTGCCTTGTTCTGAGAGTAATCAAAAAAAAAAAAAGTGGTACTACTGATGGCCAAAAAGAATCCATTCAAACAGTGTGGGGACTTAAAAGACATTGCCTAGCCCTAGGCCAGTGTTTTTCAATCTCAACAAGTTTCAGATATGTGGACTTCCAACTCCCAGAATTCCCCAGTCAGCAGGCATCTTAACATTGTCAAGGTTGAAAAACAATGGTCTAACCCAGGGATAGGCAACCTTGGCTCTTTTATAACTTGTGGACTTCAACTCCCAGAATTCCTGAGCCAGCATGGCTGGCTCAGGAATTCTGGGAGTTGAAGTCCACGAGTCATAAAAGAGCCAAGGTTGCCTATCCCTGGTCTAAGCAGAAACAATACTTTTGATGGCAAGATGGGAGGTGTATAAGTTTAATAAATAAATAACCTCTGTAATGTATATCTGTATCTGTAAATTTCCACCTGTTAAGGAGCATCCCCCCAAATGACTACAAGGTTACTGGATTGATTTAATACTGTTTATTTATTATTCTGCCATTTTGTTAATGGAGGATGCTTAAAAGACAAAAAAATATTAAATACAAAGCATTCAAACGATTTGGAAGCACAAGAAATCTATGAAATCATGCAATCATAACACATGAAATAAAAGTAGCCTTATTGTTAAAAGTATCTTATCAAAATGAGCCAAAAAGCTTAAGTAAGATGATATATTTAGAGGCTCTTTCAATAGGACACTTTCGTGCTGCATCCTTTAACTGCTCCTATCCTGAGCTGATGGTGGCTGGATTGTAAACTGGATTTAAGAAAATCCTGTCCAGATTGGGACACCTCAGAAATGATGTGCCAAATTTTACAGCACTAGGTGAGTTTTCTTTAATTCTTAGTGAAAGGACTTATTTATTTCCTGGAACAAACAGCAAAAGGATGGTTAAAATTTTGATTTTAGATTTTAGAAAGTTACACAGACTAACTTGAAATAACATTTCGGATATACCAATACAGAATTGAGCAAAATATTTTAATTTTGGACATATTGAAGTATATTTTCGAACAATGGACACAAAAATAATTTTAAGACGGTCTGCCTTTATAGATACACTGTGTTTAAAAGATGCTAAGGAAGCAGAACAACTATTACCTCACATGACTGAGACTAATCTGTAAGTAGGTTTTAAAAAAAGAAGGCTATAAGAATTACGTGGAAAAATGTGTCAAACTGGACATATAAAAGAAAACTAACTGATGTCTTAATAATTAAAAGGTATGCTCAAATAATAAACCAAGGGAATGACCTGAATAATTTTCCTATATTAGATTTACAAAATAGGATTGTTAATCTATTTTGTAAATAAGGACAAAGTAAAAAATGAAAAGAAACAAAATTCTAAGACATTATTTGAAGGAAGGGACTAAAGATTAAGATTGTTAGAAGAAAAAAGAAGGAATATAAAGTTGGTTTATTTATTAATAATAATAAAATAATAATACTAATAACAACAACAACAATAATAAAATAATAAAAAACAACAACACAACCACCACCACACCACCACCACCACCACCACCACAACAACAACAACGATGATGATGATTTTGGAAGGTCATCTACTCCAACCCCCTACTCAGGCAGGAAACCCTATACCATTTCGAACAAATGGCTGTCCAGTCTCTTCTTAAAAACTTCCTGTGTTGGAGCATTCACAACTTCTGGAGGCAGGTTGTTCCACTGATTAATTGTTCTAGCTGTCAGGAAATTTCTCCTTAGTTCTAGATTGTTTTTTTTCCTTGATTAGTTTCCATTCATTGCTTTTTGTCTTGCCTTCAGGTGCTTTGGAGAATAGCTTGACTCCCTCTTCTTTGTGGCAACCTGTAAGATATGGGAACACTGCTATCATGTCACCTCTCGTCCTTCTCTTCATTAAACTAGACATACCCAATTCCAGCAACCATTCCTTATATGTTTTAGCTTCCAGTCCAATCTTTGTTGCTCTTCTCTGTACTCTTCCTAGAGTCTCAACATCTTTTTTACATCGTGGTGACCAAAACTGGATGCAGTATTCCAAGTGTGGCCTTACCAAGGCATTGTAAAGTGGTATTAATACCTCACGTGATCTTGATTCTATCCCTCTGTTAATGCAGCCCAGCACTGTGTTGGCTTTTTTGGCAGCTGCAGCACACTGCTGGCTCATATTTAAGTGATTGTCCACTAGGACTCTGAGATCCCTCTCACAGTTACTACTATTGAGCAAGGTACCCCTATACTATACCTGTACATTTGGTTTTTCTTGCCTAAAGGTAGAACCTTACTTTTTTCATCATTGAATTTCATTTTGTTAGATAGGGCCCAATGTTCAAGGTTATCAAGATCATCCTGTATCTTAAGCCTATCTTCTGGAGTGTTGGCTATTCCTGCCAGCTTGGTGTCATCTGCAAATTTGATGAGTTCCACATCTATCCCCTCATCCAAATCATTGATGAAGATGTTGAAGAGCACTGGGCCCAGAACAGAGCCCTGGGGATCTGTTTGAGCAAGGTTAAGGGTCAAAATGTAATCCTTAATGGACTTTCACTGAAATCAAGATTGAAATGATGAGATGTTATGGATTTGTTATAGATAAGAGATGGCCTATGGGCAGAAGAGGCCATTTGTTGTATTTTAAGAAAATGTAATAAATTACCAAAATTGTTTATACTTGTTATGATGAAGGCAAGAATCATTTCTTTATATATTTCTTTCTTTCTTTCTTTGTTTGCCTTTACTATGCTCTTTATTTTTTCCTTCTATTTTTCTGTTTCTTTTTTATATTCTTTATAATTCTTTATAATTGTAATTAAAATTACTATTAAAAAAGAGATTATACAACATAAAGCTTAACAGCTGAAAAGAGGGTTAGCATGGGTCCATCGCTGCAAAATACTGCCATTAACCTATCCATAGGATCTTCTTCTTAGATGCTGTTTAAAAATATCTCCATATTACTTGAGTCCTACTGAAATGATAATTTATACAGTTTCGCACAGAGTTACAGCTCAGCATGAACAAATCATGGGAATTCAACCCTAGGTTGATTTGTTGGCTCTTCAGGATATTTTTGTCACCTCCTAAAGTGGAATAGAGACTGATTCACACAAGTATGTCCATTACCCAACATGCCTATGTTCAGTGGCTTTATCACTCTTTAACCTAGAGCAGAAGGTGTGAATTGGTTCTGTTGAAATGCATTCTGCTTGAAATAAGGCAAGGTCATATGGAAGGCCTACCTGTGGTGCTTGATCTATAAGAGCTTGTTTAGCATGTGTTATCACTTGATGTTATTGTCACTGAGGACCATGCATATATGTGTTACTTTCCTCCAAGAAAGTGATCACTAGCTTTCACATTTAGTATCAAACAGGGAAAAGAAAATAAAGTTTCTCTTGATGATTTTGAGTTTATACAGCTATCTGAAATGAAAATCACCCCAGATCTTCAAACACCATTTGCTGAAAATAATGACTTGGAGCATGATTGCTGATATCACTGAATATCAGAAAATGGCTTTAGAGCTAATCAACGTATATACATGACTATTCTTTTAGACAAGGCTTGTCTTTTGACTAATTCTTTTGACCCAGATATAACATTCTGTTCATGTTCCAGTCCACAACAGGTGGGAGAGTACATTTGTTAATCTGGGTGGGTTTATCTTTCATGTTCATTTATTTGCTGTATACACATGGCAGTGGAAATAAGTATTACGCTGCAAACAAGGCAATGCTTTTTTTTTTTTAAACAACCTCTACTATTTATGTGGGACATTGTGTCCCAGACATAAATTCTGCTGGAATCAATGGTTACACAAGAAAGGAAACTTTCTTAAAAATTTCAATACCGGCTTGTGAAAAAGCATACTATAACTATAATAAAAGTGGAAATAATTTATAAAAGATACAAAAATTCAGATTATAATGAATTATTGTTGATGACATTATGTGTATGTGTATGTGTATAGGGGGGATTCAATGGCTCAGCACTTAAAGATGCTGAGCTTGTCCTCTGGAAAGATCCAAGCACCATGCAACAGGGTGAGCTCCCATTAGTTGCCCTAGTTCTTGCCAATCTAACAGTTCAAAAGCATGCAAATGTGAGTAGATAAATAGGTACTACTTTGGTGGGAAGGTAACCATGTTCTATGCACCTTGGTGTATAGTCATGCTGGCCACATGACCATAGAAGTGTCTTTGGATAATGCTGGCTCCCTCGGTTAAGAAACAGAGATGACCACCACTTCCTAGAGTCATACACAACTGGACAGGGGAAACCTTTATCTTTATGTATATGTATATATGTTATGTTATATTGAAGTAAGCTGTTTTGAATATGATTTATATGAAAAAGACCTATACAAATAAAACCAGTTTCAGATGTTGCTCTTAGATCTTAATTGGATTGTCTGATTGTCCTGTTATCAGAATGGGAAGCAACCCTTTTTTTGAGGACATAAATGGATGACTTAAACCTTTACCCACTTCTTTTCCATTGCAAATTCGATCTCTTTGCACATTTTCCTGCTGGAGTTTGTAAGCACCCCCACCCCCTTATGTCCTTTCAAGTGTTCTTATCCATATGGGCTTGAGTGCTTTATTGCTTTACAGGATAGCTTCAGGAGTTTACTGGCTACTACTCATAGGCAGGGATATCCTTTCAACTGAGCCAGTATTTATCTCTACAATAGTACCTTTCGAACCTCCATTTCACTCTAACTGTTGCAGGAGCTCAATCAATATCATTCTCTTGAATCTCTAATATAAAATATGTGACAGCTCGCATGAATGATCACCAAGGCCAAAATTCTTTGCATTTGGAGAACCAGAAGATTATCCCAAGCTTGACCTTCTTATACCGTAGGTATGTTAATGTTTTTCCTGTGTTGTGTTCTTAATGGGAGGAAACTTTTTGACAAGGTAGTGTTCCCAATTTGAAATGGTGTAGGGCCGGGGTCTGCAATCTTGACAACTTTAAGACTTGTGGACTTCAGCTCCCAGAATTCCTTACTAATAATAGGATAAAAGCTTGCCCCAATTGGGGCCAGTCTACATTCTACAAAGATGGACAGGGTTGCTTAGAGATACATCACATTGTTACTGGATGTCTTTTGATATACTATATATTCTGGTGGGAATATCCCCACCAGACATCAGAAAGGGTGTGGCATGAGACATGGAATATGGAACATCTATACACCAAGGGGCATGTCAGGTGCAAGAAATCAAAGAACAAGGTTGCTCAAATGAGTATTCCATGCTAGCTCTGTACAAAACATCTACAAAAACTCAACGTTAAAAAGACTAAGAATTCTGGGAGCTGAAGTCCACAAATCTTAAAGTTGTCAAGGTTGCAGACCCCTGGTATAGGGCCTCCTGCTTGAGCAGGGGGTTGGACTAGAAGACTTCCAAGGTCTCTTCCAATTCTGTTGTTCATCTCTACCATCCTTTTTCTGTATTTTTGAATGTCTATGGAGATTCTCAGTCATCCAGGTATGGTTATATTTTTGAATAATAAAGAAGCCAGATCTCTGGTGGTTAGGCACAGGGCAACTTAGAATGAATAAGTAGGATGCTGCCACGTGACTGACCAGTGTAATCTGTGACCAGGTCTCTGACAAGTACTAGGGAAATGTTGTAAATTATATTCTTCATCTATACATTAGAAAACATAAGGGAAAAATTAACTCATTCAGCAGAGAGTTAGGGAAAATCAGTGCTGTCTAGTAAGTTAAATTAATGTATAACCGGGATGAGATGTTACAGTAAACACACAGTAGAAGACCCATTAACTGTAGCAGGAAACCAAGGACTTATAAAAAACTTTATTTGCATTGTAAACAATGTTCTTGTTATATATTTTATATACAGAGCTGTCACATCTGATGATTCTAGGCTGTAATCAAACAAATGCAAAATGGATAGTTTAAAAATTGGGGTTCATCTGAAGACAGGATTAGTCGCACATGGGTGTGTTCCTGAGCAATTTTTCGCATCCAATCTGCATATTAAGCACTTGGTTATTGAGTCATTAATGCAATGGAAAAGAATTGTGCTTTTCTGGCTGGGTTTGTCTTTGATATCCTATGAGAATGATGCCAGAAAAAATCAAGTAATCTTGTACATAATGGAAATAATAGAAGTTCGTTCGACAAATTCAACCTCACTAGCTTTTAAAAGAGATTTCCGCCTCCCTACATTGGAAATGTGAAATCATTTCTCACCTTGTAAAAGTCAAAGGCAGTCTCTGCATTTTCATTATTGTGTTGAAATCCAAATATTATTCTTCCATTCTCTAACTCATTCTCATCATTGTGTGATCAAACTATAGCCGAGGAAGGAAAGGTTAGCTTTATCAATCAAAGTTTGCTACCAGCATTCTAAATAATTGAACCCTCCAGAAAAACAAGCTTTATGCATTTTTTTCTTTCTTCTTTTTTTTCACATCTCCATAAAAAGTCATTTCAATATGTTTGGTTCTGTGGCAGAAGGTTTTTTTTATGAAGTGTTTATCCTTTTCACAGTTCTTGACAGAAGAGCAGAGATATACATATAAATAAATTTGCAGTTTGAGACTCAGCACACTTTCCAAAAGAATTCAAACTTTTTTTTTCTTTTTTTCCTTTTCTTCTTTCTCTCTTCTCATGATGTTTTGGTTATATCTAGACAGTTGAGCCATTTTGTTATAAGCAAAGCAGAATCCTGCCACAGAATAAAGGGAAACAGAATAAATTATTTCAATTCAATATTGAGATCTAGTTTGATCTAGTGCAGGGGTAGGCAACCTCGGCTCTTTTATGACTTGTGGACTTCAGAATCCCTGAGTCAGCATAGTTGCCTACCCCTGCTCTAGTGGTTAAGACACCGGGCTGGAAAGCAGGATATTGTGACCTTGGGCCAGTCACACACTCTCAGCCCAACCCAACTCACAGGGTAGTTGTAGTGGGGAAAATAGGTGGTCTGTTGGATATGTTCGCCGTCTTATTTGTAAAAATAATAAAGTCAAAATACAATTAAATAGATAAAATAACAAAATATTCAAATCAAGTAGAAAATTAGCACATCAGGGTATGAGGCCCAGACCACACCACTCTGTGCAGACTCTAACGACACAAAATGAAATCTAAATCATATTGATTTCAAATCATATTCCAGAAAGGGTACCACTGAAATAAACAATAGAGTTTTTGAGTGCTTCTGATTCAGTTTCCTTTAGAGAATACTTTAGAGAGCTTAGGGACACAAATGCAACACTTTCTGGCCATCAAATCCAAAGTGACTGAAATCATAGCTTTTGGGACCTTTTTTTGGGATGCTATGGGTTAATACCATTTGAAAAAAAAAATGTGATCTCTTCCTCCATCTAGCTATATGATAGTTCATGATTAGAAAGCATGTCCTAATATGAGTTAGGAATCATTGTAAGAGGAAACTTAAGCATCTGATTCCTTTTATTTTGGGGAAAATAAAATGCACAATTGGCAAACCTTATTCCTGCTATTCTTCATATAGGATCTTTCCCCAGTTCTGAGCTATATCTGGACATGTTTTCCATCTATGTTTGAATTGGCAAAATAACACATTGGCGTAAAATGTATTGTTGCCATTGCCACTGCTTGCTGCCAAAGGGGGCTCTCCTGATTTTACCTGTGGAGTGTGTGCTAAGACAATAATTGGTAAAAAAAAAAAATCATCTGGCTTTGCTGCCCTCTCATTTTCTGATTTTCACCAATCGGCATGGAGTCATCCACCAATCATACAAGGATAGGGTGAAGTTTAGAAAGGTGCCAAGTTTAACAAATGGCTGACCTGCTTGTTCTGCTTTATTTTGTGTGTCAAAAGGGAATTTGCACCAGTCATAGCAGAGGTAGAGAGTTAACAAACCACAAAACCTATCCTTTTCACCTCACTAGCTGGCAAGGTCGTTGGAGATCTTTTTTTGTTCAGCCATCATTTAAAGCTCCCAGGCCATCTTTGTTACTTAAACAGCTGCCAATGGGCTTCAGAACTGCCCATTGTGTCCCCCATATTCCCCCTTAAGTTGAAAATACCAGATGGCAGCCAAAGAGAATGGCAGGAGCCAAAGCACCCTGAAGTTATTCTCCAAAGCACCTGAAGGCAGAACAAGAAGCAATGGATGGAAACTAATCAAGGAGAGAACCAACCTAGAACTAAGAAGAAATTTCCTGACAGTTAGAACAATTAACCAGTGGAACAACCTGCCTCCAGAAGCGGTGAATGCTCCAACACTGGAAATTTTTAAGAAGAGACTGGACAGCCATTTGTCTGAAATGGTATAGGGTTTCCTGCCTGAACAGGGGTTGGACTAGAAGACCGCCAAGGTGCCTTCCAACTCTATTATTGTTATGTTATTATTATTGTTAAGTGATCAAGAGATGCTGGGCTGTCTCCTATCCTATCCTATCCTATCCTATCCTATCCTATCCTATCCTATCCTATCCTATCCTATCCTATCCTATCCTATCCTATCCTGCCCTATCCCATATCCTTCAAACAGCTGTGGATTTGTGCCAGCCTGAAGAACAAAATATTGTATTAAGGATCGTTTAAATTTCATTCATGGGCTAAGGACAATATAATAATACTTTAATGAGAGCCTATTAGAATAAGGGCATGTTTGCACCATGGTTAAATGCAAATGAGGACAGACCCAGAATGGCCTGCAACTTCAAAGAAGTAGGCAAAATGTACCTGTCATAGACCACAGATGTGGGAATAACCAACTTTGCACATAGCCACAAAGGTAGTAGAATAACTATGGGTCTCCTGCTGGTTTCTGCATTAATGGAAGAACAGTCAAACAGGGCACATTATGGGGACAGTTGCCAAATCTGTCCTGTATCTTTCAGTATCTCCAAAGTGGTGCAATGGTTAGAATGCAGTACTGCAGGCAAACTCTGCCCTGCCAGGTGTTCGATTCTTACTGATTCAAGGTTGACTCAGCCTTCCACCCTCCCTAGGTGGGTAAAATGAAGACCCAGATTGTTGGGGGCAACATGATGACTCTGTAAATTGCTTAGAGAGGGCTATAAAGCACTATGAAGCAGTCTATAAGTCAAAGTGCTATTTCTATTGCTATCTCTGCAAAATGTGCCATCTATTCTTTATAATGTTAGATGATTTGTTTTGAGCTGTATTTTGTATTCACAGAGTTTCCTACATTATTGATGGAGTATTTTGTTTTTGTTTTTTCCTAAGAAAAAGAAACTTCCTGGCAAGATTATATTTTAAGTCCTGACATAGGACACTATTCATTTAATTTATTTATTGAACTTGCAATGGTCTCAATTTAAAATAGCTTACAGCCTCCTTGAATCAATGAGCCCTCGGTAGCCACAGGTGTCACAGCCTTTTGAAGCTCATTTTGGTTTAAATGTTAATGATTCCTGATAATGGTACACCTAAAGCAAGTACAAACTCCAGATTGTTTGGGGGGTTTTTTTGTTTTTTTCTCTCCATTTCACCCTATTGGTGTTTTATCTGAACATAGCCAAATGTAGGGACATACATTAGACAGAAAGTTAATAGCAATAAAGAGATAACATTTCTCCAAGAACTGAAAACTCAGATTTATCAGACTTGGTTACTTTTGCAATAAACCAAAACTCATATTGATCACAGTGTTCCCTAGAGCATTTGACAAATTCACCCCATGCATGAATAGATGAAATACATACAATTTCATCAAGGATCATTAAGAAGATATGTAATTAATTTCTGAATGGTTAGCTAGACTCAGGACCTAATAGGCACAGAGGTTTGTTCATAACTGGGTAAACAACAGGATTGGATTTCATGTATCTTCATCATTCCATAAAATGGAAAATAAGGGTATTCAATGAGTTTATAATCAAAAGGCAATGTATAAAATTAGCTACTACCTGATTCTCTACTTTCTTGTCTTTTTTGTTCTGGAGTTGGAGTTTAGAAATTCAAACAATGAAGCTTCCCAGATTTGGGGATTTTAGGATAGTGGTTTTGTACATCCCAATGTAGGAGAGGATCTGACTTTGTATGTGTTTGGTAAGAAGGGATCTATTTGTCTCATTAGTCTAGTTTTCAAGCTATATTTGAAGCCATCTGGAATTGTTGCTTCAATTCAACAGTTCTTCAACTAACTCAACCACTGAAGCACATTAGCAAATCAATGAAGGAAATGGTTTCAGACTACAAATTGTTTCAGATGGTTGTGAAGAGCCTTATGAGTTTCAATTGTTCAGCTCTCTACTTCTTGTTCTTAAAGGCAAGGGTTAACTTTGTTTTATCTTGTGCAAATAGAGCACTTGCACACTGATCCTGTCAACACAACCTGGAATTCATTGTGGCTCTCAGAAATCTAAACATGGGGTCAAGGGGACCTTTGTTTTTAAATTCTGCACAATGGGGCAAAGGTCAAGTCTCTTGACAATGAATGGATGGATGGATGGATGGATGGATGGATGCCAGAATAATGCTCACAAGCCCTGACTCAACTGTTTACTGCTGTAAACATAAGGGCAGGTTGGTAAGACTAACAAGGTAAGTTCTTATGTGCCAGCGTTTTTTACCTGTCTGTCTCTATGGCAGTGGTTCTCAACCTTTCTAATGCCGCGACCCCATAATACAGTTCCTCATGTTGTGGTGACCCCCAACCATAAAATTATTTTTGTTTCTACATCGCTGGGTGCCGGGGGCGTGGCCAAGTGGGTGTGGCCAAGTGGGCGTGGCAAGAAAGACAGCCCTGGCCACCATTAATGCTGTGCCGTCGCTGCATGTATTTTAATGCATGTTTACCCTGCCTTTAAATGTGGGACCAAAATTTACAGAAAGTTAGTAAATAATAAATAAGAACAAGCTGCTTTCATTTGAACCATAAATTATAGTGGGGACCTGGAGGGATTTTCTTTCAGTGAAGATAAAAGAAAGTATATGAAAGAGAGGGAATAAAAAGCAAAGCAGAAAAGAATAAGAAGAGTGAGAAATGGCATGGAGGTTATAGGTTTCGTGGATCAGAAATAAACAAAACAATTAAATCAGTTTTAAGAGGATAAATGGCAACAAATGGAAGATTCAAACTAGTTTTAAGGGAATAAAAGGAAATAAATGGAAGTATTAAACCACTTTAAACAATAAATAGAAGAATCAAAGCAGTTTATAAAAGGAAATAAATATCAGCAAACAAGAATGCTTTAACAAAATTTTGTAGCCCAGATGTGATAGCCTCCTCAGAGATTACATGTATATTTGTGCAGTTGTGCATTAGAATAGCACAAAATGTTGGTTTCAAATAATGTTATTGTGCAATAAATGAATGAATAAATGAACCAACTTTGTTCAACCCCCCTCCCGTTTGCTAACAAAGTTAATAGCACGTGGGAGTCCACCCACCCCAGGGGTAGGCAACCCAAAACACTCAAAGAGCCACTTGGACCCGTTTCCCACTGAAAACAAAACACTGGGAGCCGCAAAACCCTTTTGATATCTAAAATGAAGATAACACTGCAGATATCCTTTTTTACCTTTAATGTGTGTGTGTGTGTGTGTGTGTGTCTTTGTGTGTATATATATAAAATAAAGGTAAAAAACAGGATATATGCAGTGTTATCTTCATTTTAGATGTCAAAAGGGTCTTTCTCTGTCACTTTCCTCTCTCTCTCTCTCTCTTTCTTTCCTCTTTCTCTTTCCTCTTTCCCTCTTTCCTCTAACTTTCTCTTCTGTCTCTTTTATCCTCTTTCCTCTCTCTTCTTTCTTTCCTCTTTCCTCTTTCTCTTCTTTCTCTTTCCTTTCTCTCTTTTCTCAATCTTTTTTCTCTTTCCTCTCCCCCTCTTTCTCTTTCTTCTTTCTCTCTCTCCCTCTTTCCTCTTTCCCTCTCTCTTTCCCCTCTCTTCTCTTTCTCTTTCCTCTCTTTCTCTTTCCTCTAACTTTCTCTCTTTCCTCTTTTTCTTCTCTTTCCTTTCCTCTTTTTTCCTCTCTTTCTCTTTCCTTTCTCTTTCCTCTTTCTCTTTCTTCTTTCTCTCTCCCTCTTTCTTCTTTCCCTCTCTCTTTCCTCTCTCTTCTCTTTCTCTTTCCTCTCTTTCTCTTTCCTCTAACTTTCTCTCTTTCCTCTTTTTCTTCTCTTTCCTTTCCTCTTTTTTCCTCTCTTTCTCTTTCCTTTCTCTTTCTTCTTTCTCTTCTTTCTCTTTCTCTCTTTCTTCTAACTTTCTCTCTCTCTTTCCTCTTTCTTTCCTCTTTTTCTCTTTCTTTTCTCTTATTTCTCTTTCTCTTTCCTCTAACTTTCTCTCTCCTCTCTCTCTCTTCTCTTTCTCTTTCCTCTTTTTTCCTCTTTCTCTCTTTCCTTTCTCTTTCCTCTTTCTCTTATTTCTCTTTCTTTCTCTCTTTCCTCTAACTTTCTCTTTCTTTCCTCTCTTTTCTCAATCTTTTTTCTCTTTCCTCTTTTTCTCGTTCCTCTCCCTCTTTCTCTCTCTCTCCCTCTTTCTTTTTTCTTTTTTCTCTTTTCTCTTTCTCTTTTTCCTCTAACTTTCTTTTTCCTCTCTCTCTCTTCTCTTTCTCTTTCCTCTTTTTTCCTCTCTTTCTCTCTCCTTTCTCTTTCCTCTTTCTCTTATTTCTCTTTCTTTCTTTCCTCTAACTTTCTCTTTCTTTCCTCTCTTTCTCTTTCCTCTCTTTTCTCAATCATTTTTCTCTTTCCTCTCCCTCTTTCTCTCTCTTCCTCTTTCCTCTTTCTCTTCTCTTCCTTTCCTCTTTCTCTTTTTCCTCTTTCTCTCTCTCTCCCTCTGCCTCCAGGTGAAAAGAGAGAGAGAGCGAAAGGCAGATGGTGCCAAACGGACAGGGAGGGGGAGCAGGACGGCAGGCAGCAGTTCCCAGCCACCACCCCATCTTCAGCAGAACGGGCAGAAAGGGCGAGCAGGATGGAAGGCAGCGGCTCCCAGCTGCCCCCCCACATCCTCAGCCAAACAGATGGGGAGGGGAGCAGGACGGCAGGCAGCAGTTCCCAGCCACCACCTCCACGTCCTCAGACAAACAGATGGGGAGGGGAGCAGGACGGCAGGCAACAGTTCCCAGCTGCTGCCCCCCACGTCCTCAGCAGAACGGGTGGCAAGGGCGAGCAGGACGGGAGGCAGCGGCTCTCAGCCGCCCCCCCATGTCCTCAGCCAAACAGATGGGGAGGGGAGCAGGACGGCAGGCAGCAGTTCCCAGCCCCCCCCCCACGTCCTCAGCAGAAAGGGCGGCGAGGGTGAGAAGGACGGGAGGCAGCAGCTCCTAGCCGCCCCCCCACGTCCTCAGCCAAACAGATGGGGAGGGAAGCAGGACGGCAGGCAGCAGTTCCCAGCCGCCCCCCCATCTTCAGCAGAATGGGCGGCAAGGGTGAGCAGGATGGGAGGCAGCGGCTCCCAGCCGCCCCCCCACTTCCTCAGCCAAAGAGATGGGGAGGGGAGCAGGATGGACGGCAGGCAGCCAGCCTGGCTCGCCTCTGGCCTCGGTCCGTCTCTTCGCTGCTGCGCCTGCTGCAGGGAAAAATACCCAGGCAGAAGCTGCCTTTGTCCAAAGGCTGGGAGGAAACTTGCAACTATGATATCGACCACACCACCAAAACTACCAGCTGGGTCACCACGCGGGACAGGTGAGGAAGGATGGACCGAAGGAGGCTGAGCCAGTGGGCTGGGGAGGAACCTTACGGGAACGCCGGTGGCCACAGGGTGTTTCGTAGCCGGTGGGCCGGTTGCGAAATTGCACGAAATGGGGCAGGGTGTTCTGGGGCTGCTGGGGTGTCCGGTGGCCAAGCAGAGGAAGCTCAGCAGCAGGCCAGAGACAAAACTTACTGTTTTTGCTTGTTCTCTCTTGCTTTCTGCTGCTTGTTCTCTCTCGCTTTCTGCCGCTTGTTCTGTCTCGCTTTCTGCCATGTGCTCCGAAACTGAAACTTCCTTAGTTTATATTGGCTTTTGAACGCCAATAGAATAGAGTCTCTTGAATAGACTCTATTCTATTGGCTTTCAAAAGCCAATAGAATAAGCAGGAGTAGCATAACTAAGGAAAAGGGGGAAAAATGGCGGACTGCGTTGTTTGGCGACCCCCGTGAAATGGTCGTTCGACCCCAAATGGGGTTGTGACCCACAGATTGAGAACCACTGCTCTATGGCATTGTGGTTCTCCAGGTCTGCTTCAGTTCCCTCTGCAGACTCACACAGATTTGATCTCCAACTTATAATCCTGAACACTCTGTTGTGCCAGGGATGTGGGGTATTTTCAGAAGGGGCCAAACTTGCCAATTAGTTATTGACAATTCTCCTGGTATCCCAAAAAACAAGTGATCAAACTAGGCAGCAAACATAACACATATCTGAAAGAAGAAGCCAAAGCTCTTTCTTCAATATCACATCAAACCTAATGCTCAGCAAAGTGAGTGGAAAAGTAAAATGGCTGGTTTTTAAAAAAAATTGTTTTGAAATATATACATTTTTAATTGGCTCTGGAAGTTCATTTACAACAGTCAGATTCACTTTTTTAAAGAATATGTTCTTGAAAGAGATCCCCAACTGTTACTTTGTGCTTCTTCCCATTTTGAGTAAAAAAAAAAAAGGCCTTCTTTGACCTTATATGATATAGATATCGATTTTTGCTTGTTTTCATTTTGTACCAAATTCCTGATGGATTAGATCTTAGTCCTTGGAACATATTCTTCCCTCTCCCCTTCCTTTTTCCTCCTTCCAGTTGCACTGTTCATCCAGTGTCTCTATAGGTGCTTTTTCATATAATTTAGAGCTGTTGTGTTGTCCTTTATTTATTATTGCCACCTCTGCCTTGAAAGAATTATATGGTGAGGAAGAGGAAGTATTTCCAAAATGTATCCTCTAGCAGATTTGCACCTGAAACTTGGAAGAATTAATGTCATCTAAATCATATACTGTCTCTTCTATTTTTATCCCTTCCTGTCAAAAAATGAAGCGGTTTGTATATTTGGAAGTTTCTGTTAGGACATCTTCAGCTTACTCTGCTTCATTGGCATCCTGCCATAAAAGGCAGGGTGGGAGAAGAAATTGGGGAAGTAAAGGGGGGAATGACATGGTAACAGGAATCAAAAGTGTCAATCTGGAACAGACCAGCTGACCAAGAATGGGGCTATGAGAACAGAATGTGAAACTCCACCAAAGAAGTGTCAAACCTCAGAGCTGTTCTCAAAACATGTAATCTGAATATCATTGGACATTGACAGACTGGTCAAGTGGGGGAGGACCTGGCAAGAGGGAAAACTGAAGGCTTTGCACAGAAACACTCAGATCCAGCTTTGCTTATGCTGTAATCACTTGAATTTAGTAAAATGAACCTTTCACGTCACCAATGGAACCGAGGGTTTTTCTTTCCTAAGAACCCAACTCAGGACACTCCTAACAGTTTCTCCAAAAGAAAATATAGACAATTAAAAAAAACATTTCAAAAATGTCCAAATTTGAATTTTTCAGGTATTAATCTCAAATCCTATCAGTGTTGATTCAAACAGACCTTCATTTAAACATCATATTTTATTTAGGTTGAAGTAGTTCCACAAAAAGTAGTGGGATAACCCTTTTCATAATATATTTCTGGGCCCTTGGCTACTTTTAAATTAAAATAAAAGGATTGGGAAAGAACCTAATTCAAGGCTGGGTCAAGCACTTTGTATGCAGTCAGTCCCAGGGTCTTTTCTGAAACCATTGAAAAGTACAACTTGTCAGTGCAATCACAACAGTGCTACTCCTCCATTGTTTCTCTAATCACCGTGTATTTGAGGAGAGTATCAATTTTCTGAAGTTTTTATGGAGCATATTCCTTTAAAAAGTAAATCTGACTAGTCTAATCCTAACCCCCATCTCCAATGTTATTCTGTGCTTCTTCAGATTTTGAGCAAAAAAGGCCTTCTTTGACCTTTTACAATGTAGATATCAATTTTTGCTTGTTTTCATTTTGTGCCAAATTCCCAGTGGATTAGATCTTAGTCTCTGTAACATATTCTTCTATCTCCCCTTCTTTTTTCCTCCTTCCTGAACAGAGGTCTACAAGGAGAAAAGTAGAACATGTGACTTGCAAGGATGTGTAATATCTGAAAGTAAGTATACAAGAGATCATATATGAGCTATTAAATGTAATCATTTTTTTTAAAAAAGCATCATTGATATGTCTTAGTTTCATTTTGGTAGAACACATTCATTAAAAAAAACATTTTGAATTAAGACACTGGTGTGTATTTAACTTAATTAAATATTTAATCAAATGTCATCCTGATATTATTTCTGCTCCTACAAATTTCCATAACTCTCTTGTAGATTGTGCCTATTTTATTACTTCTGTTGACTTTGGGGGAAGTTTAAGACTGTTACAAAATTTCAGTCTGTCTGATGGGACCTTCCAAGACAAGTTTCCATTTATAAGCTGAAATAAATAAAAGTAGCATTTTTTTACAAGCTCTTTTACTGTTATGCATGTATCATTATCTATGTGAACTATATGCTACAGAAAATGCCCTCTAAAATGTCCTTCCTTCCCTCATGGACGTCATTCTGCAGGTAGCCTCTCTTATTTATATGTTCTGTGAACTGTATCACCTGCTCACTTTTTTCATGCACTAAATAATAATTTGCATGTAGTGATTTGAGAGCTACATAGTGCAATCTTTGTTCAAAACTTCAGAAGGTTAAGTAATTAAAACCACTGAGTTCCAATTAGTTATCAATAGGTAACAATAGAAATCAGCCTGAGACCCACAATCTTGAAAATACATTCAGTCCTTCAGTTAAGAATATCTGACCTGAGGGCAACTCATTCTTACAAATGGCTGTCCATTACTAAAAATGGTAAATGGCATTCTGCTTCCTTGAGCCAATGAATTGCTGAAGCCGCACAATGTTTTCATGAACAGTTGAAGTCACACATTTGTAATATACAGCAGGAGTGGCCAATTAATTTTCCCAATAGGCCACATGAGAAACTGGGATTATTGTGGAGGGCTGATCCATAGGGCTACAAAGATACATAGGCATGCATGCATGCACATATGCAAATTGAAAAAAATAGCATCAATGCAAAATAAAAGCAATGCAATTGTTTTGCGTGCAAGGCATACATTTATTTAATTTGATTTCTAATTTCTGATTGATCTCACACAGGCTGGACAGGCACATCCAAAGGACTGTATGTGGCTTGGTGGCCATAAAATGCCCAAGTCTGAAATTCAGAACAGAACAGAATAACAGATTTGGAAGGGACCTTTGAAGGTCTTCTAGTCCAACCCCCTGCTCAAGCATGAGACCCTATACCATTTCAGACAAGTGGCTTTCCAGTCTCTTCTTCAAAGCCTCCAGTGATAAAGCATCCACAACTTCTAAAGGCAAACTGTTTCACTGATTAATGATTCTCCTTAGTTCTAGGTTGCTTCTTTCCTTGATTAGTTTCCATCCATTGTTTCTTGTCTTGCCTTCTAGTGCTTTGGAAAATAGGTTGCCCCCCTCTTCTTTGTGACAGCCCCTGAAATATTGGAATATTGCTATTGTGTCACCCCCTAGTCCTTCTTTTCACTAGACTAGCCATATTCAATTCCTGAAACTGTTTTCATATGCTTTAGCTTCCACGACTCTAATCACCTTTGTTGCTCTTCTTAGCGCTCTTTCCAAAATCTCAACATCTTTTTTATAATGTGGTGATCAAAACTGGATGCAGTATTCCAGATGTGTTCTTACTAGGGTTTTATAAAGCAGTACTAATACTTCACGTGATCTTGATGTTATCCCTCTGTTAATGCATGCTAGGATTGCATTGGCTTTTTTTGGCTGCCCCCGCACACTGCTGACTCATATTTGAGTGATTATCCACTAGGACTCCAAGATCTCTCTCACAATTACTGCCACGGAGCCAGGCTTTACCTAATCTGTACCTGTACATTTGTGTTTTTTTTTTTACCTTACTTTTCTCTACATTAAATTTCATTTTAGCAATAGGCAGCTTGTTCACAAGGATAAGTTCCAATTTACATGCAACTTAATTTGACTTAAAGACAGATTTAGGAATGGATCTTTTTCTTAATCCAGGGAACTGTAATAGATCCCTTTATTTCCCAAAGTTAACCTGGATTTAGTTCCCATTGGGATGGATGATTCCCTAGCACTAACATATTTCATCCAAGAAAGGTCATCCAAGGGGTGAAGGTCATCCTAGCTGCCCAGATAAATCAAGCAGGCACTTATCAATTGGTCAGATAATCACTTTTAAGACAATGGCAAAGGCATCATTTCACATTGTGCAGGAGAAAAAAAAAGGTAAACCACTACTGTATTTCACTAAGAAAACCAAATGAACAGAAAAAAATAAAAAATAAAACAATTGACTTTATAGTGCCAGATGATGGGCTCTCAGATAGGATGGCACTTAACGTGCTACTGAGGAAGAGTGAAGGGTCTTTGAGAATACTAATGGATTGACATCTAATTGCTGATGTTGCCATGCAGGAAAAGGAAATCAAAAGATAAAAAGACAGAACGGTACGGGAACATGAAGCAACTTAAGAAGTATCGATATGGAAACGCTCAACACACAGTGAAAGATAAAACAAATCAATGACACCTTGGTATCTCAAGAATCAGTAAACTGAAATGGACCGGAATTGGACACATACAAACAGAAGATCAGACTTTTTACTACTCAGGATATGAAAGATAGAAAAAATGGTGTTGCTTTCATAATCAGGCAGGATGTAACAAAAGTAATACTTGGGTGCAATGCAGTCAATGATCAAATAGTATCAATTAGACTTTGCAAACAATATTTTAATATGATGGCTATTCAAGTTAATGCTCCAATCACTGATGAAAAGAAGATTGACAACATTTTATTGTGAAGTTCAATGTGAAGTCCACCAAACGTGCCAGCAAGATGTGCTGCTTATGCTTGGAGCCTGGAATGTCAACAGTGAAAACAATAAAGAGGAAAACAGAAGTTGGTTTGGATGAAACAGTAATTAAGCAGGAGGATGAGTTATCAGTTTTTGATTACTGCATTGCTTTCACAGTTCAAACAAAGAAAACATTATATAAATGGAAAGTACTAGATGGAATACATAGAAATCAAATCAACTGTATTATCCTTACAAAGACATGGAATATGCCAATTATAATAGCAAATAAGGTGAAAAAGGCTAGCTGTGGAACAGATCCCAAACTGTCCATGTTCCTGTTCAAAATCAAGCTAAAGTCCAAGAACTCAATCAATTTCCATGATGTAATCTTAAGCATATACTGTATGTACCCACCATTCTCAAAGAGAATAGCAGGAAATGCTTTGAAGTTGACAAAGCTGAACAATACCAAAAATAAGTCAATATGTGGTTCACTGATTATGGAAAGTCCTTCAACTGTGTTGACTATGTCAAGCTGTGGAATGGCTTTCAGAAAATAGGAATTCCAAAACATTTCATTATCCTTACATAAAATCTATGCACATCAGCAAGTATTGCAGGCCCAATTGGCAAAAGAAAGCTCAGGACTATATTGGTTGGAAACATGCAGAAGAGGCCTTCACCTGCAGTGAATAGACAATGATTAAAATGTTGTTGTTGTTGTTGTTGTTGTTGTTGATGATGATGATAATAATAATAATAATAATAATAATAATAATAATAATAATAATAATAATAATAATAATAATAATGGAAGGGTCCTTGAAGATTATCTAATCCAACCCCCTGCTCAGGCAGGAAACCCTATACTATTTCAGACAAATGGCTGTCCAGTCTCTTCTTAAAAACTTCCAGTGTTGGAGCATTCACAGCTTCTGGACGCAGGTTGTTCCATTGATTAATTGTTTTAACTGTCAGGAAATTTCTCCTTAGTTCTAGGTTGCTTCTCTCTTTGGTTAGTTTCCATCCATCGCCTCTTGTCTTGCCTTCAGGTGCTTTGGAGAATAGCTTGACTCCTTCTTCTTTGTGGCAACCCGTGAGATATTGGAAAACTGCTATCATGTCACCCCTCGTCCTTCTCTTCATTAAACTAGACATACCCAATTCCAGCAACCATTCCTTATATGTTTTAGCCTCCAGTTCCCTAATCATCTTTGTTACTCTTCTCTGCACTCTTTCTTAGAGTCTCAACATCTTTTTTACATCATGGTGACCAAAACTGGATGCAGTATTCCAAGTGTGGCCTTACCAAGGCATTGTAAAGTGGTATTAACACTTCATGTGATCATCATTCTATCCCTCTGTTAAAGCAGCCTAGTACTGTATTGGCTTTTTTGGCAGCTGCAGCACATTGCTGGCTCATATTTAAGTGATTGTCCACTAGGACTCCAAGATCCCTTTCACAATTACTACTATTGAGTAAGGTACCACCTATACTATACCTGTGCATTTGGTTTTTCTTGCCTAAATGTAGAACCTTACTTTTTTCACCATTGAATTTTATTTTGTTAGATAGCACCCAAAGTTCAAGTCTGTCAAGATCCTCCTGTATCTCCTGGATGATGATGATGATGATGATGATGATTGTTGTGTCCTAGACCTGCTGAGGCAAGTCATCAGGCCCAGAAGTGTTGCAAATGGTCCCAGGCAACCTAAAACTGCCTGGGACCAGACTGGTTGGCGCTTGTCTTGCGCACAGGTGCACGGCGCGAAAAAAAGAGAGTTGTGATTGGAAAGAATGCAGTGGAAAGAATAAAGAAGAACTTGGTTAACAATGGGTGTGTGTCGCTTCAATGCCGCAAACCCCAATGCATAAAAGTGGTGACAAGGGTGGGATTGCTGCAAAGAAGAAGACAACCTGAAGAACCTAGCCTCCAAAAAAGTTGCTGGAAGCCAGGAAGTCGGTGCCCAGATCTGCACTCACCTGCCAGTACACAAACGCTGGAGGTGGGCTTGGCAAACGGGCCTCTACCCAGCCTGAGTTGCAATGAGGCTAAGAGAAGCTAGCAATGTCGAAAATCGGCCGGTTGTCAGAATTCGACGTGTCTCACCCGGAGCGTTGGAACTCTTACGTGGCCCAGGCGGAAAACTATCTGCGAGTTAACCAGGTTCGAGAAGACGGCTTGAAGGCAGCAACCCTGCTGTGCATCTGCGGTCAGGACACTTTTGATATGGCCGGAAACTTAGTAGCTCCTGCGCCGCTTGAGTCTGTAATGTACACAGACTTGAAGAATATGTTGAAGGACCATTTTCATCCAAAGCTATCTGTGATCGCATGGAGGCACGCTTTTGAGCAGAAGGACCAGAAAACTGGTGAGTCTGCTGCGGAATTCATCGCTGCCTTGAGACAAGCTACCAGGCCTTGTGAGTTCAAGGATATAGAAGAACGTTTACGAGACTATTTTGTCTGTGGCCTTAGAAGTAGAGAGCGGCAACAAAAAATCTTTGCTAAAGCTGAAGTCATATTCCAAGATGTGTTATGTGAAGTTGCAGGTGAAGAAGCAGCAGGCGGCGCTGTGAAGGCCTTTCAACTCACCAGAAGCGCTACAACAGTCACGTCCATCCATCAAAAGGTCACTCAAGAAGTGCAGGACCCGGATCCAGAAGAAAAGATGGACAGACTTCACCAGCCCACAGCACAAAGGCCACAAGAGAAGCCAGTCAAGACCCCGGCAGCCCTCCAGTGTCTTGGATGCAGAGGACGCCACAAGCGCTCAGACTGTCAGTTCCGCTCCACCATTTGTCAGGCATGTGGTAGGCAAGGCCACATTGCCATTGTCTGTTTGGGTCGCCATCAGGTGCAACTCGGGAAGAATTCCTTCAGAAAGGTACCAGGGTCCCCAGCCAACACAGGGTGGGTTTCTGTGCATCATGCAGAAGCATTTTGCAGACAGGGACACAAAAGCCCCTTAAGAAGAAGCTTTGCATTAATGTGAAGCTACAAGGGGTTCCCTTGTCGATGGAATTGGACACTGGGTCCGCTCTATCGATCATTTCACACAATACCTTTAAAAGGATTTGCAGTAGTAGTAGTGGCCTTAGAGTCAAACTCAGGCCATCAAACTTAATCCTCACGGATTTTCAAAATTCAAGGATTAAAGTACTTGGAGAAGCTACGCTCAAAGTGCAGCATAAGGATTTTCAGAGTCTTTTAGATGTGGTGGTTGTTGGTGGTGAGCATACAAGTCTAATTGGACTTGAGTGGTTTGAGGCCTTAGGAATCCAAGTAATGGGCATAAATAGTCTGCAATCTACAGGCCTTGCAGAAGTCTGCAACAAGTTTGCAGATGTGTTTAGCTCTGAGCTTGGGTCCTACAAGAGGCCTCCCATTTCCTTGTGTTTAAACCCAGTCATCACACCTGTTAGAATTAAACCAAGGAGGGTGCCATTCGCCTTAAAGGGCAAAATTGATGCAGAGCTGGGCAAGCTGCTCCAGCAGGGCATCTTGGCACCAGTGGACTCAAGTCCATGGGAAACTCCCATTGTGACGCCTTTAAAGGCTAACAGGGAAGTCCAAATTTGCACGAACTACAAATGCACCCTGAATACTGCTTTGCAAAAACACGCATACCCTGTACCGGTAGTGAGTCATATTCTGGCCTCTCTCAAAGGGGGAAAGCTGTTTGCAAAGCTTGATTTAGTACAGGCCTATCAACAGTTACCTGTTGACGAAGCAACTGCAGAGGCCCAAACAATAGTGAAGCGTAGGGGTGCTTTTAAGGTGAAGAGGTTACAATTTGGGGTGAATGTTGCTCCTGATATATTCCAGAGCATCATGGAGCGCACGCTCAGGGGAATACCTGCGGTTTGCCTCTACTTTGATGATGTCCTCATTGCAGGGGAGTCGTCACAAAATTTGGCAGAGAGGTTAAGGGCTGTATTATTGAAGTTCCACCAAGCGAGCCTCAAATTGGAAAAAAACAAAACAAATGCAAGATTGGAGTCACTTCCACAGAATTTTTAGGATTTAGAATAGATGCCCAAGGCATCCACCCTGCAGAATCTAAACTGAAGGCCATTCAGGAGGCCCCAAGTCCCAAGTCTAAAAGTAAGTTTGGGGCTTTCTTGGGGCTCCTCAATTTCTATCACACATTTCTGCCCCATAAGGCTGCAGTGGCTGAGCCGTTACACTAGCTCTTAGATAAGCAAGCTCCTTGGCAGTGGACTAAGGCCCATGACAAGAGTTTTAATGAGGTCAAGGCCTTGCTCTCATCAAATGCCGTGTTAGCACATTTTAATGAGCAACTGCCTGTGTGCATTGCATGTGATGCATCCCCTTATGGGGTGGGGGCAGTACTTAGTCACCTGAAGGCTGATGGGACACAAGTCCCTATAGCCTACTATTCAAGGACTTTGTCATCTGCAGAGTGTAATTACGCTCAAATTGACAGAGAGGCCTTGGCCATAGTGGCTGGTATAAAGAAATTTCATGATTTCTTATATGGCTGCCACTTCATGGACTACACAGACCATAAGCCATTGCTGGGTTTGTTTACTACTAACAAACAAACTGCACACATCATTTCCCCACGTATGCTGAGGTGGTCCATTTTCCTGTCAGCAAATGATTACATGCTTATTCACAAACCTGGGGAAAAAATGGGCTATGCAGATGGCCTCAGTAGGCCACCTCTCACACAAATAGAGGCAGATCCTGCCCCTGCTGTTCGTATTCTCTCTATTCAGGAGCTGCCTGAATCTCCCCTCAATGCTAGGGACGTGGCTGCAGAACTGCCATTGATCACATGCTTACACGAGTGCTGACATGGGTGTTGTCAGGATGGCCTGACACGTGTCCAGATGCTGCGTTTCAAAGCTTCTGGCAAAGAAGGCATGAACTGTCTACATTTAAGGGGTGCCTGTTATGGGGTAGGCTGGTTGCGGGCTCAAGGGACAATGTTCCCAAGAGCAGTCCATGGTGGAATGGGAGAACTCCACTCCACCATTGGGCTTGGGATTTCCTCCCCTCCGAGGGAACCTGGCGGGATTTCAGAGGATCCAGCCAGTCAGCTGCGGCGTGGGTCACCTGCCATCCAAAGTCATCAAAGTCTTGGTCTATTGAGCCCACCAGATGGGCCGGTAGGCCAGGCACCATTAAGTAGAAGTCCTAGTCTGCCTAGCTGGGCAGGTGAGCTGACAGATCAGGCACCCCCCCTGACCTTGCGTAGGTTGCAAAGGGCTAAAGCCCCTCCCAAACATCTGGGAGAATATGTGAGGTCCCTGTCATTACAAAGGGAACTTTGCTAGTCTGTGAAGGATGGTGTTGACCAACACCTTGTATAGCGTAATATATATCAATTATGATTTTGGAGAGCATTTTGTTTTAAGTTAACCTCATTATTTATAAAAGTATTTTGCCTGTGTGCTGGGCAGAGAAATTCCACTTTTCCTGGCTAGGGAAAAAATGTATCTGTGTGTAGAGTTGTGTGTTTCATCCAGGGGAGAGGGTTGTTGTGTCCTGGGCCTGCTGAGGCAAGTCAGCAGGCCCAGAAGTGTTGCAATTGGTCCCTAAAGGCTGCCCGGGACCAGACTGGCTGGCGCCAGTCTTACGCACAGGCACAAGGCGTGAAAAAAGGGGACTTGTGATTGGATGTTTTGGGAAACTATAAAAGGCCTGTGAGCCTGTTGGTTTGCTGAGTGGTTCAGTGGAAAGAATAAAGAAGAACTTGGTTAACAACGTGTGTGTGTCACTTCAATGCCGTGAACCCCAATACATAAAAATGATGATGATGATGATAAAAACAGACTGGCTCCAGATTGGCAAAGTAATGAAGTGAGAATGCATGCTCTCTCCTGGATTGAAAGAACCTAAGCATTGTGTCAAGCTCCAAAGAAATGTATTCTGTTTCAATCATTGTTGTTTCTTAGCTTGCCCTCAGATGCAGGGAGAAGGAGGGATGTTTGCAGCGCTTAGCGCACCTGTCCAAGATCATTGCAGAAACTGTTGACTGGGAACTGAAGATTTTTCTCTTAACAAATGTCTGACACTTATTGGGGAGTGTGACCTGCACTGTCAGAGGGGAAGGGAGGTTCTACTCTTTTAATTTACTGTTTTGGTGCCCTTTTGCCAGAGCTGGTTTTCTATTCATCAGTGCCAATATACTGTACTCAATAAAGTTTTGCATTAGAGATTGGAATGTCTCAGCTGTGCTTACTTCATTGGGATCATTGGGCGGATGCTTGACACATTGTTTTGAAATTGGAGGAAGCAACCCAATAACCTGTGAACAAATCAGTGCAGAGTTCTACTTTGAGATACAAATGATCAGGCTCAAATTATCATATTTTGTACAGATTATGTGATACTCTCTGGAGAGGTTTATAATTCTGTGAAAGGTGAAAGGAAAGAAAAGAGGGTGACCAGCAGCCAGGGGACAGATTCAGTTATAGCAGTGATCAATGCACTATTGGAACAGCTGAAGTTCAGGTTAGGGACAGATCATCCTCGAGAAAGCAGCCAATGTGCTTGCTAGAAATCAATTGACTTGTTGGCATAAAATCAAAATAATCAAAATTAGAAAAATACTTGGTAGAATTCAGCCCTTTTTAACAACAACAATGACAACAACAACAGAGTTGGAAGGGACCTTGGAGGTCTTCTAGTCCAACCCCCTCCTCAGGCGAGAAATCCTATACCATTTCAGACAAATAGCTGTCCAGAGTCTTCCTAAAAACTTCCAGTGTTGGAGCATTCACAACTTCTGGAGGCAGGTTGTTCCACTGATTAATTGTTCTAATTGTCAGGAGATTTCTTCTTAGTTCTAGGTTGGGTCTCTCCTTGATTAGTTTCCATCCATTGCTCCTTGTCCTGCCTTCAGGTGTTTTGGAGAATAGGTTGACTCCCTCTTCTTTGTGGCAGCCCCTGAGATATTGGAACACTGCTATCAAGTCAGATTTTCTTTTCATGAAACTAGACCTTCTTAACACTTATGATGTTACTGACTGTTCGTATTTGATCCATTTCAAGGAAAAGCACTACTGAATATTTGTTCATAAGGCTCTCATTTTCAGATATGGACTAAAACCTCTTCCTAGACCTTGAAGTTAAAAATATAAGTCATTTACCACACATAAAAGGTCTTAAAGAAATATCTAGAAAAGATGAATGTGCATCTAAATTTTTTGTGTGCCAATATTTGCACATGGTTGTGGCTATTGTTGGTTAAATCAAGGGTCATCTGCTTTTTAATGCTTTGCTCTATCCCTTGCACTTAACAAATTTCACATTTCAATTTTGAATGTGTTTTCTTATAAAGAAAAGGTCCTATTCCTTAAGACTAAATTAATGTTTATGAAACCATTAAGCTGTTTCATTAGTAAATCATTGTCTCACTCCTTCCTGGATGCCTGATGTTCTCTAGAATCAACATTTGGTTCTCTCTTTGTTGAATGGGAGTTCATGAATCATCTTGTTTTATTTTGTTTTGAAACACATGAATATATTTTAACAAAACACGAAAGTGAGGAAATATTGAAAAGGAAGGGGAAACTGCAGTTTTAAAAGAGAGCATTTGCTTGAAGACATATTTTAAGATTAGAAACTTTACATAGTTTAATAGTAATATATTGGGAAAACTGTTAATTGTTCCATCTGTTAGTTCATCTTATAGAGCTACCGTTAATATATGCCAACATTCTGGCACTGTAATGAAATCACTTTATAGAAAATGCAGCAATTCAGTAAAGGTAAGTCCCTGGGTATGGGGAAAATATTGTCTCAATGGAGGAAAAGCTTTTAGTAGCAAAATCCCTATCTTAAACATTTGGGCAATGTTTTCTTACGACGAAAAGAAATATAATCTGTTAACAGAGAAGAGTACACATTTACTTTTCTACAGAATGTCAAAATCAAAAGTTTACTTTGTTATCAGGAAACTGGATTTGAGGCTCAAAACGCATTGCTTTGGTAACATCTGGATACAAAGAAGTCCTTTCCTCTGGAGTTAAATGGGTGGAAATAATTTTTAACATTTTATGCAAATATGAAATTTATACACTGTCTTAGCTGGATTCTGGGCACTTTACAGTATGTAACAATATGCCTTATTTACAGCAATAAATGTATAAAACAATATACTAATGCAATACTGTATAAGAAAACAACACATTTGGTGTTGAGGCTCCCCAGTTGGTCCTAAAAGGCCTTCCCCAGAAGTTACCTCATACATCTTTCTGGAAGGCTATGAGTGAGGGGACCATTTTTACCTTGGGGTGAAGGGTGGAATCTCTAACTTTCACAGGAATGCAGCCCCTACAGCAGAGTCCCTAACCTTTTAGGCACCAGGGACCAGTTCTGTGGAGAGAGGTTTTTTCAAGGCCCGGAGGGTGTGTGGTTTTGTGAGTTGCCTGCATCCCGTGGATGGGGGCTTTGCTTGTTTGTGCAGACAAGTTGCTGGCATGCCGCATCCCGGTACTGGTCCATGGACTGGTGATTGGGAAGGGAAGGGAAGGGAAGGGAAAAGAAGAGAAGAGAAGAGAAGAGAAGAGAAGAGAAGAGAAGAGAAGAGAAGAGAAGAGAAGAGAAGAGAAGAGAAGAGAAGAGAAGAGAAGAGAAGAGAAGAGAAGAGAAGAGAAACTCTTTTTTTCTTTATTTTTACATACAGAATAATCCAGAATGCTTGTGCACTTTCTGACATCTTAGTATTTTGAAATGTAATTCATGTTTAAAAGACTGACATAAAATGTAAAGGTACAGATGGGCGTAACATAAAAATATACATACGTACTAGAAAAAGAGGTATAAACTAGAAGAAGTATGCAGAGAATAGCATATTAAGATTTATAGAATCAGTTTTTAGCTGCATTCTTAAACAATAAGCTGAGCAGAAAGTGTGATTAGTAAGAACATATGAGACACTCAGAGAAAACAAAAATGAAAAAATTATATATACTTTCTCTAGTTTGTCATAAAGGTTAAGGCACCAGGCTAGAAACTGGGAGAATGTGAGTTCTAGTCCTGCCTTAGCCCCAAAGCCATAGAGTAACATTGAGCCAAACCCAGAAAGGAGGCAATAGCAAACCATTCTGAGATCTTGCCAAGAAAACCACAGAATTTGTCCAGGCAATTGCTAGGAGAAAAGACTGCCTCAAAGGAACTAAGCTATGGCATTAATCTACATCTCATCCCTGTATTTTCATTTTCCAATAAAAGTCCCTTCTATCTTGAAGACAATCTTATTTGTTACTTGTTGGCAGACTAGAACCCTAATGTCACCAGGAAAGTCACAAAATTTCTCACTGCTCTTACTACCCTATGCAGGAAACTATTAATTTTCTGTTTACATTAATATACAATTTTATTTTGTTAATCCATGTTTCTTTCATTGCATGTAGGCCTTATCCCCTATCATATTTTATTTGTCCCTGACCAATATTATACTCACTTACACAAAGACAAAGTAATGCCCCTATGTGTTCACTTAATAATAGACTACTTAGTAGGTAAAATTCAAGTATTGTATTTTTAACATTCCTTCTAGATAATGTTTATACTTTCTTCTCTATGTCATGGCTTCCTGTGTTTCTATTCTTTTATGCTATTAACTGTTTAAATTGCTGATCAATATCCATACTAATTATCATAACTTACCCATCCTTTGCAGAAGACAGAAATGGATTCAGGAACAATATGAAGTTCTTAGATTCATCCTTGCCTTTCTAAGCTGCACAAAACCATCAGTTGAAATGTATTTATTTATTTGATTTACATGGTTGCCCATTTTTCATAGGCAGCCCTGGGTAGTTCATCACATATTTAAAACAATTTAAAAGAAGAATATCAGTAGAAATATGAAAAACTACAATGGATGCCAAGAATGAGCCCAAGGTAATCAGCAGGACCACAGTCATGTACCAGCCACCTGATCACATGTTCTGGAGAATATCAGGTTCTTAATGCAATGTGCTTTTTAAATATAGGTTTTTAAAGCTTTTAATATAAAAGATAAAAACTACAGAAACTAATATTTAGAATAAAAAAAGAGAGAAGAAAAGAAAAAAGCCAAAAGTGTAAGAAAGAAAACATAAAAAAATTGTTTCCTATAGTTATTAGAGCTTTCATAAACATAAGTAGAAAATTATTTCTTATGATTACAGCAGGATTTTCATTTTTCTATAAGCAATTTTTTAATCATCAAACCATATATCATTAGTATATTTTTCTGTTCTATACAAATGGGCTATAAGGAGATTCTAACCAATAATAAACTTAGATAATGTTTTTTTTCTCTGATCAAAGATGTTCACTTGGTCATCTCAGCAAGTTCCATCACTGTCACCATCCATTCCTTCATTGTGGGTAACTTCAAAGTTTTCCACTTGTGCAATATTTTGCTGTATTTACCATGTATCCATGACATTTTTCCAAATGTTTATCAATCAGTCCCCAAACAAAAACCTCTGGCTTCAATTTTAAATTAATGTTTAAAATCTTCTTAATTAGTATATTTATTTGGGTCCAAAATTTTCTGGCATTTTTGCACATCTACTAAGCATGCTAAAATGTCCCCTCTTGATGTCCACCAGAAATTTGAAATAACTCTATTCATTCTAGACAGTTTTTTTAAGACATTTATCATCATACATTTATTTAGCAACTGTTTGAAGATATGACATTGAAAAAAGTGACTTGTAACTGCTCTGCTCACTTATGACTGTTGTAGCATTCCTGCAGCAATTTGGGTATTTGGCAACCAGAATTTATTTATAATGGTTGCAGTGCCTCAGAATCATTTGCTCACCATTTGAAACCTTCCCAGCCATCACTTGAACTACTTGGCCTGTCACTTCATTACTTTTTATTGGTTTTGAACTTTCAATGGATTAGTCTTAGGCAGACCTGGTGTAGGAGAAGGAGTAGTAGAACCTGGGGGTAGAGTTAAAAGAGGAATCAGCCTAGAATCCTTACATAGCCATAAGCAAACTAAATCCAACATCCCTTGAATTCTGTTGAGCCTTATCTAATTCCTTCCAGGTACTAGTTGATTGAGAAGATTCCTGTGCATGGGTATTATTAGCAATAAATCAGTTTCATTGGACTTTCATGTGTGAACCTTATCTTCAATGCTTAACACCTAGACTGATATTGAAGAACAATCTAGAGAGGACTAGTTAATGCTTAAATGGACTTTTTGGCTAGCATGGGAAGTGACAACAAACTTCTAAGAGAAACAGGAATGCAGCCAATGACACATCCAGCAGGGATTGCAACCTTACACATTTCCAATCAAGGGAAATGTATAATTGGATGCAGCTCATGGGTGAGTTGAAATGATTTAAACAAACTGGACTTCTATTTAGATTTAATAGAAGACTTGGCAACTTTAAGACTTGCTGATTTGTGGACTTCAGCATCTCTGGCTGAGGCATTCTGAGAGTTGAAGCTCACAGGTCTTAAAATTGCCAAGGTTGGACACCCCTGATTTAGATGATCAGACCATTTTTCTAGAAAATAAAACAATAAAAGTGATTGAAATTCACTTTGAAGCATAACTTATTTATGTTTCTTCAATAGAGTTGTGTTTATTAACATAAGCAAAACTGTGTTTAAATCTTTATATCATTTTCAGCTGTAAGTGGATTCTGTTCAAAGACGATGTCTGACTGAATTAATATTGTATTATATTGTGGTGTACTTCATTAAAATAAGTTATGGTCTCTGTGAATTTACTGAACAGATTGAATTTGGATTGAGATGTGGAGATTGCCCTAATCTGCTTCAAGGGGGAAAAAGTTAGTCTTTTTGCTGGAAAAATAGACCTTCAAGTACTTAGCTCAAAATCATAATCATACCAATATTGTCTCTTTTCTGTTGGGAAAAGTGAAAGAAAAGAGAAGAAGATGTTTAGCAGCTAGATGGATCCAATTATGGTGGTGATGGTACAGTATTGGAAGAGCTAAAGGGCCAGACTGGGGACAGATTGTCATGGATAATGGGGCTGGATTAGGGTAGTATGAAAAGGTTTTCTGCTTCCTCGAATCTACACTGAAGAAAGACATACTTAATCAGCATAAAAACACATTAATCACTAATGAAGGAAGGCTGAAGGGAACAGACGAACCTTTGTTCACTTAAAATTAACTTTTTAATTTTAAAGTGGCATTTGCTTCACAGAATACAATTGGTTGGAAACAGAAATCTTTTCATATAATTGCACGGTTACAGACAAAGAAAATCTTTTGCTGGCTGGGGCAATTTTTAACTGGTGGGGGACATATAAAAACAACTAGCAGAGCTGTGTGTTAGGTAACATAAACTGAGCCAAGATTTTCTTGTTTATCTATTAGTTCATTCATTTGTAAAACAGTGTTATACATTTCATGTTGCAGTTTTATGCATACTTTATCTGAGATACCAAACTCACAGCAGAAGAACAAGAGGAAGAATGTATAAAAACATGACTTAGCTTGTTAGGCATTTTGTAGAGCAGCGGTTCTCAACCTGTGGGTCGCGACCCGACCATTTCACAGGGGTCGCCAAACAACGCAGTCCGCCATTTTTCCCCTTTTCCCCTCGGCTGGCGCAGGGGGCAGCACTGCACATGCATGATGCAGGCCGTTGCACCGGGCATGCGCGGCGCAGGTCGGAGTCACGACCTGAAAAAGGTTGAGAACCGCTGTTGTAGAGCAACATTACAAAAAGGAAACAAATCACATTTAACTAGTTGCTTTATTGCCTAATTCCACATCTCGTACCTTAATTCAACAGGGTTAAGAGCTCATTATGTTCTTTTCTTAGTTTGTGAGACTCTTTGCCAAACTCCTTTTCAATGTTTTGAATAAAATGTCTTCAAGGTTAGCCACAAAGAATTATTGTATTTCTCAAACATCCTCGGCTGGTATCTTGAAACATAAGGCTGTGGATGAAAGGCAGGCTTGTTTAAACCTATCATACATACAATGTTCTGCATCATGTGGAACATCTCAAAAACCCATCAGGTAGAAGTGTTGCAATGGCTGACTTCTTTATCTTATTGTTTTCCTTAGGTAGCTATTATAGCCAATTAAAAATCTGTGATCTAAGGAAAGAAGGAAGATTTAAAATTCAAGGACAGAGAGAAGGGTGTAGACATTTCAGTCAGCCATTATCTTTTTCCCCCCTTTCTACCAAAAGAAACAACCTCATCAGATCAGACAAAGGTTTATGTAGTGCTGTACTCAGCAACTGACAATGCTACATGCTGTTGTCTATTCCAACACTGATAATTATATGAACAATGTCTCTGAAGGTAAGATAGCATTATTAACAAAAATAATGAAGACTATAGATAAAGAATAGAAAAGAGATCAAAAGACATTTTAGAATGCTCCTGTCATGTAAAACTATCTAGGGAAAATATATTGTATCTAATAAAACAGGGACCCAGTACTATTGAAATCCTGCAACACAAAGTCATGTAGATCAGAACAAATTTGAAGGGAACTGGCTGAGCCATGTTTTCAATTTTTTAAAATAATTTGCCCTCTAAGGGCCATTGGACAAATAGCAATGAAGTAATGATATAACCAGAGAAGATAATAATAAAATATCTGGTCCTGCTTTGATGGTGTTCGGTAATCTGGGCGTTCCCATGAGCATTAAATCTAACTTACGGGACCACCTTCTGCCACATACTTCTCTACGACCGGTGAGAGCGCACAGGGTCGGCCTCCTCCAGGTCCCGTCAACGAAACAATGTCATCTGGCGGGCCCTAGGGGGAGGGCTTTCTCTGTTGCGGCGCCCACCCTCTGGAACCAACTACCTCCTGAAGTCCGCGTTTCTCCGACCCTCCTGGCCTTCCGAAAGAATTTAAAAACCTACCTCTGCCGGCAGGCCTGGGGATGATTGTTGATTGTGGTGTGATTGATGAGTATGTATGGGGTTTGTATTTTTAATGTTGTTCGGATTTGTTGCAATTGTTTTTATATATATGTTGTGAGCCGCTCCGAGTCTTCGGAGAGGAGCGGCATACAAATCCGAATAAATAAATAAATAAATAAATAAATAAATAAATAAATAAATAAATAAATAAATAAATAAATAAATAACACATGTTCCCTCACTTATTTATTTTCATCTCCCCACAATCTCAAAAGGCAAAATGGGTGCTGCATAAAATTGATATCCTGCTGCTAATTTTTGACAGCTTGAGAATTTTGAGGGACATTGAGGGCCACCCAATATAGATAAAACAATGTACAGACTCAGGGCCATCTTCTTGGACCAAGTTGCATGTAAGAGCAACTTACAGTAATACCAAAACCTAATAAAAATTCCTGCCCCAACTAGCTAACTGTTAAGAGTATCTAAACCACATCTAGAAGAACAATCAAAGTTGTGCTTTCTCCATCATTCTTCTCTTGACATACAGGTCTTCCATCAGACATATTAAGGCAACTACAATACAAATCTAGACCTGAAGCTGGACTGAAGAAGAACAGATTACAGATAGGCAGATTTCTATCTGTGTACATGCCTTGGACTTCAACTTTTTTAGAATAGAGCTGGAAGGGACTGGAGGTCTTCTAGTCCAGCCCCCTGCACAAGCAGGAGGATCTATACCAGGGGTAGGCAACCCAAAACACTCAAAGAGCCATTTCCCACTGAAAACAAAACACCAGGAGCCGCAAAAACCTTTTGATATCTAAAATGAAGATAACACTGCATGTATCCTTTTTTACCTTTATTATAGGTGTGTGTATGTGTGTGTGTGTGTCTGTGTGTGTTTGTGTGTATGTATGTATGTGTGTGTGTATGTATGTATATATACATACACACACAGGTAAAAAGGATATATGCAGTGTTATCTTCATTTTAGATGTCAAAAGGGTCTCTCTCTCTCTCTGTCTCTCTCTCTCCCTCCCTCTCTCTCTATCTGCCCTTGGTCTGCCAGTCTTCTTCCCCCACTCTCTTTCTTTCTCTTTCCTCTCTCTCTCTCTCTCTCTCTCTCTCTCTCTATCTCCCTCTCTCCCTCTCTCCCTCTCTCTCTTTCTCTCTCCCCCTCTCCCCCTCTCTCCTATCTTCTGCTCACCTGGCAAGCTGGCTTCAAGCTGTTCTTCAACAAGCTCAGGGGTAGGCAACCTCAGCTCTTTTATGACTTATGGACTTCAACTCCCAGAATTCCTGAGCCAGCATAGCTGGGCTACCTAGCTCTTTCCTGCCCTTCCTGCTTCCTGCAGAAATGCAGCAAAGGGAGTGTCACACTGTCCGTTGTCGTCCAGGAGAACAAAAGCCAGGAACGCAGGTACAAGGTGCAATCATCAAAGGTTTATTCCTTGACAAACAAAAAGTCAGCACCCAGTGCTTTACATAACTGTGCCACGCCCTATAACCCCACCCCCAGCTGCTAACCACCATCCGCCCAACAGTCATATAAGTCTCTTCTGTCTGGCCACGCCATTCCCCTGGAGTGGCCCCACCCTGCTGTCTCTTAACTTAGTCGGCCATGCTCGGCGTCACATTTCCGGTGTCTTCTAGGCCTCCGCAGCTCTGCTCGATCGTCAACACCCTTTCCTTGACCACTGGATGATTCCCAGGGCCCTCTGTGACCGGCAGCGATTGGCCATGCCGCTCAGCTGCTCTGCTACTGGCCATGAGCTTTGCTGGCACCCTGCCGCACCACCCAGCTGCTCTGCTCATGGCCGCAGCCTTCGCCGGCTTTCCGCAGCACCCATCTGACGATGGCAGCTTTCCTAGATGTTTGTTGGTGACCAGCTTTTCCCCCCCACAGGCTGGCAGATCTGTTGGCAGCAGGGGTCTTTCCACTCTGGGACCGGCAGGCCGTCAAAGTACGCAGGAAGGGGGAAATAGAGGGCCCGTTCTGGCTCTGTGGCGGCGTCTGGCGTTGGAGCGGCGGCTAGCAGCTATGGGTTGCGTCTTGTGTCACCTCCCCCACCTGTGAATGGGGCTTGACAATAAGCTTTTCAGCTCCTCGGAGAACACTGTGAGTGCACTCTCTTTTACACACACACACAAACATACACACACACACACAGACACACCCAGAGAGAGAGAGACAGAGAGAGAGAAGCAGGGAAGCACAATTGCCTCTCTCTGTCTCTGTCTCTCTCTGCAAATGGCAGAGGAGGCTGGGAGCCGCAGGGGAAGGCTCAAAGAGCCGCATGCGGCTCCAGAGCCGCAGGTTACCGACCTGTGACCTATACCATCTCAGACAAATGACTATCAAGCCTCTTCTTAAAAATCTTCAGTGATGGAGTGCCCACAATTTCTGGAGGCAAGCTGTTCCACTGGTTAATTGTTCTCGCTATCAGGAAGTTTCTCCTTAATTCCAGGTTGCTTCTCTCTTTGATCAGTTTCCAACAATTGTTTTTTCTCCTGCCATCTGGAGCTTTGGTGAATAATGTGACCCCCTCTTCTTAGTGGCATCCCTTCAAATACTGGAATACTGCTATCATGTCTCCCTATTTCTTCTTTTCTTTAGACTAGCCAAACCCAAGTCCTACAGCTGTTCTTCATATATTTTAGTAAGCCAGCATACTCAGAAAATCATGGGCATCCAAAAAAACTGGAGTCTTCCTTGATTTAGATAATATTACACTGTTCATTTACCACCTATTCAAGCAGCTTGCCATGACAGGCATAACAATAACTGGATTGCTTAACTTCAAATAGGCTTCTTTATTTTTTTTTTTTGTAAATATTTTATTAGTTTTATAATTATAAACAAAGAATCAAATTAAACACAACTCAACTTAATACAATCTTTTTCAACTTTCTCCCACACAAAACAAAACATATATTCTTATAAAAACTTACGTAAAATAAAATAACTATGGGTGTTCCTCGGCAGCACCCCCTCCACCACATCCCCCTCTTCCTTCCTCCCTATCTCGTACTTCCCACCCCCTCCCTTTCTCCCTCCCTCACTCTCCACCCTCCTCTCCTACAACCTACCTACTTCCCTCCACTCCTTCACTCTTCACTCTCACCCCCTCCAGATGTGGTCCAGAGGTACTGCCCGAGCAACTCCTCTTATATCAATAAATATATCATTCTTATATAATGCAAGTATTACAGTTGAGTATATTATTACACACACCCCAGCCCACCCCCCCACCCCCCCCAACTTCCCAAAGTGAATACAGGGTAAAACAAAAGAAAACCCACTAGATTAAACAAAATTATTATATAAATCCTAATAAAAATTTAACTATATGCTAAATACAGTTTCTTAGATTGATATTTCCCTTGAATATAGTCTATCCATTTTTTCCAGTCCAGCATATATTTTTCATTTGAATGATCTTTCAAATATGCAGATACTTTAGCCATTTCCGCCAAATTTATGACTTTCAAAGTCCATTCCTCGATGGTTGGTAATTCTGCCTTCTTCCACTATTGTCCAACCAACAGTCTCGCTGCTGTAATCAAGTTCAGAATTAAATTCGTCTCTATGGTGGTGCAATCTTTTATAATACCTAATAAAAACAACTGCGGTGAAAATTCAATACGTTTTTTCAAAATATTTTGAAGTATCCACCGTATTTTTATCCAAAAAGCCTTGCTTTTTCTACAAGTCCACCATACATGGAAATAAGTAGCATCCATACATTCACATCTCCAACAGTTAGGTTTTAAATTAGGGTACATACATGATAATTTCTTCGGATCCAAATGCCATCTATAAAACATTTTATAAAAATTTTCTCTTAAATGTTGCGCTTGTGTAAATTTTACATTTTTCACCCAGATCCTCTCCCAAGTTTCCATCATAATTGGTTGTCCGAAATTTTGCCCCCACTTTATCATACAGTCCTTAACTAATTCAGTTTCCGAGTCAATTTCTATCAATACATTATACAATCTTTTAATATGCATTGGCCTTTGGTCTCTAATTTGTTTAATTAAATTTTCATCTATTTGGGATAAACCCATCTTCAAATCTTTTTTCCATCTAGTCTGCAATTGTATAAATAGGCTTCTTTAGAAGCAATCTCAAAATCACCTACTTCAGTTTAGCCAAGATATGATAGTGACAATGAACATGTAATCAAAGTGGTGCCCCCGCTTTTACATGCCCTATATAGCTAACACATGTAAAACAAGGAATGTCATTTCAGTTGCATGATTGTGACTACCATCTTGACCTTTTGACCCCTTTTCCATGGGCACTTCTGCTACTCAGAGTAGATGAACATGCATATAATCCAACAGTGCTTCTGCTTCCTGCAGTAGGAATTGCCTGACCTTCTCATTTACAGGAGACTGATGTGTAAATAATGGACACAGAAAGAGAAGCTAGATAACTCTGTTAAGTAGCAACAGCACAGCAAAAATGCTGAATTTTGATGGATGGAGTCATATGAAAATATCAACAAAGTGCCTTAAGAGTTGGCAAGCAATGGCAGGAATGATAACATAGCTGAATGGCACGAGATTAGGACTTATTAGGCCTTTTCCTAGTGTTATGACAGAAAGTGGTGCTTTGAAGTAGAATGAGAAATGCAATAGGGTAAGACAGCAAGTCACATGATAACATTCATCTGAGATTAAAGGAAAGGAGAAAAAGAGGATGGAAAAATACATTCAGGGGTAAAATTGATATTGGAGCAGGGACAAATGTAGATGGACACAAATTATAAATTGCATGCTTTAACTTGCCACCCATATCATGTAGACATTTTTACAGATCAGCAAGCTGCTTTTAGACCATAAAAATGCATGATTAGAAATAAGAAAGAAAGAAAGAAAGAAAGAAAGGGAAAGAGAAAGAGAAAGAGAAAGAGAAAGAGAAAGAGAAAGAGAAAGAGAAAGAAAGAGAAACAGAAAATTTTGGAGCATGTTCATGTTCATAATATGATCATGACATGTAAATTCTGAAAAGATGTGATTTTCATGTGAAAAGTGTGTAGAGGCTTCCCTGTGAAGTTAATTGCTCTGCAAATCAGAGACTACATATGTTCCCTGTTGTGTGTCAACTTTGGAGAGAGCAAGAGAGAAAAAGACAACTGAACTCTGGGAAAGCCACACTTTCATATGTAGGTTTGCCCTTCAAAGGTTGCATATGAGACAAAATTCTATGCTCATAAAAAGTAATGATGATAATCATCTACAATTGAGGAAATGTGCCACTGATCTTGCTAGAGAGTGTAATTTCAGGCTACAGTTTATGGAGACTGCATGTCTGCCTTCAATTTTTTTTCCTCCTGCAGGAAAATTTCACAAGATGTGAATTGTACAGACTATGGAAACAGCTCGAGTGGCAGCCTTTTCTCTGACTTGATATATATCTTATTTTTTCTCTGTGGGAAGATTTAGGAGAAGGGATTCCCAATCTTCAGGCTAAAGTACTTTATTATCACAAACTGATCATGTTGGTGAGCTCTAAAGTAATTCATAATTACTGTCAAAGAAGCACTTGAAAAGCAATATATAAGAGCCTCTGTATTTCACTTTTGCTTTCACTGTTACCCTCAACTTATTGCTTGCTATCAAAGCCAGCTTTAATTTTATGACCCAAATTAGATGAGGTCCTGAACCACCATTTCCACAGCTATGTTTGGTGTCTGGGCTTATAAAAATGCATAAAGCAGATGATCTGGAGCAGGGCTTTTCAACCAGTGGTACGGGTACCACCTGTGGTACATTGGCACCTGGCAGGTGGTATGCGACCATCCTAGAAAAGTGGTAGCAGGGGAGGGGAATGAGCTGAACCGGTGGCAGCACTGCACAAGCCTGAGCGAGAGATGGCTGGAGCTGCAGGGCTGTCAGGGCTCAGTGGAAGCGCCAGGATCAGTGCCGCTTTCCAGCTGATCGGCGCTTCTTTGGGACTGTCAGGGCTCAGTGGAAGCGCCAGAAGAAGCACCAATCAGCTGGAATGTTGCAGCATCTCCAGGGTCTTGGGATTTACATTCAGATGCTTGGCAACTGATTCATATTTATGACAGTCACAGTGTCCCAGGGTCATGTGAAGTGACCAAAACCTGCTGCAACCACCCAGCAGACGGGGGGAATAAAAACCAAACACCCCCCTACCCCATGCTGGTGCCAATCCTCAACAGAAATGCTCACAACAATGAAAACCTTGGACAGGAGGAAAAGCGCCACTGGGTGGGCAGGCAGGTGTCTTGCTCGGCTGTGGCTTGGAGGGCACTTTTTTCAGTGCCATTGTAACTTTGAACAGTCACTAAGTGAACTGTTGTAAGTCGAGGACTACCTGTACTTTATCACTTTTTTCCTTTTCTTTTTTTTCATCAAGTTTTTGACACCTTGCTAGGCGACTGCTGGTACTTGGATATTGCCATATCCTAAAAGTGGTACAATGGGCAAAAAGCCCTGATTTGGAGAACCTTTTAAAGAGCCTCCAAATGAAAACTAACAGCACAATCCTATGCAGTTCTACTTGAACTCAGCGGCTACAAGATTAAAGCATTACCTGGGATTAAATATCATTGTACACAATGCCTAGGAGAGATCCTAAGCATTGTTTTCTGAAATTTATAGGCTTCAAGAAAGGCCTCTGTTGATGGTCCACCACAGACTTGACCACTTTAAGGTGTGTGGACTTCAACCCCCAGAATTCCCCAGTCAGGGTGTCAAAGTCCACATATTTTAAAGTGGCCAAGTTTGAGAAATAGTGCATTTAAAGGAAACCAATTTGGGAAGCTTAATCTAATCTATAGAAATATTTCTATGTCCCATAGAGTGCTGGTAAATGTATGGCAATCTGCCAGATCCATTTCCATTGCTGTGTGGCATTGCTAGCTACCAAACAACTGATTGGAACTCTAGGTGTCCCTTAACTCTGCTTTCCACTGGCTCATGAAATGCCAGAAAATTTAACAATTTGCCCTTCCAACCAATATGAGCTGGCTCCAGCAAACTATTGCCTTTATCTTATGCTGCCCATAAGATATAATTGGGCACCTGAATTATTGGCTGATGTTTTACAAGTCTTTATAAGAATGGACATGAAGGCATGCAGTAAGAAAAGCACGTTCCATGCATTTCAATAAACCCACAAATAGATTTCACTATTAAATATAATCCATTTCCCAACAGTAATTTTCGCTAGGACTGTATATTATATCAGAAATGTCATTCCAGAATATACAAAATAACAATCTACTTCTCTGCCACTTGGCAGGTCGACAATGAATCCTGTAATGAATGATCTGCCTTGCATTTGTTTACTTCTGTTGCATTCATGGTCCAATCCTTGTGTTAGCCAAGGAAAAGTAAACATACATTTTGTAGTGTCATTATCATCTTTCCTAGTACAATGTTTACTGAATCCAGGAATGTGATGAATTCTTATGAGTTTCAACAGAAAATTGGACCTGGTATTATATACATTCCTATCATCTATTCCCTATTTCAAATGAAAGTTTTCTAAAGTAATTTAAAATGAAGGTCACTCGTTTCTCAAGACTACAGGTAGTTTTTTGACTTATAACCATAATAAAATCTAGAAATTCTGTAATAAATTATGATGGTCATAAGTCAAGGCATCCTCATGAATGATCTATCTTATGACTTTTTTGCAGTGTTCATTAAGTCAACATCACAGTCATAAAGTGACTCCATTTATTTCTAGGAGATTTTTTTTTTTTTGCCAGAAACAGCCAAAATGCCAAAAACTGGTAAAAGTGTCATGGGTTACAGTAGAATGCTGTAACTGGCTGTAAAAGTGAACTGGTAGCTGATTGCCACACATCCAAAATGTAATCATTTAACTGCAAGGGAACTCTGAAACTGGATTGTAAATAGCTTTTTGGGGGCACCATCATACCTTTGAATAGTCACAAAGCAATCAGTCATTAAGTGAGGACTACCTATATCCACATACACATAGGAGAGAGAAAGAGAAGTTCCAACTCAGTTGAGGTTGAGTCCAGAAATGGTTGTGCATGCCAGATATTTATAAATGGCATATCCTATCAACAAAAACGAGCATTTTCAGTCTTGTAGATTTGCTTGACAGTTTGGCTCTATAGACTGTATATATATGTGTGTGTGTGTGTGTGTGTGTGTGTGTGTGTGTGTGTGTGTGTGTAATTTTATTAATTGTTTTTTTAGATTGGTTTATCTGAAAAAAATAAACATATATGCTTAGTTTAAATCCATTATTTCTACTTTATTTATTATTGCTTTATTCTGTAGGAGTCAATAACCAAAGCACTATCTACCAACTCTATAATAAAAGACCTCTTCACTTCCCAATTGTGTATATAGATAACCACAAAAGGTGTATCATTCCTTGTGTCTAATTATATTTGGCCAAATAAAGCATTCCATTCCATTCATTTCCATCTGATAGAAAAGAAAATAAGTTAAAGAATCTTTTAACAAGTAAATATCTGATTCTGTATATAAAAATGAATGTTTAATGAAGCAAATGTATAAGCCCACATAAGAATGTAGCCAAAGTAGCAAGATTAGTAGAGGATTATGTTAAAGACATGCCAAATTGCAGTAATTTTACATAGCTGTTGGATCCCTAATTATTCTCGAAGGTTCTATCAATCAATCACATATACCGCAATCATACTCTTTTGGAGTTGTAGGAGGAGAGCTGTACTAGTCTAGGTGACAAAAAAAATCAAGAGACAGTAGCACCTTTTTTGACTAAGACGTTGATTAAATGGCATAAACTTTTGTAAGGAAATCAACCCTGACTGTTCTTTGGAAGAACAGATATTGAAGCTGAAGCTCAAATATTTTGGCCAGCAAATGAAAAGAGAGAGCTCATTGGAAAAGACCCAGATGTTGGAAAAGACTAAAGGCAAAAAGAGAAGGGGACCACAAAGAATGAGATGGTTAGACAGTATCATTGATACAATGAAAATGAATCTTGGCAAGCTCTGAAGGATGGAGGGGGCTGTCATGCTTTGGTCCATGGGGTCATGAAGAATAACAGAGTTGGAAAGGAACTTGGAGGTCTTCTAGTAGTCCAACTCTCTGCTCTAACAGGAAACCTTATACCATTTCAGATAAATGGTTGCCCAATCTCTTCCTAAAAACTTCCAGTGTTGGAGCAAACTTCTGGAGGCAAGTCATGCCACTGATTAATTGTTCTAACCGTTAGTTTTAGGTTGTTTCTCTCCTTGATTAGTTTCTATCCTTTGCTTCTTGGCCTGCCTTCTGGAGCTTTGGAGAATAGGTTGACCTCCTCTTCTTTATGGTAGCCACTTTGATATTGGAACACAGCTATCATAGCACCCGTAAACAGGACTTAGCAACTGAACAACATAAACTTTGGTAAGCTGCACCTCACTTTATCAAATCCATAGACGTCCATGCAGTTTTCTTGGCATTATTTTTCAGAAGTTATTTGTCAATGCCTCCAACCTTGAGATAGAAGAAATGGCTCAAAAATCACCCAGCTGGCTTTGTTCCTAAGATGGAACTCGAACTGTCAAACACTTGGTTTCTTTAACCACTATAGAAAACTGCCTTTTTTCTTAAAAAAATAAAATAAAATCTGGATTGCTATTGCAATCAGGTTCTAACTTTCATTCATCCCAATTCTGTGTGCAGAGGACTTCCTCCTATTTATCCCGCACATCTCTTTTGAAGGTAACCCCAATTATCTTTGGAATTCTGCTCCTGCATTTGAAGCTGCAGCTGGGCTATACTTCCTATTTGAATTCAAACAGGAGTGTGCATGGGACCTGCCCATACATCTCTCCCTTCCCCCTTGGGATTTTCCAGCTGCATCCCTCAGTGTCCTCTGTGCCACAATCAGAGTGACAGTGTATTGCATAAAGATGCCACAAGAGCAAATAACTTCCAAGGATTCAATCAAATAAGACATGGCACACACTATACGGTGCTTGATTCAGTCCAATTTTGCTTTATTCCTTCTTGGTCTGTAAATTAAAGACAAATATTATGGTCAGGCTAGCTATTTGCATATATGCATATATGCAGACACACATTCAGTGTCACATTAAACTGTCCCCTCTGTCGCTCACAGGGCTGATTTTTCATTACTGAATACCAGATATACCACTCAATTATTAATGAGTATCCTGTTATATTTATTACCTAGCTGGCTGATATTACTGCCAATTGTCAAATTTCAGCTTCCTGTTGTTGATTTTCATGCATGAGAAACACATGGTTGCTGGATTGGTGCCAGAGCTCCGTCAATCTCTCCAGCTAGCTTCGACCTCAGGATATGTAAGAGCAACAGAAAAATTGGAAGATCGATGCCTTGTCCCTCCTGCTGTGCCAGCTGCTATTGAGAAATTAATATGAGGATCACTATAAATAAAAGATAAAAGATGATATGGCTTACTGTGTAAAATATTAAGGTTGGACACAATATGCTCTTTGAATCTCAACCAAAAAGCCAAGCTTGTTAACCCTTTAAGAATACACACTGCTGTGTGGGTTAGACTAGAGGGCCAAAAACAAAAAATCTGCCTATAAATAAAAGGATCTATAGGCCGTGTGGGAGCACAAAGATGCAACATGAATAAAAATGCTGATCAGATATTGATGCTAAAGATGGCGAGGTGTCTGGTATGCTAATTGTCATATCAGTGGTTTTACTTTATAGGATGATATTATTGCTTAGGATGGATTTTGAAGGGAAAGACAAATGGATAGATAGATATGTGGAAGGATAATCTATACAGAGGTGTTCAAACTTGGCAACTTTAAGACTTGTGGAGTTTAACTCCCAGAATTCCCCATGTTGCCCAGTTCCTCTTGTTGGCTGGGGATTTCTGGGAATTGACGTTCATAAATCTTAAAGTAGCAAGTTGGGACAACCCAGATCTATATGTTTTTTTGAGAGAGAAAAGCATAACATTGTTAAGGAAACCTGTTACTGTTTTATTCCTGAAGAAAAATCTTGGCTATTCATTTATTGCCAGATGGATAAAACAGGGTATTACATTACATTACATTACATTACATAACATGTGCATATCTATCACCTCTGTTTCTTGGGCTTGTATTTGGTTCATAGCATTGCAGAATTGGGCAAGACCATTTGGAGCATCAAACCCAATTCCCTGGTCAGAGTGAAAATTCAAATAAAACTATTCCCAAACAAGGTCTAGCCAACATTTATTTTTAACTGAGTATCTATAACAAAAGAATCCATTTGGTGTGCTCTTAATTAAATCATTGGAGAGTTCACAATACAGGAATTTATTCCTTATGAAAATTTGAAAAGAACTTGTCTGTGAGTGTTCTTATTCAGTACCATACCTAAACAATATTTAACCAATCTGCAAATTGGAAATAATAGTATGCATCAAGTGATTTGCAGAAATAAAAATGTGTTTCATCCAAATTAATGTGATTTATAACATGAAATAAAATTACCCGTAAGGCTGAATCTTGACAAATTCATATGCTCATCGCTATTTTACTTAAAAACATTGAAATCTCTTGTTGATATACTCTGAAAATGTCCCATTATCCCTGATGCACTGACTGAGTTGTTCTTCCTTGATTTTTTATTTCCTCCCTTTTTTAAGATAAGGACAATAGTTGACCTGCTCCTGTTATTTGGTACTTCAGTCAATCTCCAGGATTTCTCAGAAATAATAGATTATTGTCCAATTCAACCAGAATATCAAAACATTAATTCCGTGTCCCAGGATGCAATTCTTCTGATTTTGGAGACTTTAAAGCTATTCCTTTCTGTCAAGGTCAATCTACAATCATGTTCCTTCAACTTGCTAGTTGAAAATGGAGGAGACTGTATGACATTAAGAACTGAGCAGTTCTGTTGTTATCTCTTAGCTTTTGGCACCTTCGCTGAGTAGCTGGTATACTGATACTTTTCCTTTATTTTGAACATATTTTGTTAACATCTTTTCCTAACTCTAGCTCAGACTGACATGATCTTCACAGATCAGATCGCTCTTCCTTAGTGCATTGTCTTTCTATTTTCCATTTGTATATTTCCTGATCTTTAGATCTTCACTAACCCTTTGGTACAACAGTACTGCCTTCTACTGTCTTAGTTTTTTCCCCCATGTTGGAATTATTAGCAACTGTTCCTCTGTTTTAAGAACTTCCTTCCTTCTTTAGCTCCTGTTCCCATGTGCTTCTCCTGCCATGAAAATTCCATTTAACATTGCTTTAGGTTTATTAAAAATGTATTTTCCTTAAGTCCAAGATAAATTATTTCTCCCCTTTTAGTATCCATCAAAATCGAATGCTCCAATCTTACACGATCTCTGCCACAGGAAGAAACATTAAAGAGTATTTAAAAATTATGCATCCTGGAGTGGGTCTGGACCTCAAAAATGATGACCTCACATACTTCATCTGTGAAATGGAAATGAAGGATAAACAGCAGTTGTTATACCCACTACTGACCATTAGGAGACACTATACTAGATCTTGAAAATTCTTATATAAACAGATTTCTAGATCTTGAACAGGCAAAGTAGACATGGATAATTAAAGAAAAGGACAGTTGGGGAAGAAAGGAGACACAATAACCATGTCACTTTTTTGGGCATCCTCAATAAAAATTACAGTGAACAAATGCCAATAGTATCCTTCGGCTTACATGTATATAAAATTACTATTTCCAGAGAAACCAGAGAAACATATGATAAGTCACATGATCATTGGATTACAATGATCATAGACTGGAAAGGGCCTGGATTAAACCAATTGCTAGAATCAGAAAATAAATGATATAGATTTAGTTTGTCAAATGAGGGATGAGGAAAAGTAGTCAATTTACAAGGTCACTGTATACAAAGGTCACAATATACAAATGTTTGAATGGTGAAAATGGTAAAAAAATAACCAAGACACTAAAAAAGCTGAACAATATTTGATTTTAAATACAGCTGGATGGAGTATATGAAAGATTGCTGGACACCTGACAATGCTAAATATAAGACCCAGACAAATTAACACCTGAAGCTCTCTAGTCTAAAAGTGCAAACAGTAAGAAAGGAAGGCCTACTCTTCATAACATCCACAGCAGCATAGGAGAAATAACTTTCCATGGGGAAATAGCCCTGAAAACAATAAATAGCAATGAGGGAATGGTAGTGAAGATCACAAAGCACTGAATGTCAAAGTAACAGTTAATAAGAAATGACACTGAAAGGAAAAGAAGTAGTCATTGAGGAAATAGTATTTAATGGAGAAATACCATTTAAGCAGTATTAAGGGAATCGCAATGAACAGTCCCTGAGGAATACGTGTGTTGAATGTAAAAAAGATGTTGAGACTCTAGAAAGAGTACAGAGAAGAGCAACAAAGATGATTAGGGGACTGGAGGCTAAAGCATATAAGGAACGGCTGCTGGAATTGGGTATGTCTAGTTTAATGAAGAGAAGGATGAGGGGGGACATGATAGCTGTGTTCCAATATCTCAGGGGCTGCCACAAAGAAGAGGGAGTCAAGCTATTTTCCAAGGTGCCTGAAGGCAGGACAAGAAACAACGGATGGAAACTAAGCAAGGAGAGAAGCAACCTAGAACTAAGGAGAAACTTCCTGACAGTTAGAACAATTAACCAGTGGAACAACCTGCCTCCAGAAGCGGTGAATGCTCCAACACTGGAAGTTTTTAAGAAGAGACTGGACAGCCATTTGTCCGAAATGGTATAGGGTTTCCTGCCTGAGCAGTGGGTTGGACTAGATGACCTCCAAGGTCCCTTCCAACTTTACTATTATTATTATTATTATTATTAAGGGACAGTAATTGCAATGGGATTTTAGGGAAGAAAGAAATCCATATCTATCTTTATATTTATATCTATATAACTTTAAATATATATACTTGTTTTTCTTTGAGGGGAGAGAGAGAGAGAGAGAGAGAGAGAGAGAGAGAGAGAGAGAGGGAGGGAGGGAGGGAGGGAGGGAGGGAGGAAGGAAGGAAGGAAGGAAGACTGTAAGTGTTTGACTTTCCAAGCTAAGCAACCCTCCCTTTTCTTATCTAGAAAAGGTGGAGGGGGGGGTTGCTTAGCTTGGAAAGTCAATTTGGGGAATCTGGATTTCAACAAGAGAAGCAGGATAAGAAAGGACTGGAAAACCAACTTATAAGTAACAGATAGATGGGAAGCAGAGGAGAAAAGACAAAGAGTAAAAAAGTGAAGGAGGAATGGGAAGCAATAGCAATAGCATTTAGGCTTATATACCCATCTATAGTGCTTTATAGCACTCTCTGAGCAGTTTACAAATGTCAGCATATTGCCTCCAACAATCCGGGTCCATATTTTACCAACCTCAGAAGGATGAAAAGCTGAGTTGATCTTCAGCCCCATCAGGATGGAACTCCTGTCAGTGGACAGAATTTGACTGAAATACTGCATTCTAACTACTGTACCTTCAGGGCAAATCTGTACACAAGACAGGGAATAGATAGATTGGGGTTAGGAACTAGTAGTGCACAGAAGTTCATGAAATGAGGAGAAGGAATATAGTCCCTATCAATAGCTGCTTGTTATTGGTCTTGTTTCACTGAGTTAGCTAAGCATCCTTCTTGGCATCTGGAAGCCACTGTTCTCTTGGAATTAAGACCTCCGACCAGTTTAGAGAGTAGAATGTTGCACCTTTGTTTGAACTGGGTACAGCTGATCAGACAAAGTTGTTTTGTTCTTCCAGTCTGTGAATTGTAATTTAGTAGATTTGTTTTTGGGCTATAGCAAAGCCCTGTTTTTGAGGTCTAAGGAGGCATCATATTGAAGATCACATGTTCAGCTACTGGAAGGCTCAGCAATCTCCTTAGTGTATCTGCAAGCCCAGCTAGGGTGGAGGATCATGGTCCCATGGCTGGGTTCAAGGAGACTTGGCTTCAAATGTTCTTTAGATAATGAAACGCTTTAAGCTGGTTATCCAGCTTTATAGTTTCCCACTGAATGACTTCAGCTAGAGATGGAAAGAAATATTCAAAGTGAGTGTGTTTTTCTTTGGTCAAAAAATGTCACTTTGCCCAATGTGAGTTGTTTTTTGGGGCTTCTAAGCCATCCCTTCACTTAGAGACAACTTCATAAAAACATCCTAATTCTGATTTTCTTAACAAATTGTTGTCTCCTTCCCCTTGCATATGGTGAGGTCAACACTAGCATGGAGGAGAGGGAGGCAAGTAATGAAATTTGAGGCATGATGTGCAATACAAAATCCATTTCTTATATAGTTTGAGACAGCATTGTCCTGCCAGTATGAAAGAGTAGAGTTTGTGCTGTGGAAATGTGACTCATATTTCATTGTTATGGTGTCTTCATAGTTAGGAATGGTCAACTATTCATTAATAATTCAATCATCTGTTCCGTGGGGTGCTACATGCTTGGTCCATCTTCTCATAAGGGAAGTTTTAACTCAGAGGCAAATGACATTTGCAAGATAGGAAGAAGAAGGAAGAATCCTGATAAGCATTTTTCTATTGTAACCCTGGGTCTATTCCAATTATTCACTTTTCTTCTGCAGTCAGTGTAGAATAGTGAAATATTACAATTTCAACAGTGAGATTCTCTCAGAACAAGCTTAAGGGGAGATAGGTTGATCAAATTTGGGGCTTTATTATACTTTACTATTAGTTAAAATCAAATGAAGAATTGCTACTCTCTTTGCACCTTCAGCCATCCTATGAAGGAGAAATTATAATTCTACTATCACCTCCTGCCTATTGAAACAGCATTTTGTTTTCAGAAGTGCCATCTACATTTTCCTGACAATGTTACCATTTTTACTTGTTTCTTATTTTAACTCAGAGGCTGTTGAAAGTGCTGCAAACACATTTCCAGGTAAACAGTATTCATATCATAATTTCCCTTTCACTGATAGGATTCTCTCAACAGAAGACATGCAGGCAGTAAATCAAGGACACAAGGACAGATAAAGTGTGTTTATTGCAAGAAGTAGGAAAGCTGTTAAGAAAGAATCCAGTGACTGCCAGGTATAAAACATAAGCCCAGTTTATATTAAGATCAATGTTAAATTGATCTTATGCCCTTTTCTTCTGCCTGTGTAGTACAATGGGCTCGAAGGCATGTACTTTGGAGTAAACAGAATGGATGCTACTTATTTCTTCTTACTGTGTTGTAACTAAGTAGTCCATTTTCAGGCAGTTTATTTTGGGAATGGACTTAGCTTTCACATTTACCTTCCAAAGATAACTTGGCTTTTAAAATGGCTTCTTCTACTACTAAAATATCTTAAAATTCATTGTGACTTGAGATCCTGCTCCAATATAATATCTATCTATCTATCTATCTATCTATCTATCTATCTATCTATCTATCTATCTATCTATCTATCTATCTATCTATCTATCTATCTATCTATCACTAAATTAATATAATTAATATATATATAACTAAAACCTTATAATATAATTTTATAATTAAAATTATAATATATATAATTTAATTAAAATCTTCTTTCTCCTGAAAGTTAAACTGATACAAGGAGTCCTAGACTTACAAACATTCATTTAGTGTCTGTTCAAGGTTACAACACCATTGAAAAAAGTGACTTATGACCGGTTTTCACACTTACTGCCATTGCAGCATCCACATGGTCAAAATTCAGATGCTGGCATATATTTATGATAGTTGCACATGTTTATGATGTTTGCAATGTCCCGGGGTCATGTGATCACCTTTTGTAACCTTCTGACAAGCAAAGTCAATGGGGAAGCCAGATTCACTTGACAACTATGTTGCTAATTTAACAACTGCAAGAATTCACTTAACAACTTTGGCAAAGAAGGTTGTAAAATGGGGCAAAACTCTCTTAACTGTCTTGCTTAGCAACAGAAATTTTGGGCTCAGTTGCAATAAGTCAAGGACTACCTGCATTTAAATTCCTAACTCTATTTTATATAAACCCAACATATTATATAAACCCATACATATCTGTATGTCCCATCATACAGAAAAATTCTGTTTTTTTGTGTTCCATGAATAAAGCTAGGCTATACAGATATTTATGTTTCTAAAAGTCCTTATGTCAAAAAAAATGGGTATTGCAATGACAGACTAGAGATGAAGAGAAAGTTTATCTTATAACAATGGGGTGTTCTCAGATGAATCAGCTTTATAGAAGATATCACAAAACAGCTTTGTATCAGGTTGAGGACAGCTGATTTAAAACCCAGACTCTCTACTCATTGTTATCTTGGAGTTTAAGTGTGTGATCTTTTGTTTGTGTTACATTCTCAACTTTGTAACCAAGTGTTTGCTTAATAAAAATCAATATCAATCTCCCTTTACAAAATGGGACATTCATTTTTAGCTTATCTTCCAGACAGAAGTTAAAAGAAAATTCTCCATTCTATGGAGGGATTCTTCCATTCTTCTATACAAATATTTAATTCCCTGATTATAAGCTATGTTAGTACATCCCACCATGTCCTTTTTTAACTTGATCTGTGCAGAAGAAGAGATGCTTGGATTTGTACTATTTCTGAATATTACTTTATACCTACGGTACAGTGGAATTATGTGGGTTGGCATCAATAGTCTCCTTTAATCTGTGGGAAACACTCACCTTTCCTTGTTCTTCCCTCAGGATAACTCTTAAACTTTCAAAGGTTGCCATAAGGGAATTTTAAATTCCGACGAACTAAGACCTCTAATTGTTAATAGCATTTGTTTAGCATTAACCAGAAAGAAGGTTTTCAGGAATGTTGTCCCTCAGAAGTAAAATGCAAACTGATTGATTGATCATGTGCTATCAAGTTGTTTTTGACTCCTAGCAACCACAAAGATTGATTTTCTCCAAGGCGATCTATCCCAAAGCTGTTCTTTCAAGTTTCCCAACAGTGCATCACCATTGTAACTGAATGCTGTTGATGTCCTTTTCCTCTCTTCCCTTCCATCTTTCCCAACATTATAGCTTTTTCAATACAGCTGGGTCTTCACATAATGTGTCCAAAGTAGGACAACATGACCGTGGTCATTTGTGTCTGGAGTGAAAACTCTGTGTTGATTTGTTTAATGACCTACTGATTTGTTTTCTTGGCTGTCCATGGTATTCTCAGGAGTCTCCTTCAACATCAAAGTTTTAAAATGTCAATTCTAAACAGTTCTTATCTTTGTAAGCATAGTATTTGAATATCTTTTGAAGGCTTTTGTGGCTGTTTTACCAAGTGCTAGGCTGTGGTCTATTTCTTGACTGCTGGTGCCTTTATTGTTGATGGTTGACCCTAAAAGGTAGAAACTATCCACCAGTTTGATGTGTTTATCACCAATTCTAAAGCTAGTTGTTCTACCTGCTATTGTTAGTTTGGTATTTATATTTAATTCTCATCCTATTTTTTCATTTTATTCCTTAACTTTTATTATCAGTGCTTACAGATCCTCTGCATTTTCAGATATGGAGGTTATGTTATCAACATAGCAATTCCTCACTATTAGCTGGACTGGTGGGACTGCTGGGAGCTTTGTTTCAGAAACATTTGAAAATTCTTAAGTAGATCACCCTTGATTTGATGAAAGCAGGGATCCATACAATGGGAACATAGGGACAGAAGTGAAATAAAGGAAAATAAAAGGATGAAATCATTATATGTAAATACCGGTATGTGATCTGGTGTAAAGGCAAATCTATCAATGATCCCAAAATATTTCACTTCTTGAAGGAAAAGACAAACTAATCTTTCTCCATTCCATTTAAAAAGGAAACCAGAATGAAGTAGGGTCTTTCTGCATCTGAGAACAGCTTCTTAATTTATGGAGTATTTTATTGCTCTGTGGCTCAAGGAGTGCAGCAGAACAACTATGTCATGTAATATGTGCCATCTGCGGTTAAACCTGCATGTACATAAGAAAGCTGGGATGTCATGGTGGAAATGTGTATCAAAAAGGATGGCATGGTCAAGTATTTTGTCTTCTATGATGCTCAAGTTTCTAAGAAGAAATGTATGGCATGATGTAAACTTGTAGCCATTGTTTCAATCAAAAGGAAAATCAAGTTGAGTTAATTGCTTTTCCAAAATGCCTGTATCTCTGATAGCTCAGTCCATGAATTATATGTGTGAATGCATTTACACTTTGTAAAATTGTGGCAAGAAAGAGTAAATGTAGGCTGGTGTTCATTGCATTGATTTCTTTACCATTTGGTATTCAAAGTTCAATTGCTGTGCGGATTACACAGGCCATTTCTCCACTGGAAACAAAGGCACAAACTCTTCGTATACATGTAGATATATTCTTATTTGTAGCTAAGCCACCTACTGGGAGGACAAAGGCTGCTTTTGGTCTTCAGCTCCCTCTGAAGAATTCCCAAACTGTGCAGTGATTCCCTCCCTGCCCACTCCTTTCTCTCCCATTCTCCCATTGCTGTTTCTTAAGGGTCAAAGAGAACACACTACAAAAAGGCGGAGGAAAAAAAAAAAGACATTAAAGATCAATGCTTTTTCCCCTGCAGTGCCAGCCTCAGTTGAAAAATGAATATGAAGATGACTATAAATAAAAGATAAAAGATGATATGGCATTTGGAGTAAAATATTAACACCCAGCACAATGTGGAGGATCAAAGTCCAACCAAATTAACCCCCTGGGATAAACACAGGCCTTGTTTATGTTGGATTTGAGAAATGAAGACCTCTTCCTCTCTCTTCTTTCTCCTCCTCTTTCTCTTGTTAATCCTGTGTGTATACACACACACATGCACGCATGTGCACAAACACACACACACACACACACACACAGAGAGAGAGAGAGAGAGAGAGAGAGAGAGAGAGACAGACAGACAGACAGACAGACAGACAGACAGACAGACAGACAGACAGACAGACAGACAGACAGACACAGACACAGACACAGACACAGACACAGACACAGACACAGACACAGACACAGACACAGACACAGACACAGACACAGACACAGACACAGAGAGAGGCAGAAACAGAAAACAGAAGCCATGACATTGGGATTAGAGGATGGGGTGTCTCGATGAGATATTCTGTTCTTGGGTTCTATCTAAGTGATGTCACTAGATGTGCTGCTGCTTTGGGGCTGGTCTACTATGGTAATTGCTCATCCTATTAGGCAGGGATCTCAAATGCTAAGTCATCAGCCAGGGACACTTCCTCTGCATTTTCTGACCCAGAAGTCCACATTACAGTTTAAATAAATCTTTAAAAAGAGGCCATTTTCCATTAAGGGTTTACACTCACGCCTTGCCTTTCTATCAGTAAATGGTGAAAGGGTCAAGCCTCTGTGTCTATCATTTGATAGTAGTAGGATTCTTTTCTCTCTCTATTTATTTAATAAAAGAGAGCATATGGGGGGGGAATCATTAAAACAGTAAAATCAAGAAAAAGATAAATTGTATGTATAAGGGCTTCTCATACAATCAGTCTTTCTCTATACACACACACACACGCACACACAAACAGATTATTATTTTCATTATAATTATCCATGCATAATCCATGTCTACAGGCAACTCATTCAGGTATCTAGGCCAGGGGTCCTCAACCCTGGTCCATGGACTGGTACTGGACCGCAGCACACCAGCAACTGGTCAGCACAAACAAGCAAAGCCCCATCTGTGGGATGCAGGCAGCTCACAAAACCATGCATTCTCCAATCCATGGAAAAACCTCACTCCATGGAACCAGTTCCTTGTACCCAAAAGGTTGGGGGCCTCTAATCTAGGCCATAAATATGTCTTTCCTATATTAAAGATTAGCAGAAAAAGAATAGGAGGAATCCATCTTGGTTGACTAGCTGTCCATTTCCATGTAGTATGTACATCGTTAAAAAATGTGTGCATTCCACATGACTGTGGCTCCCCTCCCCTCATTTACCCAAGTAGCTATGTTGCCTTTTGCATGGGATGGAGAGTTAAATGGAGGGACTTGCAAATCCATGGATTCCATGGACAGATGGTGGTCAATCTAGCAAGATTTTGTCTATAGGTCTGAAACAATGAAGACCTCAACTTGGATTAATCACCCATGCCTTTCTTGGTTTTGGATCTGACACTGCTGCTTCTCAGATTGCTGGATATGTGACCTCATTTGTTAATTGGACACTAAGAGAGAGAGATCAGTTGGGATGGTTGGGATTGTACCAGTCTTTGTGCTACATAGCAACCTTCCTGCCTGAGTTTCTTGACTCAGTGACCAGATTGGCTTAGAGTTCCCCAAAGTTATGGCCTTGGGGAACATCAATTTGCCTTCCCAGAGAGCAGGATTAGAGGTAGCTTTGAAGTTCATGGCAGGTATGAGCCTGCCCCAAGTCATCCAGAGCCTGACACATAGTAGTGATCATACATCCAACCGGTTTCTTCTGTTGCAGCACTGGCAGAGTGTTCTAAAATAGAGAAATCCAATTCTCTGTACCACTCTCCTATACAGGGAGGCTGGACCTATTAGTTCATCCTGGCTCAGACCAGTGATGGGTTTCCAGAGAGAGCTTGGGGCTCTTTCAGAAGGTCTATTTCCTTCTAGTCTAAGTCTTGGTAGACCACCTGGAGTGGGAGAGCCTCTGGATGGTGCATGAATGATCTGCCAATGCCCATGTTCTGAAAAACTGCATGGTATATGGAGAGGCTAAGGAACCTCAAGAGGGCTTACAGATGCACAGAATGCTGCTGGTGAATGACAAAGAGTGAAGCTTAACAAACCCAAGCTAGAACCACGAATGCCACCTGATTGTAGTAGTGAGGGCAATGAGGGCAGTGAAACATAATTAGTTGTCTACCCTTATTGTATCCCCAAATAGTGTCCAGCAGGCCTGTTTTGGGTGACACTCCTAGGGAGAGCAATTCTATCTTGAGGGCTACAGTAAGGAATTTGCTGGCAGATTGGTTATTCTGGCATCTGGCAGATAAAATTACTCAGATTCACTCTGTGTTAAATTCCAGCATTGATGCAGGGCCAGTGGATATTATGGGAAGTGAGTCTTACTTGATTGTTTGGGAAGAGTTCAATACTATTGAAGCTACGTTTGTAGACACAGTTCTTGTGTCTGTTAGTTCAACCATTTCTGTGATAAATCCATGCATCTCCTGTCTGGTCAAGGCTGCCCAGGACAGGATGAGTGATTGGGTCTAGGAAGTGGTCAATTCTTTTTTGAGGCAGAGGATGGTCCCACTGGTTTTTAAGGAGTTGACAATGTTCCCTCTCCACCAGGTACTATCACTGGACGCAATTAATATGGACAGCATCCCTTTTTAGGGAAGTCTATAGAGAAAAAGGTCTTGTAGCAGCTTCAAAGTGCTCTGGATGAAGGGAATGATTTCAGTCAGGATTCATGCCAGAGTATAGGACTTAGACAGCATTGATCATTTTCTTGGATGAGCTCTGGAGGAGCAGGATCTTGGTAGTCCATCATCCTTACTTTTCTTGCCCTCTCAGTGGCTTTGAATACCATCTATCATAGTATCCTTCTAGACCAGCTTCATAGTTGGTGAAGGGCAACACAGTGTTGTGTTAATTCCCCTCCTTCCTCCAGGCTCAGTTCCAGGCAGTGTTGTCGGAAGGGGGAAAATTCAGCTCTCAGCCCCTTCTTTGTTAAATGCTCAGGGCTTGATTCTCTTTCCCCTCTTATTTAACTTCTACATGAGTCTATTGGATGATCCAACAATTTGAGGTGTAGTATCATTGATATGCTGAAGATCTTCATCCCAGGCTGCCTGAATGATGCTGTAGGTGTCTTGTCTCAGGGCCTGGATGGGACACAATGGCCTTTGACTTAACCTAAGCAAGACTGAGTGACTTTGGGCACTTGGGCCTTCTGGTACCAATATTTATCCACCTCTAGTCCTAGATGGGGTGACACTGCCTCAGACTGAACCAGACCTAATCAGGGGGCTCTCTGGGACTCAGGAAGAACAGCTGACAGTTGTGGCTAAGAGGCCAGATATGAAGAATCCAAGTTTTGAAATATATTTGAGACCTAAAATTCTTGGCTTATTCATGAGTATATACTGTAAATGCAGTGGCGGAATTCAAGTATGTGAACAACCGTTCTCTGTGTGGATGCCACTCCTGGAAGTCCATTCTGGTCCTGGGCAACAAAAAATTTCCTACCGGTTCTGCCGAACTGGTGTGAACTGGCTAAATCCTACCACTGTGTAAATGTCATTCCATTCTGGATAATTTTGGTGGGGAGACTAAAAGAGTCAGTTTGCGTGAAATATTAAACTATTTCTATTACATTAGCCCACCACAACTCACATGTTTTGAAGTAACATCTTCAAAGCTCACTAGTTCTTTTAGTGCAGTGTTTCTCAACCGTGACAATTTTAAGGCATGTGGACTTCAACTCCCAGAATTCCACAGCCAGCAAAGCTGGCTGTGGAATTCTGGGAGTTGAAGTCCACATGCCTTAAAATTGTCAAGGTTGAGAAACACTGTTTTAGTGGATCCATATATGAAACAAAGCAAAACTTATTGGTATTGGTTTCAGTTGAGTATTGTTAGACTTAATAGTTTGTGCTGGTCTGGTTTTGTTTTTTGCCAGAACTCCTTGTTTGAAACACAAAGACAGTTTGATGGAGGAAAAAACATATTTGTTTTCTTATTCACTACCATGTACTTGTAGGGAAGAGAAGATTGCACTATTTGTGTGTGAATATATTATTAATTTACAGTTCTGAGACTGTCCAGTCTGTGCTTAACTTCCACTGGTATTTGAACACTTGAGTAAAAATGGGAGACTTTGAAGAAGAAAGTTCATTATGTGTTTGTTGATTTAGAGAAAGTTTATTGTTATATGAAGTTGATATATTGAATTATGGAATGTTTTGAATGAATATGGCATTGTTGTACATGATGGAAGACAAGAATGCAGGGGAATAAATGGAATGCTTTGCACAGGTTACAACTTGAATCAGAGAATATCAAATATATGTGTGTTATCTTATTGGGGTTTTTTAAATTATTTTTTGGATATACGTATAAAGAATGCTTGTAAAATTAGAGAGGTGTTGGTTAAGAACATGAACGTGCATTTATATTTGTATGCAGATAATGGTACATTGTTATCTGAGAAATGATTTGCAGTGGAGATTAGGTACATTCTAAGATGAAACACAAAGTTTATGCATTTGAAAATTAGTTCATCAGACATCCTGATAGTTATGTTTCAAAGGGAAAATGCAGTTTGTGTTCCTTTACAGAACGTTGGGGCAAATGGAGAAATGTAATTTAATATGCAATCAATATTTGTTGAAAGAAACTCATATGTGTTTTCTGTCTCCTTTATTATATATAGAAGTGAAAATTGGGAATGGCAAAAAATGAAAATAAATTATACAGACCATCAGGTGGCAGTATGTAACCAGCTTTGTTCTATATTGGCATTCTTCAGATGTACATAGCCAGATGTTTTCTATAGTGGTCAAATCCTCTATTAGGAATTTGATCCTTCGACCATCAGGGGTTCTCAACTCCCCGGCTGCAGAGTGGCACTTGTCCTTGGCTCACCAAAAACCAGACTACACAAGAGTGAAGCCCCACCCACACATGTGCAGGATCCAGGCAGCGTGTAAAACCACACCTCCCAGTCCAAAGAAAAACTCCCCTCCATGGAACCAGTTCTTGGTGCCCAAAAGGTGGGGAGTGGGGCTGATTTAGACAACAGTGCATACGTATTAAAAACTATTCAAGCCCTGATGCTCAGTAGAGTTACAGGAAGAAATACATATTATTATTATTATTATTATTTACAATTTTTATACCGCCCCCCTCCCGAAGGACTCGGGGCGGTGTACAGCCCAATTAAAACAACAACACACAAAAATTAAAATTATTAAAAATAAATTAAACAATTTGGCCGAATATTTAAAAACCCAGCTAAAAACACAATCCCCTAAAAACAGTTATGGCTATTGTTGGAGCTGGAGCTATCATCCCAGGCCGGCTTGTCGGAATAAGTATGTTTTTAATTCTCGACGGAAGGAACGCAATTCCGTCATCGTACGGAGTTCGGGGGGGAGCTCGTTCCAAAGCGTTGGAGCTCCCACAGAGAAGGCCCTCCCCCTGGGGGTCGCCAGCCGACATTGTTTGGCCGACGGCACCCTGAGGAGACCCACTCTGTGGGAGCGTACCGGACGGCAGGAGGTATTTGCTGGCAGAAGGCGGTCCTGTAGATATCCGGGTCCGATGCCATGGAGCGTTTTAAAGATGGTCACTAACACCTTGAAACGCACCCGAAAGGCCACCGGCAACCAGTGCAGCTCACGCAGGAGCGATGTTACATGGGAGCGCCATGGCGCCCCGGTCACTACCCGTGCGGCCGCATTCTGGGCCAGCTGAAGCCTCCGGGTGCACCTCAAGGGGAGCCCCATGTAGAGAGCATTACAGTAGTCCAGCCTGGAAGTGACAAAGGCATGAGTAACTGTGCATAGCGAGTCCCGGTCTAGGAAGGGACGCAACTGGCGTACCAGGCGAACCTGATAGAACATCCTCCCGGCCATGGCCGTCAAATGGTCCTCTAAAGACAGCCGTGAATCCAGGAGGACTCCCAAATTGCGAACCCTTTCCACGGGGGCCACTGTTTCGCCCCCAATGGACAACGAAGGAGTCAATTGACTAAACCGGGACGACGGTAGCCACAGCCACTCGGTCTTGGAAGGGTTGAGCTTGAGTCCGTTCTTCCCCATCCAAACCCGGACGGCCTCCAGGCACCGGGTCAGCACGGCAAGAGCATCGTTGGGGTGGTTCGGCGTGGAAATGTACAGCTGAGTATCATCAGCGTACAGATGGTACTCCACACCAAAACCACGGATGATCTCACCCAGTGGTTTTACATAAATGTTGAACAGTAGGGGTGAGAGGACCGACCCCTGAGGTACCCCACATACGAGGGGTCTCGGGGTCGACCTCTGGCCCCCTGTCAACACAGACTGCATCCGGCCGGAGAGGAAGGAGGAGAACCACCGCAAAACAGTGCCCCCCATACCTAACCCCTCCAACCGTTGCAGCATGATACCATGATCGATGGTATCAAAAGCCGCCGAGAGGTCCAATAGCACCAGAGCAGAGGAACAACCTCTGTCCCGGGCCCGCCAGAGATCATCCACCAACGCGACCAATGCTGTTTCCGTGCTGTAACCAGGCCTGAAGCCCGACTGGTATGGATCCAAGTATAGCGATTCCTCCAGGTGTCGCGGGAACTGTCGGGCAACCACACTCTCGACAACCTTTGCAAGAAAGCAAAGGTTGGAGACAGGACGATAATTTGATAAAACGGCTGGATCCAGGGTAGGCTTCTTGAGGAGGGGCCTCACTACCGCCTCTTTCAAGGCGGCAGGGAAGACACCCTCACTCAACGAAGCATTAATAATTGCCTGGAACCAGCCTCGTACCACCTCCCGGGATGCCAACACCAGCCAGGAGGGGCACGGGTCCAATAAACAAGTGGTCGCCCTAAGTCCCCCAAACAACCTGTCCACGTCCTCGGGAGTCACGGAGTCAAACTCAGCCCAGATAGCAGTCTCAAGACCAGACTCCGTCTCTCCCACCGGACATACCCAGTTGAAATCAAAGCCTTCCCGTATCTGAGCGATTTTATCATACAGATATTTTCCAAAATCCTCAGCTCTACCCTCTAAGGGGTCTCCCCTCACCTCCTGCTGAAGGAGGGAGCGGGTCACCCTAAACAAGGAGGCTGGGTGGTTATCTGATGATGCAATAAGAGCAGTGAGGTAAGAACGCTTCTCTGCTTTTATCGCCGCTAAGTAGGACCTAATATGGTCTCTTACTAGTGTTCGGTCAGATTCGGCACGGCTCGATCTCCAACTGCTCTCTAGGCGTCTTTTCCGGCGTTTCATCTCTCTCAGCCCCTCAGTAAACCAAGGGGCCGATCGGGACGTACGTCGAATCAGAGGCCGCAAAGGCACGACCCGATCTAGAGCACTGGCCGCAGCCCTATCCCAGGCTGCCGCCAACTCTTCGACCGAGTCGTGTATCCGAGCCTCAGGAATTGGCCCAAGCTCCATCTGGAACCGCTCGGGTTCCATTAGCCGCCTGGGGCGGTACCATCTCACTGGTTCCGCCTCCCTGCGGTGGGGTGTAGCGGTCAGAAAGTCCAAGCGAAGGAGAGAGTGGTCAGACCATGGCAGGGGCTCAATAACTATATCCCCTATATTCTGACCACTCAGCCACTGTCCAGAGACAAAAACCAGGTCAAGCATGTTCCCCCCTATATGTGTGGGGCCTTGAATTACCTGGGTCAGGTCCATGGCTGCCATGGAAGCCATGAACTCTCGAGCTCCCCCGGACGTCCCGCCCACAGACGGCAGGTTGAAATCACCCATGACTATTAGCCTGGGGACCTCAACCGCCACTGCGGCGACAACGTCCAGGAACTCGAGCAGGGCAGTTGACACGTGGCAGGGAGCCAGGTACGTAATCAACACCGCCCTCGGACCCCCAAGGTCCCACTTCACCAGGAGAGATTCACAGCCTGCCGTCTGAGGAACAGTGACCTCCCTCGGCCTGTAATCTTCCCTAATCACGACCGCCACTCCCCCACCCCTGCCCTGTGCTCTCGGCTGATGAAATGCAAGGAAACCCGGTGGGCACATTTCCACCAGAGGGACACCGCCCTCTGGTCCTAACCAGGTCTCCGTAATACCTGCCAGGTCTGCTCCCCCCTCTAAAATTAAATCTTGGATGAGGGGGGCCTTGTTTACAACAGACCTGGCATTGCACAACATCAGCCTACAGCCCGGGCCCTGTGGTTCTGAATAACCCCGAGAACAGGTAGAGCCTTGGGGGTCGGAGCGCATGACCACTTGTAAACAGCGGGTACGCGCTCCCCTATTATGATACGGCCCCCTGCTCCCACCATATCTGCCCCTCCCGCTTACGGTACTAATTGGAACTAAATCAGTCTTAATCAGCTCCCCATCCGAACCCACAGGATTACGTCCCCTTCCGTTATCGGGCCTGTCTTCTAGCTCCCCTCCAACAATTTCTTCCCCCGCCCTAAGCACCCCTTCCCCACCTCTACCCTCCCTTAAAACTTTGGTTAAAAAGCGATTTAAAAAACCCCAAAGCCCCTTATTTGACGCATGCCATCTCTCAGGACTCCAAAGCCCATCCTCGAGATAGGCTCTTGATAGAGTGGAGGGCCATGATTGCGAGAGGGGGAAATCTCGCAATACAAGAAGAGTTAATCTCTGATAGGGAGCCAGTCAGAGTTTGGGGTATGAAGATTTAGCACCGGCTAACAAGGTTTGCAATTCTGAAACTTCTTTACTAGGTGTAAAACAGGGGGTTATTAGGTCATGTTCCATTCGGCTTTGCAATGATGGCACTGACAGGGGCCCACTCTCAAGAAGTTGATATGTTGCAGAAGGTATCATCGAGAAGTCCCGTAAGGATGCTAGCATCTCCTTCTCTTTTGGGGCCTCTACTGGCCCCTGTGTATCTTGGCTTCTGCTTTCCATATACTCATATTCTTGCAAACTGATGCCCCGTGGGGGGGAAGTAAGAGGCTCAATTATAGGGGAAACCAAGTCAATAAGCGGTTCAGCTGTATCACTTGTGACCAATAAGGATTTCTTTAATCAACCAGCAGGATATCAGCTTTAAATGCTGGCTTTGAAGAAGAGGGCACATTAGTGCCAAATGGGATCTCCCATAAAGTTGTGCTCTATAAGCTTGAGACATACAACAATTTTTATCAAATAATACATGGCACTTGGTGAAGCCATGTATTCCTTCCACAAGACTTCAGAGGGGCAGGAAATTCTCATTCGGCTGAGAATTAAGGGAAAAGGGAGAATATGGTAAAATCTAGGGCAGGTGAAAAGCACAAAAGATTGGAAATTTGGCATGGAGAACAGTTTAAATATGTCCCAGTGAATTATTTGGAAATATCCAGAAATAAACTGAGGTTCTCAAGCTTGCTATGGAACCTAGGGCAGAGAAAGGAATATACTTGTAGCCTGCATAATCCATAAAGTCATGGGATTTAAAAAAAAACATGGCCCAATTGATAAGTTCAGCAATTGTACTGTTGGCATGTATTATAATAGTGTGCAACTCCTTGAGTGTCATCTCTTTGTTTCTGAGTGAAAACATAAAACAAAAGCAGCCTTGGCCAAGGTCCTGGGCTCACTTACTCAGAAGTCAGCACCATTCGCTTACTTCTGAGTTTATATTGTTCTGCACAAGGCTAATACAAGAGGAAAATGTCAGGAATAGGTAACAGAACTAGGAATACTACCGTACAAAACTGGGATGTTCTTTGATCTTTATGTTATCTTTCTGTAAGTTGTCTTTATTGGGTGTGCTTTGGATAGACACAGAGGGAATAATGGATGAGCATGACAAGTGAACAAGAATTTATACAATTCAAGAACAGTGCCACGTCTGATGAATTATTATTGTCTATGGGGATTTATGAGTAAATATGCTCTTTGTATTTCCATTTACAACCCAGGAATATGTTTTCCTCTTCTCAAAATAATGCCTTTTATGTACTGTATAATTTTGGAAATGGGTATGTTTATTAGATGGGAGATTTGTAAAAATATGGTTTGTATCTTTTTTTCCCTCAGTTTATAGTCATTTATCGCAAATGCTGACCATATTCCATACCACCGAATCCATGGTTGTCAATTACTGTATTTTAAGATTTAAGCATGTATTATCAGCACAATATGAAACATGACTTGTACCTTTGTACAAGGCCCAGTTCGCTGCCAAAAGATTACATCATAGTTAATAATATACTGTAGAAAGGGCTTTCTGAGTGAAGGCTAGGCAAGTAGGAAGAGGGTATGAGGGAGAGGTCAGGATGGAGGTGGGAGGAGGGGATGGAAGTAGAGAAAGGTGTAAGTAGGTTGTTAGAGGGGAAGAAGAGGGGGTTAGTTTTGTTTTAGGAGGATGTGGTGGGGAGGGGGTACCGAGCAGTTTTGTTTGATTGTTTGGTAATTGTATATGTACATGATTGTTTACAGTTGAATTATTATTTTATCTTTTGTTAAAAATTTTGTAAAAATTAATAAAAATACTTTATAAAAAAAAAAGAAAAGAAAAAAGAAAGGGCTTTCTATGTGGGAAAGTTAGAATCAAAGTTAGAACCAATGCAATATATTTTTCATTGTAAAGTTTTATTTTCTGACTCTGAAGCATATTAATAAGTGTTGGTCTTAGCTGCTGGATTCTCTATTGGATCTGGGTATTAATTGCTAGAGTAGGCGGATTTATTAATATTAAAGTGTTGGGGTTAGGGAATTAAAGTTGAAGCATACTAAGTATTTTTTTCAGTTGGTGATGTGAAGGTTGTGTAGGTTAATAAAAAGAATTCTTGCCCCTCTTAGCCAAAGGAAATTATGCTGTTATATCTTGGTTGAAATTAAAATTTGCTCTAATTCTCATGTGCCATGTGCATAAGAATGAGTTCTGTATTTGTCAACCTTCCGAAGCCAAGTAATTTCATAGTAGTGGGGAAAATATGTTTTGCTGAGACCCAGTTGTACAAAATTTAGGAACACAAGCAATATTCTGGAAAAATAGACTCACATTACAATGAATAGCCAATAAAGTATTTTCAAGAGTTATGTGACTATAATGGTAGCCTGAGGTTCAGGAACACTCACTCCCATTCATATAGAATAGTCTGATTCTTATCACAACGTAGCTGATAAAGCCAACATTAAAATCAATGAACTCATCCAGTGAAATAAGTACAGTAGGTAGCTTTAGACGATGGAGACAATGTCTTACAGACTTTATCTGCCAGTTTAAGCATCATTTTGTTTCAGGAAGGATAACAAAAGATATCATGGAGAATAATGATGATTCATTTGAGTCTAAGAATGTCCATGGCAACCAAAGAATTGATCAGAACCTTTTTGCTGCTATTCTTATCATCTACCATTGGTCCAAATAATCATTTGGGCTCCCTCTTGGCTGCGGGGCCACAAAATTTTGCCTTGGGTTCCAAACTTACCTGTATAATTAGACTAATTTCAGCCAAAACCTATTTTAAATAACTCTTGTGAGGATAAACTGGTCAATTCATGCAATCCTAAACTTCCCAGAAAACAGTGGAGTAATATACCACAGGTATAAGCATGCAATGTAAAAATTCAGTTCAAAGAACCCCATTGATTTATTTAGCTAGGCATACATTGGCTGCCTTAATTGGACAATAATTTAAATATGGGTAGGTACAGTGGTGAGATTCAGCCAGTTTGCACCAGTTCAGCAGAACCAATAGCTATTTTTTTGTTGCCCAGGCCCAGAATGGAATTCCGGAAGCAGCATCCACACAGATAATCGGTTGTTCACATATTTGAATCCCACCACTGGGTAGGTATGTTGTTTCACAGTTAAACAAGCTAATGATCTATAGCAGGGGTAGGCAACCGTGGCTCTTTTATGACTTGTGGACTTCAACTCCCAGAATTCGTGAGCCAGCCAAGCTGGCTCAGGAATTCTGGGAGTTGACGTCCATGAGTCATAAAAGAGCCAAGGTTGCCTACCCTTGATTTATAGTGACTTTTTAAATATAGGTAGTGTAAAACTCAACCTCAGCAACTTTAAGATGTGCGGACTTCAACTCCCACCATGACTGGCTGGTAAATTCTGGGAGTTGAAGTCTACGGATCTTAAAGTTGCTGAGCTTGAGAAACACTGGTATAAGTGAGACTAGGTATTATACTTGTAAGTGCTGCATCTTCAAGACAGACAATTCTAAAAATCACTTTCAATGAATCTGAATGAAACCTCCATTGTTTTTGCATCTGAGTGTGAGGAAAAAATAGATAATATGAATTTAGGGTCCAAAATCTCAAATTACTCATACTTTCTGTAATATCTTTCATTAATTAAAGTAGAACAATGGTCCACAATCTTTCCAGCTTGGTAGCCTGATGGGAGGCCAAAGGGGTGGTTCTGTGTGAGTGGCAGGTACATGCACAAGCACCCAGAGCTCCATATATGGCCCAATAATGGGCCTTGGGGTTGGGGACCCCTGAAGTAGAGTATCTTGCAGAAACTCTTTGGGTTGATTTCTCTGGTTTTCATTCATTCTTGTTACTGTCGATTGAAATTCTCTCCTAGGATACATGGAGTAGCAACTTTTTACTCTATACATTTAGTCAGAGGAACCCACAACCTGCAAGTGCTGAGAAACTGTGAAAACTGACAAGACCTGAGCCAATAAATCTTACTTATGCTTGTGAATGTGGAACAGGAAACTTCTTATGAAAAAAAATGGAAACGGACATATTATAATACGATTACTTCACGTTTTCATTTTTCTTTTCTGAAAAGTGAAAAGCTGCATAATGTGAGAGGAAAGAACATTTGGTGGGCAAGAGCCGTATTTAACATTTGTGGTGAGATAGAGGAAGCTGTTGATAATGCAAGGAAGATGGAGCTCCTGTACCACATATGAGCAAATCCAGATGTTCAAAATCACAACAGGGTTGAGAGGTCACTCTGTTTTAGACCTTTTTGTCAACATCAGAGGCCGCTGGCAGCAATTTTGTAGAGTTTCAGCCAAGACCCATATTGAATGAACCCAGGAAGTAGTCCTCCAAACATTGACCTATAATATTTCCTTTTATGATCTACCAGAAATTGGGTAAACATATTGATTCTCTTCTCATCTAATTTTGTGCTTAACTGAATCAAGCTTGTTCAGATATTGCATTCTATGATAAACATGATATCTCTCATTAAGACTTCATCTAACCCCATTCTTTGCAGAAGAGCAGAGATTGTGGAAAGATTCTTCCCTGTGAAAGAAGAACTTGAAGTTTTTTTCAGTATAATTGAACCAATTCCCAATTGCTGGTACAAACAATTATCAAGAAGTTGTAGTCCACAACTTGTAGAGTACCAGTCTATTTTAGATCTTGTTGTCAACTTCTATGACTTTCAGTGACAAAACTGTGATAGAAGGACAGAAAGATCCATCCAACTGTTAAAAGTTTGCAACTTTTTTTCCCCTCCAGGGCCAGAAGAGCTGAGATTACTTTGCAGAAGGACCCACAAAGAGAATTGTGGAGTTTGAACTGCAGGGGAGTGATGCAAGCCACATCTTGCTGGTTTGTTTGGTGTCCCAAGTTCAAAGAATCTGAAGCACCATTGCCGGAATGAAGTTTGCAGATTAGCCAGGTTACCTGAAGTTTCCCAAAAGCAAGTCAAGTTCAGCAGGTGTACAGATACATTCAGACCTTTCTCATCTCCGCAGCTGATAATAAAGCTGGTCTCCAATCACTCCTGAAATTCAACAGACAGCTGTTAATATCGATATGGTTAATATACATCAAACAGGATCGCTCTAAAGGTTTTTTTTCCAAATCAAAAAATTCTCCACAGTGTTGACATTTCCTCAGTGAACTCTCAGGACTGTTTGGTTTCCACAATTGTGGGGCCTGAGATATATTTTGTTTTAAATAATCCTTCATAAAAAATTCAGCTTTCTGTCTAATATGATTGAAACCCAGCTTGAGTGTGTTTTATAATGCATTGAACTTGTAAGACTATGAGTGTTGCATTATTCAAAACATGACCAAGAAAAAAAACAGCAATATACGTGTGTGTTCAGAGAGTGGAATCAAAGAAATTGGTACAAGCTGATCTGTCACGTTATCTCATTTTATTTACTTTTCAGAACTCATCCAAATATTAGAGGGAGAGAAAATCAATATCAATTTTCACCTTTGTCACGTTCCAGGCTTCAAATATTAATGAATGTCAAATTTGACCACGTTGCTTCACACCACCTGCTCTGCAATAATATTTCAGAATCTTTATTAAAAATGTAAAATTGTCATTGAATTTCCAAATATGATTCTCCAGTGGCTAATTCAGCTTGTTTTATTAATAAGTGGGTTCTGATGAGTAATGCTAATTTAATATGCCTGCATGTAAGATTAAACCATAAATTATTTCTGCTGAAGGTGATGAAGTTTGACTGCTACATGGTTGTCAAGCAATAACTTTCCACATTAACCCTATAGGTACAAAAGCGAAAGGATATATTATTCTTGCAGAGGGCAGAGGGAATCAGTTTTTATTTAGAATAAGGACCAATAAAAGCTGTTATAAATACAGCTAGACTTCAACTTACAACAGGTCATTTAGTGACCGTTCAAAGTTACAATGGCATTGAAAAAAAAGTGATCCCCTTTCTGACCTTCTGACAAGCAAAGTCAATGGAAAAGCTAGATTCTGTTAACAACCATGTTATTAATTTAACAGCTGCAGTGATTCAATTAACAAATGAGGCAACAAAGGTCATAAAATGGGGCAAAATTCACTTAACAAATGTCTCGCTTAGCAACATAAATGTTGGGCTCAGTCACAGACGTAAGTCAAGGACTACTTACATACATCTAGAACATAAGAACATAAGAACATAAGAAGAGCCATGCTGAATCAGGCCAAAGCCCATCGAGTCCAGCATTCTGTGTCACACAGTGGCCCACCAATTATACATGGGGATCTTGAGCAGAAAGAGAAGGCAAAACCCTCCCTTTCCCTTGACCCCCAACAAATGGTACTCAAGGGAATCCTGCCTGCCTCAACCAACATAGAGGCGGCACATGGACATCCGTTTTAATAACCACTGATACACTTTGCATCCATGAATCTATCTAGCCCTGCCTTGAAGCTGTGAAGGCTGACAGCTGTCACGACCCCTTCAGGAAGTGAATTCCATAAATCAACGACCCTCTGGGTGAAGAAATATTTCCCTTTATTTGTCCTCACTTTCTTAGCTATGAGCTTTAGGGAGTGCCCACTTGTCCTGGTATTGTGTGATAGAGAAAAGAATTTTTCTCTATCCACCTTTTCTATCCCATGCATGATTTTATACACTTCGATCAAGTCACCCCTTAAACGCCGTCTTTCAAGGCTGAAGAGACCAAGGCGTTGCAATCTGGTTTCATAAGGGAGGCGCTCCATTTCCTTGATCATTCTTGTTGCCCTTTTTTGCACCTTTTCCAGTTCCATTATATCCTTCTTGAGGTGCGGTGACCAAAACTGTACACAGTACTCCAAGTGTGGTCTCACCATCGATTTGTACAGAGGCAATACAACACTTGCTGACTTGTTTTCGATTCCCTTCCTAATCATGCCAAGCATGGAATTTGCTTTTTTTTACTGCTGCTGCGCATTGGGTTGACATCTTTATCGAGCTGTCCACCAAAACCCCAAGATCCCTTTCTTGGGTTGTCTCAGAAAGTTTGATCCCCATCAGTTGGTAAGTATAATTGGGGTTCTTTGCCCCGATGTGCATAACTTTGCACTTGTTTAGGTTAAAATGCATTTGCCACTTTGTTGCCCACTCACACAATTTCGAGAGATCCTTCTGGAGCTCCCGACAATCAGTTTCACTTTTCACAACCCGGAACAATTTAGTGTCATCAGCAAACTTGGCTACCTCACTATTAACTTCTACATCCAGATCATTGATGAATAAATTAAAAAGGAAAGGTCCCAAAACTGAACCTTGGGGTACACCACTTCTCACTTCTTTCCATCCGGAGAATTGTCCATTTATTGCTACCCTTTGCTTCCTACAGTTTAGCCAGTTACCAATCCAGGACAAGACCTGTCCTCTAATTCCGTGGCTGGAGAGCTTTTTTAGGAGCCTTTGGTGAGGAACTTTGTCAAAAGCCTTTTGAAAGTCAAGATATACAATATCAACTGGGGCCCCTTTATCTATGTATTTATTTACACCCTCAAAGAATTCTAACAAGTTAGTAAGACATGATTTGCCTTTGCAGAAACCATGTTGATTTTCTTTCAGCAATGCCTGTTTTTCTATGTGCCCTGTAATTTTATCTTTAATAATGGTTTCCATCAGTTTGCCTGGAACTGAGGTTAGACTGACTGGTCTATAGTTTCCTGGATCACCTCTGGATCCTTTCTTGAAGATCGGGGTTATATTTGCTTCCCTCCAATCCTCTGGTACAGTGCCTGATCTTAGAGAAAGATTGTATATTTTAGCTAGAAGTTCAGCAATTTCACACTTGAGTTCCTTGAGAATTCTAGGGTGGATGCCATCTGGACCCGGCGATTTGTTGACGTTTAGTTTAGAAAGGCATGCAAGAACATCTTCCTTGTTTATCTCTATCAGGTTTAATTCTTCTATTTCCCTCCCTGGGAAAACTAATTCAGTAGAAAAAACCATGCACATACCTCTACGCTTTTTTCCATATTATATATTTCACCTTTAAAACAAGTTATTATCAAGATGCCTACTGGATAGTAGGAATGTTTGAATTAGTATAATGGCTGAGAGCTTTCTTCATTTTTCCCCCCAAAATTTTCTTACCTGGAGAAGAGGCTTAAATTTTATTACTTTATGATTAGGATTCCTTGGAGTTCCTATCTGTAATATTTCTCAGCTTACTTTATTGTTCTAAGGAAATAAGTTGCTTTCTATTTCACTGTACATTTTGCACATTTTTGCAGCTTTCGTGCCTACCCATGATTTGATCCCATGGCAAGAAGACCTTATTCTTGGAATTTAGTTGAAACCATAAGAATCTGCAATATGTTTAGAGTCTATCAGATTGATTAAAAAGTGTTTTTAGATATCACGGGACAAGTTCTGCCCCTTACTTATCTGCAGTGTTTGGATTCAAGTACAAAAGGACTGTAGGTTGTATTGTGATATTGTGTTGCTCATTTCATCATTTGACTCTCTTATTCCTCATTAGAAAGGCAGAGAGAGAGGGGGGGGGAGAGAGAGGCCTTGAATGACATTCTTTATCCATGAGAATATCACTAATGTTTTCTTCAGGATAAATAATTCCTGTCATCACTGAACAATAAAAGTTGAAACTATTACCAAAGAAATAATGTATCGTTACTATTTATGGAAAGAATTAGTGGCTACCTTTTGTAATTTCAAGAAAGATTCATCAAAACAAACCAAGTTCCTTTCTTTGCACTTTTACAAGAAGCAGTAAAAAAATCTCAGCAGTTTACTATTCTTTTAGGCTTTTCCAAATACAAGCAACCCAATCTTTCCTAAAGAAATTTAAAACAAACAAACATAGCTATTCTAATCTAAAAACCTAATCTCAGAAGAGATTGCCCTGCTTATTCAACATCATAAAAGCTGTTTCAATGTGCAGTGATGCTGAGAAAGTATTTCCGCATTCACAGTGGGGGTAGCAACTCATTTTGAGAAGTATATATTAAGAATAAAGATCATATTGATGAAAATCACTGCATTAGAAGACACTATGCATATGTAACAGTAGAGATTCCATATATGCTGGTGGTAGTATGGTTGTGTTTCATTTTTGTTAGCATTGTGTGTAAAATAAAGATCAAGGATGTACATTCACCAGCATATGGAAGATGTGGAACAGTTTATTTTTCTATATCTTGCCAATATTACATTCAGAACAGGAATTACAGAGGTATTATTAGAACTGGATTATTACATAAGAATGAAAATAATGGATAGTTGCAATTAGAGAAGAGGTTGCATTCCAAAATAATTATCTGAAAGGTAAATGTAGGTTCTGATTTTATACTGCTGTCAGAAAACATATCTATCCCCTTCTGAATTTGTACAATGAGTCACTATGAAAAAAAGTTATTTTCTTCCAGTTAAATCCACTTAGTTAAAAGGAATAGGAATGGACAATTGTGTGAGAAGTTCATGGAACAATTGGAATTAATTTGAGTCAGGTCTAATCTCTCTCTCTCTCCCTCTTTCTCTCTCTCTCTCTCTCTCCCTCTCTGTCTCTTTTCACATCTTTTTTTCTATCTATCTAATCTACCTTATCTATATCTATATCTATATCTATATCTATATCTATACCTATACCTATACCTATACCTATACCTATACCTATACCTATACCTATACCTATACCTATACCTATACCTATACCTATACCTATACCTATACCTATACCTATACCTATACCTATACCTATACCTATCCATCTCTTTGTCTGTCTCTGTCTCTATCACTATCTGCCTCTATCTCTGTCTGTCTGTCTCTACCTCTATCTCATTCAGATTTGCTTTGTATATCAGAAAAACCCACATGAAGTTCTAATTTAGTTTTAATAATTCTAACAATATCTAGTTTTCCCCCTATATATGTGGGGGTGGGGGGATTCTCAGGGATCTAAAAGGAATGGAATTACAATTTCATCGCATTGTAACTGCACTTGGAATATAATACATTTTTTAAAACAATAATTTATAAGTTCACACTAGCTGATTTTCTGAACACAGATTTTTGTTTTGTTTTTTAAAAAATCAGTATGTGAGGAAGATGCTCATCAAAATATCACATACATCTTTGGATTGGTATTATAAAAAATATTGTCCCAATAAATTTGCTACTTGAAGCTTCAGACTGTTGTAATCCTATAAAGAAATGGAAGAGAATTTTATCTCACCTGTGCTATTAGAATATACATTATACACCTAATAATGTATTTAATATCTACAATTATTAATAATAATTCTAATTGCCCTGGCAACCAGGAGGTTGTTACCCTTCACTTGGGTGACTATTCTTCTGAAACCTTCAGAAAAGTGGCAATTTTTTTTATCAGTAACTATAGCTGTTAGAAACTATCTTATTCCCTTGCATCATTGTTATCTGTTAATCGTTTCTTGCAGTTTTGTATGCCTTTTTTTTAATAATTACTGCATTGCTGATCTTTTTTCTTGTGTTTGGACTTGAACCATAAATTTTTTTTTTATTGATTGGTTGATTACATGGAAAGAATTCTCCGGTCTGCATTTTCAGTGCCTTTTGAAGAAATAACTTTTTACATAGGCCTTCCCTGGGGTGTTTGATGTACTACTGATTTTATTTCACCAACATTGGTTAATAACTGGCCCCATTCAACATTTTATTGCAGCCTTTAAAGTCATAAATGCACTGGGGACCAAATAATAGAATCAGAATGGGGAAGTACCATGACAAACGTCTCAAGAGAATATTTCTCAGTGGATTCTGAAGGAAAAACATCACATGTAAAAAGAGGAAAAACTCTTTTGGGATTGCTTGCATCTTTTATCAAAGAACACACATCTCTACTAACTGCCAATAGAATAAAATATAAAATATTCATATTTATATTAAGGTTGTGGTTTTATAAACTATTCTGGTCTTTAACACTGACTGTACATCAATAATTTTGGAGATTTTAAATTTATCTTCATTTTTCAGAAACAGTTCTGTTTCCAAAAGAACTAGAGAAAGCTTCGAAAATCTGGATCTCTTGACAAAGTCACAATCAAAATCTAAAAAGCCACACACAACAGGCACCATACAAATACCACACACAGGCTGGAGCACACACTCGATTTATCTAGATTTAGATAGCATAGATTGACTCTACCAAATATACAGGTAGTCCTCAAATTATGACAACTTACCCCAAAATTTCTCTTGCTAAGTGAAACCTTTATTGAGTTTTGCCCCATTTTACAAACTTTTTTGCCACCATTGTTAAATAAATCACTGCAGTTGTTAAGTTAGTGGCACAGTCACCTGGCTTCCCCATTGACTTTGCTTATCAGAAGGACACAAAAGGTGATCACATGACCCCAGAACACTGCAACCGTCATAAATATGAGTCAGTTGCCAAGGGTCTGAATTTTGCTTACATGAACGTAAGGGTGTTGCAATGGTCATAAAAGTGAAAATGGTCATGTCATTTTTTTCAATGCTGTTGTAACTTTGAATGGTCACTAAACAAACGGTTGTAAGTCGAGGACTACCTATACTACCTAATCCTAAATGAATTTGTCCATTGATAGAAAGCCTATTATTTGAGTTGTTAGGCTATCCAAAGAAGGCTATTTTGCTTGATAATCCTATATTTTGGAATTTCTTATAACCTGAAGATTGGCTGTAATATTTATGAGTTTCAGTGTGGTGAAAATCTGATTGGGTCTAGAACAACTCACCACAGCCAACTTGCCATGGTCAACTCACTGTGGCCAACTCGCCACAGCCAACTCATTCCAGCCAACTCGCTGCCAGACAACTCACCATGGCCAACTCACTGAGGACAACTCACTGTGGAACAAAAGTTACACTAATAGCAAAGAAATGGTAGAGTAGAATCATTAAAGAAAGGAAGCTTTTTAAAAGGAGGGACAAAATGAAATGTGAATGACAAAAAATCAATATTTTAAAAATTATTTTAAATAATTAAATTGAATTGTTGAATTGTCCCATGTCAAGTCGTCCATTGTTGAGTTGGCCATGGTGAGTTATCCCATGGTGGATTGGCTGCAGTGAGTAGGCTATGGTGAGTTGGCCATGGCGAGTTGTCCCATTCTGATCTGATTTGTCTCCATTGTCTACAATAGTAGCAAATATCTGTAGCTTGGGTGAAGGTTCATTCTCCGAGCTTGTAAGTTGGTTTCCAAACGTTTTGTTACCAGCTTAGGTAACATCTTCAGTGGAATGTGGGGGATATTGGTGTCAGTGCTCTTCTGTTTATAAGGACTTCAGGTGTGGGTGTGTCAAGTGAGAGTCTTGTGATGGGTCTTGTGATGAGTCTGGTGCAAGTCATCAGTGAGAATCTTGTGATGGCTCTTATGATAGGAAGTTTACATCAGGTCATTGGGAGGTGCTTCTGGTAGTGGGGAGGGGGCTTGCATGGGTTGGTTGAGGGTCGGTGCTGTCTCTGGTTTGCTGTTCAGTTGATTTGGATTCTGAGGGGTTCGTAGGCTGGTTGTAAGTCAATGTGTCAGTCGATGGAAATTGCTTGTGGACCTGATGTAACTTCCCTATCACAAAAGCCATCACAAGCTTCTCACTGATAACCTACACCTTACCCATAACAAGATCTATCACAAGACCCTCACTTGATATACCCACAGGTGAAGCCCTTATAAACAGAAGAACACTGACACTGACTTCCCCTAAACTCCACTAAAGATGTTACCTAGCCTGGAAATGAAATGTTTGAAAACCAACCTACAAGCTCGGTGAACCAACCTTCATCCTTGCTTCCATTAACTTTGCTGATTCAGGTTAATAGATGCTTTGATCGTGAAAGCTATCCGTTTGTTGCTGAATACTGTTATGTTAATTCAGTTAGCCACTTTGGAAGCTCTTGTATCCAGAAAAGCAAGACAAAGTTTTGAAAACAAAATTATTTAAATGTGGGATATATCCATCACAAAGCAAATGCAAAAATAGCAATTTGAAATGTTTCTGAAAATATGAAGATTCATTTCATATTTTGTTTATTTGCATACGTCAATGGCATCCCTACCGTCTTCTTCTCTGCAAATAAAAATTAGAAATCTTTGCACCTTCCCTAAAAATCTTTTCTAGAAATTCTAGTTAATTCCAGAACTTCAGGGATTTCTGGGGGAAAAGTAATGGACAAGAAGCATTTCTGCCCTTTTCTGATCATTGCTTTTTATCCACAAAGGATAAATGGGAAATTAGCTTTAAATATAATGCAATGAAGTACACTTACTATTGTTTTTTAAACAAAAGCAGTTCAACCAAATCAGGCTGTTTTTCACACTGTTAAATCTTGGTCAGAACTGAATTTTGTGGTCAATGCACACACCTATTAAAAACTTCAGTATGAATATCCTTTTGAATAAATGAGTTTTGATGCTTCAGCCTATGAGTCAGAACACAAGACTGATGCTTGTTTTTGTGACATTGTTCCATAGAAACACAATATAGACAAATTTAACTTTTCACTCTCATCGGCTAAAATAATTCTACAATTAATTTATTGTCTAGATGTTTTGAGCTTTTCCCCTGATTACAGTTTGTAGGGTGAACAGCATTAGTAATATCCATTAAAAAAAAGAAATACCAGTAAATGAAATAATATAACATATCGTAGTAGTAATATTAAAGACTTGCTAATGGGGACAGATAGTTTCCTGCTGCAATGGTTAGTGCTCAAACCCTCTAACTCTCCTTTGTTTAAAAAGAGCTATTAAGGTAGTTTTGATTTTCCTAGAAATCTATTGTAAAATGCCTCAGGCATTCATAATTATCATGTATTCTCGAAAGGCTAAACAGAAGCTCTGTTCTATACATAATGAAAAACTTCAAGGAACCAGTAGAAAAACAAGGGTAGGACTCAATTTAAAAAATCCATTCACTGAATTCAGCTGGGCTTTCTCTTAAGTAACCCTAACTAACTTCTATATCACAGTGGAGACTGCAAATCATTTTCTCCCCTTCTTCAGCTGTCTTCAGGTCATCCTATGTTGAAAATATCTCCCACATTTTTTTCTGCCCTTCTTTTTTTTTTTTAGTTTGACAGAAAAGGAATGTTCCCTCCCTCTGACACAAATAGCAGCAATATTTTTACGATATTTGCAGAGGTAACATTTGATGGTACTGCAATTAACTTGATCCCAGACATATCTACATGGAGAGGAGTCAAAGGGAAGGAAATACGAAAACGGTGCCCTAACATAAATTCTGCCCCTTTGGTGCATGTGTGGTGAAATCACATATCTTTGATGCAAGGGATCTAACTTGCATGACAAGGTCACACAGTTGCTCTTATCATTTTGAACATTGGATCCTGCAGGCTGCCTCTGAATAATGTCAAGAGCCAGGGAAATCAGGAGATTCAGGCAGTTCAAATGAGTATAAAGATTTATTGCAAGCTTAAGCTCTCTGAAAGAATCTGACCAACTAAAAGTCAAGGGAAATGAGCAGGAGATTAAAAAAAAACGGCATTCAAGGTGGGCTGGAACTTAGATCTCTTGTGGGTGTGCAGTAACTCATGACTTATGATGTGTTTGATCCCTGCCTCGGGCTCAGCCTGGTATCTCCTACATTTACAAAGTTACTGAGAAAGGTGTCTGGCTGTTCTGTCTCATCAACTGCAGCCTGCTTTGTTTCCCAATTTTCAATGAAATCCCAAGGGAAGGCATCCTCTTATGGTGGGGTTATTGTTGCTTTGCTTTTTGTTTTGGCTGGGAGTAAGGATTTGGGATCAGGACAGAGGTAGAGAGGGATGGAAAAACAGAAAGGAAACAGGAGTATTCTCAGCCTCTTCATAGCCATGAAGCTAGTTCAAAACACCAATAAAAGAACTTTGTCAGTAATTCTAAAGTACCTTAAGATAAAGGAGGGGGGGAAAAGCATTTTAAGATATTGTAGGATAATATTCCTTTTTGATATCTGGATGCTGAGAATAGAAAATTGGACATGTTTTCATTTTCATTTTTCATTTGCCACTCCTTTACTGTGAGCACTTTACCTTAGGTTGCAGATTTAAACCCTAACATTATCAAGATATAAACTCTTCCACAAGAAGCCCCACAGAGCCAGCATCAACAATACTGGTCCAGTAGATCGGTTTTCTAATGATATTGAAGTTTCTCTGTTCATTTTCACCCCAGCTACAACCTAGGGAAATGACAAAATAATGCCCTATCGGGATGCAAATCTGCAGTTGGTAAGGAATGGGGTTGCTTCCCACCTTCTGCTGGATGTGCAGGATGCTTTGGTTTACACTGATCTTGCACTGCTAATGTCACTTGACTTGATGCAGCCTCAAGGTATGAGAAGGAAGTCTTTTTATTGTGAAGAAGAAAGCTATTCAGTTTCATAGTCCCTGAGGGAGTTAGCCTGCTAATGGATTTTATTCCAGAGCTGTGCTCATTTTAACTAGTGGAAACCGATGGATTAGTTAGACCCTTGCTTTCAATTAAAATTTCTGTAACCAGAAACCATGGAGAAGCTGAAACCCTGATATTAGCTTGCAAGTTAGTTTTGCAGTTGGGGCACTTGTTATGGAACTGTGAGGTTAATGCTTCAAAGAGCAAAAAAGTAAATCAACTGCCCGATTTTTAGCTAGGAGAAAGTGCAGGGGAGAAAAATGACATTGTCCCTGCTTGGAAAACCCCAAATATAAAATGATGATGTCAGAAAAATCCTTACACTCTGTTATCTTCATTCTTGTTTATTTGGACATCCCAAAAAGTTCTGGGCTCCAAATGTTTTTCTTTAACTAAACAAACACCAGCATTTCTTCATTGTGATTATATTGAGAGCATTTCTTCATTGCATCCTGAGCTGTTCCTGTCCTGCACTATTAAGTGGACTATGAACTAGATTGGGATGTTTTGATAGCAGCTGACCAGGTTTTCAGTCTTGACTGCAAGCTACTGTGGTTTCTTAGTGGATGATTTTTCCCAAATGTTCATGCCAGGTAAAGAAATGACAATTGCTTTCCTTTCTGGGGGTAAATCTTATTGGACATACATACTTCCGGTAAAAAAAGCTGTTTCCAAGCATCGGAATATATGAGTATGTGTATGCATGTGTGTGTATATTATCTATCTATCTATCTATCTATCTATCTATCTATCTATCTATCTATCTATCTATCTATCTATCTATCTATCTATCTATCTATCTATCTATCTATCCGTCTCTCTCCTATCTATCTATCTATCTATCTATCTATCTATCTATCTATCTATCTATCTATCGTCTATATGTCTATCATCCCTCTATCACCCCCTCTCTCCTGTCTGTCTGTCTGTCTGTCTATCTGTCTGTCTGTCTGTCTGTCTGTCTGTCTGTCTGTCTATCGATCTATCATCACTCTATACTCCTCTTTCTCTCTTCTCTCTCTCTCTCTCTCTCTCTCTCTCTCTCTCTCTCTCTCTTTGTGTGTGTGTGTGTGTGTCTCTCTCTGTCTGTCTGTCTGTCTGTCTGTCTGTCTGTCTGTCTGTCTGTCTGTCTCTCTGTCTCTCTCTCTCTCTCTCTCTCTCTCTCGCTATCTATCTAGCTATCTAGCTATCTCATGAAATTTCCTTTTCCCCCCCTCTTCTTTTTAATCTCTGTTACAGCATTAATATGAGTGCCCCCTTCTAACATTTGCTTGAGATATGGAGGAGCATTGGTTTTAAATTTGGAGAAAGATTTTTTTTCTTTAACTACTACTTCTCTTTCCCTGAGCTACCCCATCCATTAAAAAAAAAAAAAACAGGACACCTTTTCATCACTTTTGCTATCACCTGAGATAGAAGTGTTTCATTTCAGCTCCCAAATAACCCATATAGTACTGGGAAAAGAAATCTTATCACATTACCTGAAGGTGAATTAAAAACAAATAAAATGGTCCCAACATGTCAACAATGCACTTAGTAGACAGATTTTCCTTTAATATAATATAATATAGGTATGTTTCAGACAAACAGTAATTAAGAAAAATATTTCTGCTAGATTTCAAGCCAATGACATTTTGTTTTATCATGCAAAAATTATAACCACCACATTATTAGAACACTACTGGAATAATGGTTGCAGCAAAGGTCATAGAGCCAAATCTGGGAAAATGCAAGAAAGGAATGCATTATTAGTACTAGTGCTAGTGGTATTAACATTGGCCTTGGCAATAGCATTAGGTGAGGTGGCACTAGCCCCAGCCCTACCAGTAAATCAGAACAGGCATCATCTTCACCAGAAGGCTAAAACTATGTTTATTGAGAATGGCTAAAATAACGGAACATTGCAAGTCTGATTGTGTGGTACTTCCCCCACTTCTTAATTCATGTGAATTAGGGAGGGTCTTCTGACCTTTCTCCACACATTTTCTGTTTCTTTTTTTTTTAATATAAAATTCTTTTATTAAAACAATCAACATTGAACATAAAAAAACATATTGTGCAGCAATCATCATGGCACCTGATATACAATACTAGGTATTAGTCACTGAAAACGTCTGAATTAGTAAGCCTTTTTCCCACCCCTCGTGTCTAGCCTCAACTATACTCCTGTTACACTTTGTTTGATTGGTGTTTCTCTTATCTGGTTCCATATTAATGTGGTCAACATTAAACCAAAGATCCTATTGCTAAAATGTTTGTTGCTTGGGTGAAGGATCTTGCCTATGTCAGTCAAAGTCATCTTCCCTGTCCTCTACAGTAACCGATCAAACCTGAGAGCCTTGCCTAGGAGAAAATATTGTGGAGCATGTAAGCAGGACAACAATGTTTGAGGTGCCAGAACACATAAACATAGGCATATTTGGGGTGAGCTGGAGGTGCGTAGAAAATACTGTTATCCATACTTGTCTTCTGGAAAGGAGTGGTGATCATGTGCACACACAGGGCATATTTATGCTACCATAAATTATGCAAGTGGACTTCCATTCATACAGCAAGATTTGTCTTTCCTACTATCCCTCTTTCACTTTAATAAGCATTATCAAGCATGCTCTAGATTGTTTCCCAAAACTTTAGGTTAGAATCCCTGATGTGATATCTGAAAATATCTCCCTTGAGGCCAACTGAGCTTTCTGCTGAATTGACTTTTTAATTTTGTAAAGATTCTTTAATTAAAAATCAGTAAGGTAAAGTTGGCATGCTCCTAGACAAAGTGCTAGTTTTCAGGATCAGAAGCCTCCCCAAGGCACGACTTGAACCCCACAATACTTTCACAAAACATAAAAAGAATTGAAAAGAATATTTTGAAACTGAATTAATCCATTATAGCAGACAATTTGTGAATGAGCAAGCGTTGCCCAGGTTGTCATTTTGTCACCATGCCCCTAGCAGATTTTCAGGTTTCTGGGTGTCCTCACAAACCCAAAAGGACTTTACATTAAAGTGAAGAAGGCTATGGAGAGTTGAAAGGAATCCATTCCTTTATCAAGACTGTTTTGATGTTTGACAGATGTTATGAGCCAGAACCCACATCCTTTTCATCATGCCCATTGTTTTGAATCCAGAGTGTTCAGCTTAAGTTGGTTAAAGTGAAATATTCATAAAAAAAATTATGTGGATGTCCTACTCCAGTGGTGGCGAACCTATGGCACGGGTGCCACTTGTTGCCCCAGCCTTGCCTCCCCCCATGACCCCCTCCTCTCCAGCAGCCCCCCTGAAGGAGAGTCACCCCCGAGCATGGCCCACACAGAGCAGCACAGCCAAGAACATGGCAGCCAGGCAGCATAGACAAGACTCTGCCCTCACACCCCATCATGCAGTTGATGGTGCAGGGTGTGGGCATAAAGTGTGGCTGCCATAGCATTGCTGGGCTGCCTGGGTGATCTGCGGTGGGCCCTGGAGGCAGTGAGTGGTCCTGTGGGCAGGTGGGGCAGGGGATGGGGGGGCAGAGCAGGGGCAGGGGCAGTTTTTGGGCTCTCAGTCTCTAAAAGGTTCACCATCTCTGCCCTACTCACTCTTGGTGATCTGAATGACCTGTAAGAATAAAACCCCAATACAAAAACCAATAACACCCTCCCCTAATGTCCTGGTGACAACAATTAGATGAGCTACTTGTTGAGATCCATCCCATTCTGGTGACCCCAATCCCATTGGCCAAATCACATCTTCAGGGCCTTGCAAAAGACTACCCCCTGTCACCTTGTAGGGAAGATGGGCAGAATAAAAATTAATTAAAGAGGTAAAGAAATAAAATATAAATAAAGAAATAGTGTGCTTTGTGATACGTGTAACAAAATGGCCAGTATTCTTTGTCCTTCATTTGTAACAACTATAATGGTAGATTTGCTTTTTGGATAGCGCTTTCTCCTAGGGAAGCCAAGGACACTTTAGACTCATAATCCCTGAGCCCCAAACCTTGTTAAAAGTAGTTGCAATCTTGTGGAAACCTAATGATTGCTTTCCAAGAAGGAATCTCATTGCTTGCTCCACTTGGTCCCTTTGCTGAAGGTCTAATTACATCTATTATACCGTTCAGTTTCACAGAAAACTGGGGAGGGGAAGCAGTGATGGCGGGGGTAGAGGCAGCAGGGGTGGGAATCTGATTCATTGGATGCCCAGGCTTCGGCTTTTGAGAAATGAACTGATGGCCAAACTGGAGCACTTTGTGAGATTATAGCTAAATCTCCACCTGGGCTACTGTAACAAGACAAAAATGGAGACAGGAACCCATTTTTTTTTGTCTTATTGCCCAGGCAACAGGGAACCAATTACTCCGTCAAACTCTGAGGTGCTAAAGCTTAAAAGCTTCACAAGGCCTCCTCTCAATCAAGCAAATGTTATCAGGCAGAACAAGAAAAGCGCAAGGGGGGGAAGGGGGCTTCAGGAGTGGCAGAAGGAGGGAGGGAGAAAGGAAAGGTTTCTCACCGAGCCACAAAACGTCTTTTCCATTCGGGTTACCCTAAGACCTTCCTGTCCCACCCCGCCTCCTCCTGCAAATAATGCAAACATCACATGCCATATTATGCTTTTGTGTAGCTCAGAGATTAAGAGAGTTATCATGGTCCAATAGAGCTCAAAAGGCAAAGCAGGGTTAGGGGGGGAGAGGGGGAGGGGGAAGACACTCATTATTTTAGATGGCTTTCCTTTTCCCAAAGGGCTTCTATGGCTTTACTTAGCAGCAACTCATTCCAGCACTGATTAAGTGGGAAATGCACAGAATTGCAAAAGGTCAAACCTATAATCAGGTGCCCTTCGGGGCTGACATGGAAAACTGCTTCGTACAAGGGAGGCTTATAACAAGGTGCAGGAGGTAGGGTGGCACACCAAAAGAAGCTGAGAACTCCAGATGTGATCAAGTTTCAGTTGGTAAAGAAATTAAAGAAAGAGGCAGAGGAGTCACTTTGCTGACTATATAAAACCCTTTAAATTAAAGAAAAGATGGTGGGGGTGGGGAATCTGGAAAGACAGGTCTTCCTTCCCTCCCCTTAAACACCAAGCCTATTAAATCAGTGAAGTGTGGGAGACTTTTCAAAGAAAATAAATAAATAAATAAATAAATAAAGAAATAAATAAATAAAGAAAGAAAGAAAGAAAGAAAGAAAGAAAGAAAGAAAGAAAGAAAGAAAGAAAGAAAGAAATCTTATTGTTTGTTTCCAGATGAGTATTTTCCCTTTATTTTAAAAATAAGACAAAGTCTGAAATAAACCTTACTAGAAAATCCCTGTTTTAGCTAGTGAGGCTTAATTCTAATTAAACATACATAGCATTGGCCTGTTCCATTTGTTTTCTTGAGAACGGGAAGGGAAGGGAAAGGGAATTATTTTTATTTTTATTATTTTTAATATAAAAAGAATAAAAAGAATGGCTATTAATGGTCCTAACGTAAATATTTGTCTCTTGGCCTGATTGGTTTCTTTTTTAACTTAAGGGTTTTTATATTTATGTATTTTATTGTAATTTCTATCATGTTGTAAGCCGTCCTGAGTTCTCCGGAATAGGGCAGCATAGAAATTAAATAATAATAATAATAATAATAATAATAATAATAATAATAATAATAATAATAATTTTATTATTTTAATTCTCTTCTAAAGCTCTACGTCCCCTCAAAGATGGTGACCTACAAAGCAATAAATACTCAAAGTAGTAGATACTAATTCTTACTGTATAAGGACACACAAATCCAGAATTACCATTTGTTGAAGGATGTTTAGGTTAAAAGGATTTTAAAAGGATTTCCACACACTGAATTTGAACTTTTTGTTCCACTGTGGTTATTGGATCCTCTCAATGGAACCATCTCTAGTCCATCATTGCTTTGCTGTAAATCAATTGTTGACTGAAACGGCATACCAAAGAAAACACATAGAATTCCTTTGAAAGATAGAATGCAGTTTAAAGGGAGCACTTTGTAAATTCTGCTTTGATTCTGTGCATTTTGCATTATATGCTGATGCAGAAACAGGACAGGCCAATCTTACAAATGAACAGATATACAACATGCACCATATGCTGTCCTCACTGATCTTAAAATCTATTAGCAATCAGTCCTCTTTTATTCTATATTTTATTCTTTACTAAAAGTTAAAACAGTTTAATGTAGCCACCAAAGAAAAGCTAAATACTGTGGGGTCCTTGGTGCTCTCTGAGCTTGGTGGTTTTCTTGCAGACATTTCATTACCATACCAGGTGACATCATCAGTGCACTGATGATGTGACCTAGTTTGGTAATGAAACCTCTGTAAGAAAACACAAGTTCAGAGAGCACTAAGGACCTCCATGAGCTACAAATGTTCTCCTCTATTGAAAGGCTAAATAAAGCCACAAACACCGTGCCCTCCCATTGCAGTCAATTTGCACTGACCTTTTTTTAAAAAATAAAACACCTGAAGAAAAAAAAGGTATTCTTCATCACACCAAAACCAAGACAGAGACATCGCTGTGATCATTCATGTTTAGATATGGAAGTGCCTAGACTGCCCTTGTGCAAACCGATGCTCTGTAATCCATCTTGAAAATGAAATGAAATGAAAAATGAAATGCAGGTCTGTATTTCATCAGTACATTCATTCTGTCTCATTAAGTATTGCTTTGCTCGGTCGTATGGCTTCAGGGGCTTCCAAATGCGGAGGCCTTATCCTTGATTGAAGATTTGGGGCTTATTTCAAGGCACTATAAATTATTTGGGAATTTTCATACCTCACTGGCTGTTTACTTGTAGAAGTTTCTCCAAGGCTCTCAGCCAGATTCTTAAACCACAACATTCTCAAAAATCAGTTGTGGTTAAAAGAAAAAAAAATCCAAAGCAAACAAGCGTGTGCCTCATTTATGAATACGATATAATCTCTTTGGTTTCCAAAACTCTTGAGGAAGTAAAAATAAATGCTATTCTCTTTGAGGCAATAAAACAAATCAAGACTTCAGTTCCTGAAAATGCTTTGTAATCCATATAGTGTATTATTCTGAACAAACACACAGTCATAAACACAGCACATTAGGGTGCTGGGAGTATCTTCTGTATCTTTCAGTTTAGAAATTAAATTCCGAATACAGAATAATAGAGTTGGAAGACACCTTGGAGGCCTTTGAGACCAACACTTTGCTCAAGTGAATTAATTGTTCTCAACACATGTATTTTTATCTCTTAACACACTTAAACAAATCTCGGCCTTACTATAAGCAATCTAAATCTACAGACCTTTCCCTGTTCTTTATCACTCTGTTTAGACACTCTTGGATGAGGGAGCTTATTCATGCATGTCACATTCAGGACCAAACATGGATTCCAGCTCCATTCCTTTCATTCCCCTCTTCTTACCCCTCCTCCATCTGATAACAACAACCAAGCGCAGTATGAAAGTTCTTAGTTTTCCAAGTTTCCATCAAAAGGTGAAGAGCTACAGGCTCAGTGAGGAAGGAAAGCAGAAGAGTCCTGCAATGGGAAGATCATGTGCATGTAGTTCTTCTGCTGATCAGAGTGGCAAGAAGAAAAAAAAAGATATTTCCAGCCACATAAATCTGGGAGGATGCTATGCTGGGAATCTTTCCTTTGATTCTGGCCAGCTCTGAATTCTGTTCTTTCTTGGCTTACATGACCTTTTTAGGGAAATTTGGTGACTATATTTTTCTACATGCCCAGTTCACAGAACAAGGTAGAAGGTTTTATACCTGGAGGTAGCAACACAAGCACATGCGCGCGTGTGTGCACGTGCACACAGAGAGAGAGAGGGAGGGAGGGAGGGAGGGAGGGAGGGAGAGAGAGAGAGAGAGAGAGAGAGAGAGAGAGAGAGAGAGAGAGAGAGAGAGAGAGAGAGAGAGAGAGAGAGAGAGAGAGAGAGAGAGAGGACGATAAGACCAGAGGCCTCTATTAATCTAGTATATAAAGCAGTGCCTCAGAGTAAAGGCCTAGGTACACAAGGCAGTTCTGCAAAAGCAATTGGAAATTCCCTGCAGCTGCTTCGTAAATCCTCTTCATTCAGAGGTCATTGCTTGGTGTTTGCAGCCCAGGAACATCTCCACTGGCTACTCTGGATGCTTTTGTTTATATGACAGTTTTTATCCTGGTGCTAAGAGAACCCTGTCAGATGAAGTGTAAGCCACATTTACCTGTAAGTGCCCTACACTCGCTTGTGATGCCTAATCTCTTTTATTGATCTGACGAGCTGGTTTCTGGAGCCATTGATTTTCCTTGCTGTCAGTTTGTGGCTTTGACTCCTTAATGTTTATTTAGACCGGTCTCCATAAATTGCTTCTGGTGCGGAGGGCGAGGAAGGCAGCAGGAGGTCAGGGGTGTGTGTATACCTGTCCAGAAATATAAATCATGGCTTTTGTTCTTCACCGTTGTTTGTGAACAGTGTTTGCTAGGTGAATAAAAAGGAAGTGTTCTATGAAAACATGAAGAAACCATTACTAATTCCCCAGGGTCTGCAATTTTATTGCAGTCTCGGTTTTCAATTTTCTGTATCCTAATGGCACCCCTTGTTATCTGTTCAAACATGTAATGTTTCTTTTTGTTAAAGGGGAAGAGAATAGGAGGATGAAAAGTAGGGGACAGAAGGGGGTGAGCGAGGAAAAATTGGAAAAATATTGCTTGTTTGTGCACATAGAAATATATTCTGAAAACAGGGGGGAGCCTTGTTTGTTTGGGGCTCTTTTGCTTCCTTTCTTTTTATCTTTATCTTTCTTTATCTGTCTATCTATCTATATGTTTATGAATTCCAGCCTTTGAGGAAAACACTATGGCTCATCTTTGGTGGAACTATTCTCGTTTTTCCGAGATGAGCACCATCTGTGCCTATCTCTGGTTGATGTCCAAAGCCTTTGCATTTTACCTGCTGAACTGAGCCTCATTCAAAAATGGTGACACATTCTGCACAGGGTACTTTGTGAACTGGAGTGAACATGATCCCCACCTCTAACTATCCTGGCAGACTTAGGAATGGCTTTAATGAGGTATCTGTTCCGGATATAAATAATTCAAGGGCAAATCCAGAAAACTCCAAGGGGAAAGCCTCATGCCTCATTATAACGGGGAGTTGTTAGAATACTAAGGCCTTAAATCATTGGAAAATATTTTGCTGCAGCTAAGTCTCTGTTTTTCCCTCCCTCCCCCTATTGTAGGAGTAAACATCATAGTCCGTACAAGTTGACAAGTGGTTCTCTTGAGACCTAGAGGACAATAATCAATAGAAATGCAGCTTCGGCTATTGCTGATGCAGAAAGACTGTGTGTGCACAGACAGAATAAATCATCAGAAGGAAGAGAGCCCTCTTTGAGTCCCATAAAGGAGCATCTTGCAGAAAATGCCTGCCTTGAAAACAAAACTCTTGGCCCTTTGCTCTGAGCTAGTTTGCAGCACGCAGCCCCACACACATCAGGCTCCAGAAAGTGCAAACTGTGTTGAAAAGATTTCCTCCTTCTGCAAACGTAATCCCATTTTGCATCATAGCGTACCTGCATGGAACTAGGTAGCTATGGCAGTTCTCAAGTCAGGCAAAGAAAGTTAGAGAAGGGATTAAGATCCCTTATTTATTTTTATTAGACTTGTGCCTGTGTTCCTCCAAAAAGCTTTCCTAAATCATCACCTTCCTAATATATTTGAGATGAAACACCAGATAAGATTCTTCCATATAAAAAAAAGCTTCTGTAAATTAAGTCCTCTAATATGGCTCATATAACTGATGAAGATTTTGCCTTGTTTCTGCCTGCATTCATATTTTCTGCTCAAACAAGGGCTTGCTCACCAAGAAAGTACTTCTTCACCTCATGACCAGTTTGTTGCTCATCTTGGTGGTATCCTTGCCAAGTCTAATTGTTACACAGTCTTGATTTTAGTGAGCACTTGCTGAACATAGCTTCTACAGCTTCCCATAGGGCCTCACCATGCCCTGAAAACTCATTCTCTACCATCACTGCTATCTAAACACTCAGGTGAAAATGCTTATGAATGGGATTTTGGAGAATAGTATCATCAGATCCTAATGTGCCAAATCACAAAAGCCTTGCTAGATTTACTCCATGTTTGTTCACCTCCTCTCTGACTTTGTCAGAATCAGCTTGATATTTAAGAATATTCAAGAATATTCATTACTTTTTTAAAATTAAGTTGTACAGATCAGTAGACTGGAATGTTGTCAATTTGCCACTATTCCAAATTGTCAATGTTTCTGAGTGACACCAGCAGTGACTTAATACAAATGAAACAACGTGTGGGAATGGACAGAATCCAGCAGGATGCAATTGGCTAGCAATTGGGTTATGGTATAGAAATCTTCATTTTCTCAGCCTGACAGGAAAAATAGCACTCCTATAATATAGCAGCCCTCAAGGCCCAAATCTGTAAGAGAATTAAGAATCCTTGATGATATTGAAAGCTATTGTATAGCAGCTATTATCCAACCTTGATATGGGTCGTTTAGCAACTTGATAAAATCAGCTTTAAGAAACAGTTGTAAGTCTGATATAAATTAATTGAGCTAATAAGTATTATTCAGTTGTACTTAAAGGTCTAAGTCTACCACCTTTCAATCATATTGATGAAAAAGAGTATATATGAGATTTTCTTGTAATTCTCAAGGCTGTTCAGTCAAGGATGTTTCTCTCTAATTATTGTCTTCTTTAAGCAAGGAGGACAAGGTCCTTTAGCAAATTGCTATTAATCAGTATCTTTAAAGTTTATAAGTTTAATCCAAAACAAAAGCTATAACCAAGTTCTATATGCCAAACCTTCCTAATATAGAAGTCAAAAGCAAAGTGAATAAAGCAAATAATTTAGAGCAGACCTTTTTTTCCCCTCCGTTCCTCCTCTCCCAACCTAATGAAGAACTTACGTTTCTTTTTTCCCTTTGGATTCACTTCACCCACTGATAGAAGTATTTCTACATTTAATTTAGCTGCATCCTTGTTATTGGTTATTAACTACATGAGTGATTTTAGTAGTACGCTTCCTGACATTACCAAACACTATGGTTATGAAGAACCCCAAGAATTCTGGAGAAAGTTCACTCTCTTGACTTTCCCTATTAATTCATTAAAAAAAAAGTTTCCTCTTTCAAAGTTAAAGGACTTCCAAGTTTATATAAATATATAAATTTATTGCAATAATATTATGTTCTTTAAACAATCCAGTCATCTTTCCTTCCAAAAGATTCTGGATAGCATATACAATTAAACTAAGGTCATTTTATTGGCTGATTTCGTGAGTTCTAGGATATTTATTTGGAAAAAGATAGGAAACCTGGTGTTCTTCAAATATTTTGGATATTGTTGTTGTTGTTGTTATTATTATTATTATTATTATTATTATTATTATTATTACTATGCAATCCCAAAAAACTTGGAGCACCACTTGAACACCATTGGCATTGACAAATTCGCCATTAGTCAATTGCAAAAGGCGGCCTTAGTAGGAACTGCTACCATCCTGCGACGATATCTGTAATACTATCAAACATCCACATCTGCCTATCCCAGGTCCTTGGTAAAGACTCGATAGGTAGACAAAATGTCAAATCCAGTCTGAACTTCTGGCTGACTGTGCGATGATCCATAATAATAATAATGAGTCAGAACACTGGAAGACCTCAATATATTTTGCATTTTTACATACTTTGATCTGGATTCCTTGAACTGTATTTTTTTCACATAGGTAGCTGAAATGTGTAGGTTTCCTACAAAATGTCCTCTAGAACAGGGGTCCCTAACTTCATATCTGCAGACCATTGGGAACTGGGTTAGAATAGAATATAGAATAATAGAGTTGGAAGGGACCTTGGAGGCCTTCTAGTCCAACCTCCTTATACCATTTCAGACAAATGGCTGTCCAGTCTCTTCTTTAAAAAGTCCAGTGTTGGAGCATTTACCGCTTCTGGAGGCAGGTTGTTCCACTGATTAATTGTTCTAACTGTCAGGAAATTTCTTCTTAATTCTAGGTTGCTTCTCTCCTTGATTAGTTTCCATCCGTTGCTTCTTGTCCTGCCTTCAGGTGCTCTTCTTTGTGGCAACCCCTGAGATATTGGAACACTGCTATCATGTCACCCTAGTCCTTTTCTTATTAAACTCATTAACCACAAGATTAATTATTTCAATTCTAACTGTGACAAATATTTACCTAATCTCTAAAGACTTGCTAATTTATGTTTCTATTGCTCATTTCTATACTTAGTTTCACTTCACTTAGTTTCCAGAAATTTCCAGAATTCTTTAAAATTGTTTTCTCCCTTTTAATTCAGTTTTCCTATGAAAGTGAAAAGGTTGCCTCCATGTAGACACAGTTCCATAGGTTGTCAAATGCCTTACTGAAGTCCAAGTAAATAATATCCACAGCATTCCTCTCATCCACTAATTTTGTCACCAGATCTCCCACAAAATTAATAGCAATTGAAGTCCAAAACATTTTGGAATGATCTGATTGTCTACAAAAATACATCTACAATGCAACATTAAATACAAAAAGTGTCCTCTGCTGATTAGATTAATGACTATTAGAGATTGTACAAAACCACTTGCTTATGCTATGACCATATGATTTTTGTTTCTATAACTTCACTCAGAGCTCGTTCCAATACATGGCTGAACATGTAGCTTGACCTCCTTCAGTCTTATTCTTGCATGTTGCTGCTTAAGCTACCTTTTTTGAGCCAAACTAGGTAAGATTGTATGGAACCTTTGTTCTCTGAGCTTGGTTGTTTTCTTGAAGATATTTCATTACCCAACTGGGTAGCATCATCAGTGTTCATAAGCACTGATGATGTTATCTAGTTGGATAATAAAGGAGCTCACATTTCAACCCTGAGCTACAAATATTCTCTTCTATTAGATAAGATTGCTCATCATACAGATGACCAGAGAAGAAAGATACCCCAAGATTAATACTGGCAAAATATAAAGAAGGTTGGCCTCTTTTCACCATTTCAAAATGAACATTTAGAAACTTTAATTATGACTATGTTTTTTCCTTTATAAGAATTAATAGCACCTGTAAAGGAGGACAATTATAAATTAGCGGTTTTTAAAGGATATATTACTTGCTCGTGTGCTATAGTTCCAATTATGTTGCTTTTCAAACAGTTATTATTTAAATTGTTAAAAATTAAACCCGTTAATTGGGTTTAATTTAGCAGCTTATCTCATTTGGCCCATAGTCTTATGTATGTGTCTTTGAATTATGTCTCCATTTTTGCTCTGCTTTCTTAAAGTATCTCTTAAAGATACTTAAAATTTGGCACAAGTCTTCTTGTAATTTTGTTCTGTTATCCAGTTCCAAATTAATTGACATGTAGTCCAATAAAAGAATATACACTGCTTAATAACATCTTGGATTATGTGTTGGGTTTGATTGACACCGATGTTTCGTTTCAATAAGGATACACAAGAGATTCTGAAGTTGCCAAAATAGCTCATCTTCCAGAACATTAGGAAGAATGCAATTCTTCTGGTTTGCCATGAAAACAAGAAGACTGTTTACTAAAGCTTTTTACAGGTAGATGAGTTTAGTTCAATACGTATCCTGAAATTTTGGAATTACAGGCATTACTTGGTTTTAAGAATATCATACAGTCCATTTAGTCATACATCCATTACTACACAAATATGTTTTTTAAATGACTTCATTCTCCATTGATGAATGTTGAATGGCATGTTTCTTTAACAGTCTGCTTTTAGGAATGCAGAATAGGAAGCCATGCAATTTAAGTTTATTTTCTTGTGGAAAAGTAAAACCAAAAAATGTTTTCCCAACCATTTTTTTTCCACCTGATGTCAGGCATTGAGTTTTCCTTCATGAGTGGTATATATACTCCAGCAGTGACATGTTTTCAGATGTGCTAAGGAATAATAATTTCCTTAAGCCTATAAATAGTTAGCGTGTGCTCAGTTAGGATGAAACAGATGACCTAACAGAAGACTAAATCTTGGCTCTGTTGATTTGTAATGGACAAACTCTGCCAACAAAATTCTAGCCAGCTGGTTATTACAAATCTTCTTCTGCTAAGTCTGAGCAATTTTGTAGAGGTTTTTTGCCACATCCATTCATCTATCAATTGAAATTCCAAACAAAAACACATTTTGTGTGAGAATATATCACAGATGAAATGTCGGATGGCTCACTAGACTGGGGATAAAGCCAGCAACACTTACACATATATTAATTTGATTACATAGCCCTATCTTCACATTATGAAGCACAGATTACATAATCTGAAGGACTGAAAAACTATTAACCTGATGATTTAGTTAAGTAGGCAATTGAGAACAAGTTTAAACGGCTTCGTTTAATCTAGGGTTTAAGCACTTTAGTTGTTGCTAAACTAGAAACTGTGAATACAGATAGCCTTCAACTTGCAACAATTCATTTAGTGACCGTTCAAGGTTACAATAGAATGGAATAAAGTGACTTAGGACCATTTTTCATACTTACAACCTTTGCAACATCCCCATGGTCATGTGATCAAATTTCAAATGCTTGGCAACTGGTTCATATTTATGAAAGTCACCGTGTTCCATGGTCATGTAATCACCATTTGCGAACTTCTGACAAGCAAAGTCAATGGAGTAGTCAGATTCGCTTGACAACCGGGTTACTAACAATTTCAGTGATTTATTCAACAACTAGTAGCAAAAAAATGTTGCAAAGTGGAGCAAAACTCACTTAATAAATGTTTCACTTAACAACAGAAATGTTTAGGCTCAGTTGTGGTCATAAGTCAAGGACTGACTGTATACTAAGCTGTAAATTTTTAAGCTGCAGTTATTGACTTCCATTTTTTTTCTCAGCATATTACAATAGTGAAGATAGTTTGATAGATAGTTTGATAGTTTGTAGGTAGCTTAGGAACCGTCTGATCAGTAATAGCTAATAGGATGAGGACATTTAAGCTTGACTCAGAAATGCTAATTTCACCATTTGTAATAAAGTCATTCTGAGCATATAAAGTGCCAGCTTTGAAAAATATAAATAGAGATAGCTGGACAGTTTTAGATGCTAATGGAGAACAAGAACCTATGTTTTCTGTGCATAGTGTCTTCATTCTCCAGTGTACTGAACTGTCATTTTATAGTACTTGTTCAGCCAACAATCTTTCTTTCTTCCTCATTTCCTATGTGGTTACATTTCACAATGCTCTGTTCATTGCCTATATGCTAGCAGCTAGAACAATGGGGACAGAAACATACTTCAAAGTTATGAAAAGGATGCTTTTTATTAAATGAATTTATTAAGGTTGGTCACACAGTCAGACAGATGTTTAGATTGGCATTTTTATCTACTTATTGAATCTTTCACAAGGGCTTGGGAAAGGCAGATGTTGTTGTGGTGATGGTGTTAAAGGTGTCACTGCAGGATAAAAGCTGTTCCAAGTAAAGCTGCTTTTTGTAATTGACTGATGGTGTCAAGGCCAACAGTGCTGAAGTGGTGCTCCACACATTTTGGGATTGCATTATTATCTAATTACAACAATGTGAAGTCACAGTAGCCCATTCTTAACTGTGTTGGCCTTGATATGCATTCAGTTCTTCCCAGAACCTAAGATGCTGTAATATATCAGCCTGTTATATGTGCAGATCCAAGCAGAGTGGTCTTTTGTAATTGACAGATGGAGATTTTGTCAATGTGCAGGTCTGTTAAATGCCATCCAATTTTTTTTTTGATATAGCACCCAGTGTGTTCCGATAACCATTGGGACCATCATGCCAGTTTATGCCATAATCTTTCACATTCAGTTTTCAAACCTTGATATTCTGTCATCTTTTCCAATGCTTTGTCTTCTATTCTACAGGTAATATTCTACTTATAGCCTCAAAAGGACAAATAGCTGCCCTCCCCACACACAATCATTTGACCATATTTTGAGCACCAGCAACTGGCCTGCATTTATGACTGTTTGCAGTGTACATGGTCATGTGACCATGATTTATGATATTTTTGCCAAAAACTCATGTTTGCTTCTGGGTTTGGGCAAAAAAGCCCAGTAGCAAACAATGCATTTGCTTAATGATCACCACAAGAAAAGGATCATAAAATTAAATGGGTGACCTGCTTCATGTCCATCATGATATACAATTATAATGGGCAGGCTCCATTGTAGTCAGAAATTGAGGATTATCTGTACAGTCCCTTAGTACTGTCACATCAATTATTCACACTTTCTTTTTTTTCGACCACCATTAAATCTGATGTGTTATGAGCCAAGACTTTATCAATTTGTATTTGGGAATCCAGCAATATTTTAACCTGCTCATTTTGACCATTTTTTTAACCAAATGTTCCCACCAATTTTTCATTATTGGCACCTAATAAGTTTTGCAGGCATTCCAGTGAACTACTGTTTCTTCTATATCTCTGCGCAATCTGCACTTTGAATCATTTGATGAGTTTTCAGTTCTGGCCTTAATTGCATTAGATAGAATTATTATTATTATGTTGCTGTATAAATTCCTGTGCTTTATTTCTGGATGAAAAGCTTCACAAGTTTATAAATATTGTAAAACACAAGCTAAAATGCCAGTACTATAAATTCCAGATATTCATATCATATAATAAACTTATCTCCAAAGCTATCTATACTACACTGGTTGAAAAGCATAACAAAATTCTAGGCAGTTTCCTCCAATCAGAAGCTCTATGCAGCTTTCAGACAGAACTGGAGCTAGACCCTTAGTTTTTAATGTTGTACATCAAGGATGTTCAGTTTTTTGTGTCATTAGACTTTGAGTAGCATACTGGGAGTCTCAATCAAATAGCACTGGAAATTAGTCAAAACAGTGAAATATAATATAATTGAATTTTAATTAACTGATGGTGTTTAACAAATTCTGTCTACTATCACATTCAAT